>JAFEMH010001878.1:0-407892 GCA_022495995.1 Adenophora triphylla var. japonica | reverse complement strand
ATGTGCTTATCAATCTTCCTCCACGTGGTGACCGATCACCCGGCTCCTCGACTCCGAAACGTAACCCACGACTAGCCTGGATGTGTCTCCGCGAAGACGCCGGCGCGAGAGTAAGATTACCGTTGTTTATAGCTCAAAATGTATAGAATAATGAATTCGATAACAAAATGGCGCTTACCTTTCACCGTTTGGTAGTGATGAAGTATTTATAGGCAAGAGTGATGTATTTTGGGGAGGCAACATGTCCTCCGAGATTATAGCGGCAGCACTGGTCGCGGGCACGTGTCTATAACGGTCCCCGATTTGTAGGGATGTAGTTGTGAGCATTGATTAACCAAAAGCCGGCAAGTGTCGTGTCGTCACTGGCCGAGTTAGGTCGAGGTCGCCACTCGTGGAATGGTCGACCCGACCGTCTGCAGAGCATGGTTCGTACTCCGAATTGTAGCATGGATCATGAGGTCTGACTAAGTTAGGTCGGGACCGTAAGCCTGGACCACGGGCTTAGTCGATCGATGTGTGAGACGGGCCGCTGGCCTTGTTTCCGATTGGATCGCCTCATTGAGAATGTGGGTGCCAATGTTATCTCGTGGATCGGGCTTTACTCGTTTGGCCCAACTCGACACTTTGGTATGTTCAATGGCCCCCAACTTTCGAGCCGACTTCGTCGACTGGGAAGTTAAGAAGATTTCTTTGCCAAAAATTGCTTTACTCGAAGGTCGATACTAGTCTTTGAAGTAGGTCGACTATGATGACGTGGCAACATCCCGATCGCTGGGTGATGAATCGGTTGAGATGAAGGAGCGCCGGCTTTTAGTAATGATTACGCTTCCGACGTTTGGAACTCCTTCTCGAAAACCGCCTCAATCTTTAATTTTGGAAAATTAATTTTGATTTTCTTTTCCCCTTCCAAATTTAGGAAAATATAAATAGAGAAATCCCTCTTCATTTAGAACTTTTATCGCTCTAGAACTTCTTCTTCTCCGGCGATAATCAAGGGATTTCAAAGCAAGATTTAAATTCAGCCTCTCGTCAAAGAACGAACCCACCTTCGCAATTAGTTAAGGTATTTCTTTCGTACCTTTGCTTTAAGGATTTTAATTTTGCACTGTTTCTCCGTTTCCGCCTACGGCTAGGACCTTTAGTTGCGAACCGGGAGCGTGGTACGGCCATCGCATCGTTAACCGTAGGGCATGCAAGAATGTGAACGGGTGAGTGGAGAAAGTGATGTCCTTAGATGAGCGCGCCTCCATTTTGACTAGTCGGGATTGAATTACACCGAGATAGGGCTGCCCATTGTAGGAGAAATTGAAAATGTGGTGATTGACGACTCAAATGTTGTCGCTTTTCATCTATTCCATGAATTGCTTGACCATATCACCTTGTTTTATGTTAGGGACGTCCAAAAGCCCTCCTTCCTTAGAAATAGGATAGGTTTCCCAGTGGAGCTCTAGGTCGCCCTTAGGTAGGTCGACCGATCATGATCATAGGACCGACTCCCCGCTTCCTCTTTGCTTGTACGTATATGACGACTCAAGAAGGGAACGCCGCCTCAACTTCTTCCGGTCCTCGAATTGTCAATGCATTTGGGCCCAATGTGGTGCCGTGCAAGAATGAGAGGGGCTATGTACCTCAACGACCTACTCGTGGGAGGAAGAACTTGGAGTCTCGTTATGATGTGATCTACAACTTCAAGTGGGGTAGATAGGCGTACTTTAGGTCGACTATCCTTAGTCGAAACAATTTTTAGCCAAATACCGTACGACCTTCACTAAAGATGCTACTAAGGTAGCTTTCTTCTACGGCAGCTTGAGGCCGGGTTTGAGGTTGCCGCCGGATCCTTTCATTAATGAGTTTCGGAATGTATGGATGCCCTCCTCTTCTCTTGCTAACACTTGCAGAGGCCGCGTGCTTTGCAATGGTGTGTAGGCTCCCGGGCCACGAGCCTTGTATGAAGGTTTTCAAGGAGTTTTTGGTGCCAAGTCGGATAAGCATGATTGGGGAATTAGTACTCCCTCCAAACCCAACTCCCCAAGTTGTTTACCAACCTTCCAAATAAACACAATTGCCGGAACTCACATGTAGTTTTAGCCGAGAGCAGGCCGGGTTGGGAATTTCCATTGCCCAATGATGAATCTCGATGCTATAAGCGAGGAGAATTACCGGGAGCCTCCTTGGTGTAAAACTTTGTATAGAAAGCCGTGTGCCCCGGTCAAGGATGGACCCGTCGATCGGGAGTCATTAGCGACAACCAAGTATAATTATGTTCTAGCAGGATGATGCCCGGAGATGAGGCACAGAGCCCCGCACCCGTATTGAGAGGCTGTGTGTACCCCGATTGGGTAACCCACTCTTTGGGTAGATTAGAGGAGAATTGTCGCTTTGTCGAAGCAAGCCGACTACCGCAAGAACAATGGAGAACACATTGGTGGTAAGGGTTTATTCGCCTTCGCTCATTAGCTCGTCCAATGTTAACTTGCATAAGTGCTTTTTATAGGTGTATAGGATTGCTTTGATCCGCATACTTAACTTTCACTCGACACTTACTTGCTCGCTTGTAGAATCAATTAATTCGTACATAGAACCGCTTGTAATCGTATCTCCGTATTTATCAAATGGTTTGCTCGTATGTAGAATTAATTCGTACATAGAACTATTTCGAATTGCAACTCCTTATCAAATTGCCTGCTCGTATGTAGAGTTATTCAATTCGTACATAGAACCGCTTTGAATTGTATCAATTACCTCGTCAATGATTTACTCGTAGGACTGTTTTGAATTGTCGAGCTAACACTTTGATGTCGTGCGCTTTGACTCCCGAACAAGAAGCCGCCATGGTTCGAATTGTTGGAGTTTCGACAAGAAGAAGCTCTAAGAGGGCCCACTGAGCCGTGAACGCCAAGGCCAAAGAGAGAGGGATGCTGCTGCAAGGAATAACCTTCTCCCAAAGGACAATGCTGGGTTAATCCCAATGGAGGAGGTCGTTATAGAGGAACTTCAACAGAGTGGTTCCCATTCCATGAATGTGAATGAAGGAGGGGAGGAATTCAGCAGGTCGCCTAGGCCAAGTCCGAGCTCTGATCCTGTTCAAGAGGCCAATGCTGCGACCTCTGGGGCTGAGATGGCGGGCTCCACCCAATGAATGTAGTTGAAATTGATGATGTTGTTGAAGAGGAAGATGATCGACATCGAGGACGAGAAAAAGATCAAGGTCCGGAAAGGGCAAGGCCGTCTCCCCAAGTCTACTCCCTCCTCTAGCCCCCTCCGAGGAGCCAAGAATCAGAGATGCTTTGATTCGTAAGCTCGCCGATGTTCCCCTCTCATTGGGGTCAACAAAGATGACTCGGCGCTATCCCGACGTGGCGCTGTCAAGTGGTGGCGAGAAGGGCTCGGATGTAGATCTCCTAGCTCACTTTCATGGATAAGGGTATGACTCCAGAGGAATTTTCGCCCGATCCGGGTTGGTACACAAATGAGGTAAACCTTTATTTTCCCTTTCGTTTGGTCGCTTATTATATTAGTTCGTCATTTCACCTCTTTGCCGAGCTAATACTTCAATGTTTCCTCTAATGCGCCTCTCACCATGAACGAGCAAGCTAAAAGCTCCCGAGGGCGTCAATTGAGAGGGAGAAGCGGGCCTCGCGCGATTATGCCAAGAAGGCACAAGAGTTGGCCGACTTGAGAGAGAAATACAACGATCCGGACAACTCGTGTGAAGCCAATGAAATGGTGAAGACGAAGGCCTTGTCCGATCCGGGCACTCGCCGAATCTAAGATCAAGGAGATGGAAGTGAGAGGGAAACAGAGAAGAACGAGTTGGAAAAACCAAAACCGAGCCGGCCACGCCAACAAACTCCCGAAGGAGAAGGATGCCTTCTGCTCGAGCCGCATGATCAAGCACGGCCGAGAGAGAGAAAAGCCGTAAAGACCTCCAGTGCTACCATCGAGAAAACCGCTAAAGATGCCTCTCAAGCGCAGCTGAGAAGTTCAAAGCAGGGATGAGTACTACGATGCCATAGTGTCTAAGGCCCAAGATTTTCTTGAGGTCGGCAAAAGACATACGGCCCGTCGCGCGCTTGTAGATCCAACGGCCACGGTTACCATCGAGCAATTAGCTCGTTGGTTTACCGAGTCCCAATATGACATGACGGCTCGTAGTGGTCACTCGCTTGTTCCTTACCTTGAAAACGATCTTGCTTTCATTGCTCAAGAGGATGAGGAGGATCACCGCGAGAAGTGGGAAGCTCCCCGTTCTTGACAGAATTTTGATGTGGTCTGCGGAACTCGACGATGCCGAAGCCATGGAAATTGAAACCGAGCAAACATATTCCGAGTCGGGTAAGCCTGAGCCTCAAAGAACAAGAAAATGGTGAAGGTCGAGCTTCCATCGACGACCAAGCCGCTATCGGCCAGTGGCTCTTAAATTATTTGTAATGAACAAGTTCCAAACAATATTTTTGTTTTTGCTTCAACATTATTCGAATGCCTCGCCCAGCTTTTTGGGAGGCAAAATATTTTTGTAAATTAATTTTGTTTAAGTCTTAGCCCGTTTTGGGAGACTTATTTCTATCGTAGCCGACTTTTGTTTCCGTAATGTTGTATGCTTTTCATTCCATATTGTATGTCGAGCTAGATGTAGATAATATAAATGAGTCAATTTGAGCCTAGTGGCGACTTGATCTTGTTGGTTTAGTCGACCTCGTACTTGATTAACTTTTTCGTGAACGAGATTGACCATAAGTCGAACCTCGTTCATACCCTTTCAACCGATTAAGAATCGAGTTAGTTGGAACGAAGTCGACTAAGAGTCGGACTTGTTAAGTGAACAAAGCCGATTTAGAATCGAGCTTGTTAGAACGAAGCTGACTAAGAGTCGAGCTAAGATGAACCGACTAAGAGTCGAGTTAAGATGAACCGACTAAGAGTCGAGCTCATTAGAACAAAGTCGACTAAGAGTCTGACTTGTTAAATAAACAAAGCCGATTAAGAATCGAGCTTGTTGGAACGAAGCCGACTAAGAGTCGAGCTTGTTGATGTTAATGTAACACTATGCTTGATGGAATGAACCGCACTTTTTATTGAAGTAGGAAATATGCTTACATCAACTTGAAACTAGAACTTAATACAAGCTCGAACTTTGAAACTGAAAACTAGAAGTAGTATTTGATGAGGTGAGTAGCATGCCAAGGATGTTTCAATTCGTCACCTCCAGGATGAGCTATCATGTAGGTCCCTTCCTTGACGACTCGAGTAACCACATATGGACCTTCCCAATTAGGAGATAGTTTATTCTCCGCCGGGTCCTTCGCCCGTTGCCTCAATCTTTCTCAATACGTAATCTCCAACCCGGAATGACCTTGCTTTGACCTTCTTATCGTGGTAACTCTTAGTTCGTCGCTTGTAGTTGACCATTCGGAGGTAGGTCGTTTCTCGCTTCGTCGATTAGATCTAGGTCGATCAATCTCGTTGTTATCATTTTGCTCCCGATTGAAGAAAGTCACTCTAGCAAACTGGGAATCTCGAGCTCCGCAGTGCCATGGCCTCCGATCCATATGTGAGAGCGAAAGGGGTTTCCCGTAGCCCCCGAGTGGTTGTGCGAACCGCCCAAAGAGCAAGTGGGAGTTCGTCCAACCAGCTTGTTGCGCCGACCTACGAGTCCCGTTTGAGTGATGATAGGACAAGTTTATTCGCCGTCAGCCTTGCCCATTTCCTTGAGGGTAGGCGACGTAAGATTGCCAATGCCCGATTCCCACTCGTTCATCTCTCGCTTCGAAAGCTCGAGAATTGCGCCGTTGTCCGATACTATGGCTCGAGGAAAACCAAATCGACACCAAATAAAATCATGAATGAAATTGATAGCATTTTCCTCTCGTGATACGAGCTAATGGTTTAGCCTCAACCCATTTAGTGAAGTAATCTATAGCAACGATCACATACTTGCAATTTCCTCGGGCGGGAGGGAAGGGTCCAATCAAGTCGACACCCCACATGTCGAATGGCCAGCCGCAATTACCGGAGTCTCGCTCGGTTGTAGGCATACGAGGTAAGTTGGCAAACCTTTGGCATTGATCGCACCGTTGAACAAAATTATGAGTATCGCCTCTCATGTGTGGCCGCAGTATCCCAATGTGATTAACTTGTCGCCAAGAGTCCCGGCCCCCGGTGTCCACCACAAATTCCACTATGCACCTCGTGTATCAATAGGGCGACCTCTTGAGGATGGATACACTTTAGCAATGGTCGAGTGTAGGATCTTCCGAATAGCTCGCCTCCCCGAATCACATACCTCTGAGCTTTCTTTTGATAGCTCGAGCCTTCTTCTCATCATTCGCGGCTCGCCACTTTCTAAGTATGCCTTCATTTCCTCGATCCAACACTTCTCCCGAGTCCAATTTCTTGAGGGATCATCTATGCACCGAATTTTTACTCTCTCATAAGCCGGATTTTCGAGGAAGGAGATGGGCTCGCCATGTGGTTCATCCGAAGTAGCAAGTTTCGAAAGGAGATCACCAGCTCGTTATCTTCTCTTCCAATCCTTTGAATCTCCTGTAATTCTAAGTCCTTTATTAGCTCCTTCACCAGGTCGCAAGATTTGATGAGAGTAGAACTAAGCACTTCGTACTCGCCTCGACTCCGGTTGACTATCAATTGTGAGTCACAAGTAAGCCAAGATCTTAGTTGCTCCGAAGCATTTGGCGTACTCAATAGCCGCAATCAAGGCCTCGTATTCGCCCGGTTATTAGAAGCATCAAACTTGAACCTTAGTGATTCCTCATACACGGTCCCGCTTCGGCTCAATCAACACTATTCCAGCTCCATCGCTATTCTTGGTCGCCGACCCGTCCGAATAGACCTTCCAACAATCTTCGGGTAGGCTAATGACGACACTGGGACTCGGTTCTTTCCCCTTAGCTTTTTCTTTAGGAACTCGTTGCTCGTTGTCTTCCTTGGTGAACGTAAGCTCGACTCAAGAAGTCGCCTAGAGCTTGAGCCTTTAACGCCTTTCGAGGTCGATAGTCAATGTCAAATTCAGTGAGGGCAATTGACCAATTGAGAAGTCGACTCCGAACTCTCGTGCTTGTGAAGAATATCTTCCTCAAAGGGGCATTAGTAAGAACCACGATTGGATGAGCTAGAAAATAAGCTCGCAGCCTTCCTTGAAGCCACGACTAGAGCATAGGCGACCTTCTCGCCGTTGTAATACCTACTTTCCACATCTCGATAAAGCTTTACCGATATAGTACATGTGCTTCAAGCCCCTCATCCTCTCTAATCAACACCGCCGCAACCGACTTGTCTCCCACCGATAGATATACAAACAAAGTCTCTCCAAAGTGGTCGGGCTACTTAGCGTGGGTGGAGTAGCGAGGTAATCCTTTAGCCGTTGGAACGACGAATGACATTCGGCCGTCCATTCAAAACTTTTCGTCCCCTCAATGCTTTCAAGAAGGGAGAGACCTTTCGCCGACTTTGATATGAAGCGACCAAGAGCCGCTACCCTTCCATTAAGTCGCCGCATCTCTTTGATAGTGGTGGGAGCCTTCATGTCGACTAAAGCCTTTATCTTCTCTCGGATTAGCTTCTATGCCCTTTCGAGATACCATGAATCCCAAGAACTTGCCACCGCCACTCCAAACACACATTTACCGGGTTGAGCTTCATGTCGTTTGCTCGTAAATTGGCGAATGTCTCCTTTAGGTCGACCACGTGACTCCCGCCTTAGTTTTAATGACCATGTCGTCAACGTAGGCCTCCATATTTCGACCAATCTGTGAGGCAAAGACTTTGTTCACCATCCTCTCGATATGTAGCTCCCGCATTCTTCAATCCAAAAGGCATCATATTGTAGCAAGAGATGCCTCCACCGCCCGAAATGCCGTCTTCACTATGTCATCCTCGTGCATCTTTATCCGGTGGTATCCCGAGTAAGCATCCAGAAACCGAGAGTGGAATGACCAAAGAATGGAATCAACAAGCTTGTCAATTCTAGGAAGAGGATAGCTATCCTTTGGGCAAGCTAGATTGAGAGTAGTGAAGTCGACACACATCCGCCACTTGCCATTCGATTTCTTCACCATGACCACGTTGGCCAACCACGTTGTATGAGTGGCCTCTTTGATTATACCCGCACTCAAAAGTTTTTGTACCTCTCGCTTTGATAGCCTCTTCCTTGTCGCGAGCAAAACTTCTCAACTTTTGGGGTCTCGGCTTTATGGTCGGGTTGACTTCCGCCCGTGAACAGCCGACCTCCTCCTTGATTCCCCTCATGTCTTCTACCCTCCATGCAAAGACATCATTACTTTCTTTGAGTAGCTCGATGATTTCGCTCGCTCCTCAACCGATAGCCGCTTCCCAATCTGAATTTTTTGATCGGGGTAAGAAGGGTTGGTGATTACCGACTCTAGCTCATCCACGCCTTCTAGCTCGGTCCATCTCTCGAATTGTAGAGTCTCCACTATGATCTCCCCGACCTTTTGTCTTTCCTCGCCTCCCAAGTGTGGAGCCTCCTCGCCTATCATATCATCAAGCTTGTCTCGCAACCTTGTTGGTAGGGCCCCCGAGTTATTGTCTATCCGGAGGCATAGGTCTCCTATGACGACTTGATCGACCATAACTACATCCGAATCGACCTCGGTGGTGTTAGAGTGACGTGTCGACTCAAGCATGACCTCGTCATTTGAGCGATAGGTCGACTCTACCACGTCGGTGATTGTTGACAGTCGGGTAGTTTTGGTGATCGACCGAGACAGCCTTCAAGTAACCATCGCTAGCCTCAATCTCCAGCTCCCTTTTCTTTCTTTCTCTTAGAACATGATCCGTATAAGCACGAGCCGTGCTTGTACGCAACCTACTCCAAAGAGTGTGGGAACTTTACTCGCCGGTGAGGAATTGATGCTACCATTCCAAGAGCGACCGTCCCAGAATTCCAAGGATGGCGGCATAGTCACTATTTACATCAATTACGATAAATTGTACCTTCGAAACAACCCCGAGGGGGTGCCGGCCTAGGTCAACGTCGAGCACTATCTCGGCCTTTAGCATCAACTCGATGGTTGGTGAAGCCTTCCAACCTCGCCATCATATCGCTCCAACTGTTCATCGTTAAGACCCATCTCCTTGAAAGTTTTGTAAAACAAAATATCCTTGCAGCCCCCGTGTCGACTAAGAGTCTCGCTTCGTCGTACATCCATCAATGAGACCTCGGGATGACGAGAACTTGCTCCCTAGCCGCCATATTCGTTGCCAATTCGTGGGGGTAGAAGCCGATCGCCTCATCTCTTATTTCTCTCCTCGGGAGGCACATGCTGGGCCTTATTAAGCCGGGAATATCTTGTGCTTGATGGCCGTGTTGCTTGCTTGTTCTGATGACCCCCTGTGTTCGCCTAGGCCGCCTAGGTCCTTGTTGCCCACCCGTCGGGCCGCTCACCTCCCCACTTGAGGTCTCTTCACATAAGCTTCGAGTCTCCCCGGTCGACCATTCTCTCGGATGATACGCTTTAATCCCAAGCAATCCTCTCGTGAGATGACCAAAGGTGTCTTTGTGGTAGTCGCAAGATTGCCGTTGTCCCGCCTAAACTTGTTGCCTGGATTCATTGGGACCGGAGGAGCCAGTTCGACAAAGCATTCAAAATCTCGCCCGACTCACCGTGAGGGGAGGAAAGCTTCGGCACCTTCTCTCGTCGCCCTAGTTCTCGTTCTTTCCATTTTTATTGTTCCCCCATTCTTATTGGAGTCCTTTTTATCATCGCCGACTTCAACCTCGGGGCTCTTACCATTCTTCTTTTCTTTCCTTTCCTCGCAAGAGCGACGTTATACACCTTTTCAAACAACTCTGTCGAGTTGTGACCGTTCGGACCGTGAGCTCGTAGTCCATGTCTTCGAGGAAATACCACTTCGGAAGCAATTTATTACCTCTCGTCTCGTGAGGTCTTCCTCTATCTTATCAACCATCTCTTTGAACTTGGTGAAATAGCTCATCGAGCTTTCATTCTTACCCCGCACCAAGTTATTCGGATCGCTGACGTTATCTTCCGAGCTCCCGCAATGAGAAGCGGTCTAAGAATTTTGTTCAAGCATGCCCAAGTGGTGATACTACCAAAGAGCCCAAACCATCAACCAAGTTAAGGCCGCCCAAGAAGTGTGCTTAGGAGAGCTTTGCACATGTTGTCGTCCTCATTGGCGACAAAACACATAGTGGCTTCCAGATGTGATATGTGGCTCCCGGCATTTGTCGACCTGCAGTACTTCTCCGTAAGAGGCAACCCGAAAGTAGGAGGAGGTCGACTATCTCTCGATTTCTTTGGAAAAAGGTCGAAGAGCAAAGTCAATTCGCTCAACCTTTCCCGTCTCTTTTTTCTTCTCCTCCTCCCATTGCTCAAATTTCTTTTTCATCAACAACCATTCTCTCGGCATCGGGTCTCTCATCTCCCGGAGGGGGAGCAAGATTGACCTCCGGCCTTCACTTCGGGGGAGTCACCGCCTACTCCTTCGTCCCCGCGAGAATTGGTCCTTTCGATCTTATTGGAGATCTATGTCTGTTACTTCTTTGAGGCGACTGCGCCTCTCAGCCAGACGGCGACTGCGCCCGTGATCTCCATGTGGCGACTGCGCCTTTCCCCTCTCACAGCGACCTATGCCCATTTCTCGTCTCTTTGAGACCCCGATCTCTGTGTTCGGGCCGGGAAACATGTCTGCTTTCTATTGGCCGTTAACCGAGTCCTCAAATCGATTGAGCCTCCCGCTCTCGTTTCGCTGAGGCTAGCTCTTAAATCATTACTGGCACATGAACTATAGTGGAGCTCGACGTACCATTCTCGTCCTCGCCGTTCGTCCCACACCTTCATTTGGCCTAGCACTCCCGGCTCGTTGCCCATTAGAAACCCGAGCGGGTGCCACTCTCTCATAGCGTATGTCGGCTGTTTCGCTCCTCCATGGCTATTAAGTCGCCTGTAATCCGGGCTCGCTCCAAAGATCATTTCTTTCTTGCTCATGGGATTAGTGGAGGGACTCCGCCTCGCTTCCCACATTAGCCTCGCCCAGGCCAGACGCTTGGGTGAGGTGGAGCTCCTTGTCCTTCCATAGGACGCTTTTCTCTCCTTGCATCCGGCAATCCTCGCCATCGCCCACGCCTGTTAGAGCGTGTCGCCCTAGCATGATGTCGTTGAGGAGGGGGAGGAGGAGGCAAATCTGCATTTCCAACGTTTGTATTGTTGTTGTTGTTCACTTCATCGTGCCCAAGTGAAGCCTCGGATACGTGTCCTTCTGAAGTCACCATTGTTGCAGGTTGATGGAGTTTTCGAAGTCAAGTCTAAAGCACGTTCCCGGCAATGGAACCAAACTGATGCTACAGGAAATGTGCTTATCAATCTTCCTCCACGTGGCAGATCGATCACCCGGCTCGACCTCGAAAATGTAACCCACGACTAGCCGGATGTGTCTCCGGCGAAGACGCTCGGGCGTGAGAGTAAGATTACCGTTGTTTATAGCTCAAAATGTATAGAATAATGAATTCTGATAACAAAATGGCAGTTACCTTTCACCGTTTGGTAGTGATGAAGTATTTATAGGCAAGAGTGATGTATTTTTGGGGAGGCAACATGTCCTCCGAGATTATAGCGGCAGTTACTTGGTCTTGGGCGCGTGTCTATAACGGTCCCTGATTTGTAGGGATGTAGTTGTGATCATTGATTAACCAAATAAGCCGGCAAGTGTCAGGTCGTCACTTGCTGAGTTAGGTCGAGGTCGCCACTCGTGGAATGGTCGACCTGACTGTCGGGTAGAGCATGGTTCGTACCCGAATTGTAGCATGGATCATGAGGTCGGACTAAGTTAGGTCGGGACCTGTAAGTCGGACCATGGGCTTAGTCGACTGATGGGTGAGATGGGCCGTGGGCCTTGTTCTGATTGGATCAGTCTCATTGAGAATGTGGGTGCCAATGTTATCTGTGATTGGGCTTTACTCGTTTGGCCCAACTCGACACTTTTGGTATGTTCATAAATAATTATTTTAAACTCAATTCCTTGGCCACGGGCAATGTAGTGCCTTTTTTTGTTGACCGCGTTTATGAGTTGATAACCCTTTGTTTGAAAACCTTTTAAGTTCTCTCGCGAGAGTCAACCCTTTTCTCTATGATCGAGCTCGTATGGCCTTTTTTGACTTCGAGGTTTTAACCCCACTTCGTCTAGTTGACTCTGAACTTTTTTGATCACTCCCGTCCACTTACGCTTATCTAGATTTTCAAGTCCGTGGCGTAATTCGAAAGAGCCAAGACAAGCTACTTTCATTTAGGCATGCAGAATGTGGCTGTGAGGCTATAGTCCGCGCAACAGCAGGAGTCAGCCGATGCCGGCATCTGTATCCACTATTGGTGGTTCACGAGGTTTGACTATTTGGAGTCTTGTGGCGATCATGTACGGGCTTATATGTTGGCCTTTGTACATACAGGAGTGCGATCAACAACCAATGAGGCCTACGCGCATTCGTGGCTACGGGCACCGTTTTGGCCTTTGTACCCACGTGCATCTATATCCACTATTGGTGGTTCACGCTTTTGGACTCTAGGAGTCTTGTTCGCAATCATGTACGGGCTTGATGGCCTTTGTACATATAGGCGTGCGATCAACGGCCAATGAGGCCTACGCGCATCAGTAGGTACGGGCACTATTTTGGCCACTGTACCCACGGGCATCCGCTTTTTTTTTTGCGGGTATGCGGTATGCGATCATGAAGACCACCGCGCATCAGCGAGTTGTGACCGTGCTGGCATCCGTTTCCATGTGGATGGATGGGCATTCACTCTGTTAATTTAGTAGTGAGTAAATTATGGATTGTCACAATTTGGGTTTTAACCCTCTCCAAACCATGAGTTTTGCTTAGGTAGCAGGCTGCACGAACTGGGGTGAAAATTCTTTTCGTCCTTGTTTCGCCAACCGTGAGCATGATCATAGAATAAATATTCTCTCTCCTTCTGTCGTATCATGAGCATGCTTCTTTATTTTTGCACGAACAAAATTCAGGAACGGAGGAGAAATAATTTTCTTCTTTTGCTGGATCATGAACATGCTTCTTTATTTTTATTTGCACGAACAAGTCTTTGGCGGAGGAGAAATAATTTTCCTCTTTCGCTGGATCACGAACATGCTTCTTTATTTGCACGAACAAATCTTTGGCGGAGGAGAAATAATTTTCCTCTTTCGCTGGATCACGAACATGCTTCTTTATTTGCACGAACAAATCTTTGGCGGAGGAGAAATAATTTTCCTCTTTCGCCGGATCACGAACATACTTCTTTATTTGCACGAACAAATCTTTGGCTGTGCTCGGTGAAAATATGTTAAAAACTTGACGAATTTTTTAACAGCCGTCAGAAATTTAACGGAGGAGAAATGACCAGGCTTGTAAAGGAAGCTTTAATGTTGAAGATACTTTTTCCCAAGCTGGACCACGTGGCTTGTTTCCTCCCATGCAATTTTTTTTGCCCAAAGCCCCAAACTATTCATTGACCATGTGCTAGCTGACCCTTTCCTGTAAAATTGACACAAACACAGCGCGTTGGAGTCATAGAGTTTTGATATCTAGCTACAATCAAAGTGATCAGTATTGATAATGTCTTCTTCCTCCCAATCGTCAGGAGGAAAGTGTCATCAGATTTCACTGGATGAGATCAAAGAAGCAACAAACAACTTTGCTGAAAGTAATGTCCTCGGCCACGGGGGAGAAGGCAAGGTCTATCTTGCCCAAATAAAACTTGGTTGGAAACTCACTCAAGTTGCTGTGAAGCATCTGAAACCAAACTCTCATGAATTTGAGAAGGAGATTAAGACAATCTCAAAGATTCAACATCCGAATCTTGTCTCTCTTCTCGGTTATTGCAATGAATCTGGTCAGAAAATTCTTCTTTATGAGTTTATGGAAAAGGGAAGTCTAGCTGATTATGTAAGGAAGAAAAGTAAAATTTCTTTGTCCTGGGTGCAGCGCATCCGTATATGCCTTGATGCAGCACGTGGGTTACAACACCTTCACAGCGTGACGGATGAAAATCCCAAAGGTATAATTCATCGTGATGTGAAGCCCGACAATATCTTACTGGGAAAGGATTGGGTAGCCAAAATCTCAGATTTTGGGATGTTCAAGTTATCCCATGCTGGCCAAGTGAAATCTACCATGGTTACTGATCTTAAAGGCACTGGTGGCTATTATGCACCTGAATATATCAGGTACCAATCTGTAACCAGGAAAATAGACGTATATGCCTTTGGTGTAGTCTTGTTCCAAGTACTTTGTCTAAAAATGCCATGGGACCGTGGGGACGAGAGCTACTATGGCATGGAAGAGGAAGATTTAGGCATTTGGGCACATCAGAATGTTGATCCTATAATAAAACCGAATGTTTCAGATGATTCCTTAAAGGAATTTACTGCTATTGTTGGGATAACCTTGAAAAGCGATCCAAGAAAACGCCCTACTATGGATGGTGTAGTGTTGGGGCTGGAGAAAGTTCTGAAATTACTAGAAAGGGAATATGAAGCTAAGAAAGAGTCTACTGAGCACTCTACAGCAGGCTCCCATCGTGGATCTAGTAGGTACGTTATGATCATTCTATAATGGCCAGTATTTGTTGCTTAATTCATGTGTAACTCTTTTCTATCGACCAACATCGTATGCTGATCAGATGTGTTTGAATGCATTCAAAAACTGGTCAATTTCTAATTTATAGCCCTTTTGAAATATAATATCTTCGGGAATTGGCAATACTATCCAGTTTTCAGAGTCATAGTCTCCTACATACTCCCTCCGTCTCATATTACCTTACTCATTTACGGTTACGGTTGAGAACGGAAAATAATGAATAATGTTATTAAAGTAGGAGTTGTGAGAGGGTTAGGAGAGAGAAAGTGGGGTAGAGAATAGTAAGTGGATAGTTGTTGTGAGTATGACAAGTGGGTCCCATGAATAAAAAAGTATTAAAAAGTTTCATTTTTAGGAAATTGTGACTTTTTAAAGTGGGACGCTCAAAATAGCAAAATGGGTAAGGTATATGGGACGGAGGGAGTATTAACTATTGACGAGTTATATGCTTAATATTGTACTAGCATAAAGCGGTCATTATTTTTATCTTAAGTAAAGCTAATTGTTTCCATTCATTCAGTGTGGTAAGCGAGACTATTGCAGAACATGAATACAATCAAAGAATTGTTCTTGATATTGGCGGAGGCATAACCAAGGTACTAAACTCTAACATCTTTAAGAAACGAATTAAGATAATGTTTATGAAAATATGATATCGATATGTTTGTTCTAGGCGGGATTTGCTGATGAGGATCATCCAGAGGTAGTTTTCGCAAGTGGGATAGGGCGCCCAATAATCAATGGAGGAAGTTCAAGAACTTATATTGGAAAAGCCCTTGCGTCGTATACTGGTGAAATAACATTAAAGAACCCTGTCAAGGATGGAATTGTTGTTAGCTGGTCTGAATATGAGAAAGTACTGCACCATACTTTGTACAATGAACTTGATTATGACCCCGAAAACAAGCACCCTGTTCTCCTAACTGAACCTCCGTTGAGACATAACGCAACAGATGGTGAGAGGAAAGAGTACAAGACTAATCGTGAGAACATGGTCGATGTCATGTTTGACAAGTTTGATGTCCCTGCTCTTTACATTGGCATTCAACCTGTTCTTTCCCTGTTTTCCAGTGGGGGAACAAACGGTAATTAAACTTTGATTCTCTATTAAATACCCACGTACTAAATTTATAACTGCATGTATAATAGTCAAATATCTAATATGGAGTATATTTCTGATACGGGATGACAGGTTTAGTGATAGAATCAGGGGAAGATGTGAGTCATTCGGTCCCCATTTATGAGGGCCATGCCCTTTCCCATGCCATCACAAGTCTTAAATTGGCTGGTCGTGGCGTCACAGATCACTTTATGAAGATCCTTAATGAGGAGAGAGACTACTCCTTTAGTTCCCGAGCAGCACGTGATATTGTGAAGGATTTGAAGGAAAAGATGGCTTACATTGCCCTTAACTACAAGACGGAGCTAAGAAATTTCAAGAAAATGAGCAAGAACTATACATTGCCAGATGGAAAGATTATCACCGTTGGTAAGGAGCTCTTCCAATGCCCGGAGGCTCTTTTCGATCCGTCTATTATAGGAAGTGATGAGCCTGGAATTCATGAGATCACGTACGATTCCCTCATGTTGTGCAATGAAGAAATAAGGAATGAACTTAGTCGTTTGATTTTACTTGGTGGGGGTTCAACCATGATTACTGGCCCATTTAGTGAGAGGATGGAGAAAGAGATCAGAGGTCTTGCCTCTTCTGGAACCGACATCAAGATAAGGGCAGATCCCACTAGGAACTACAGCGCCTGGATCGGGGGTTCCATCGTGGCATCAATCAGCACATTCAAGGAGGTTTTTTCTTTAATCTTTACCTACTATTTAATACTCCCTCCGTTCCGCTGAGGTTGCAACATTTTGCCATTTTCGGCATTTCACTTAAATTGCAACATTACCAAAAAAGGAAACTTTTTATTATTTTTATAATTCTCCACTCATTCTCTCTCTTCCTCACAACCACTCATTATTCTCCACTCATTCTCTCTCTTCCTCACAACCACTCATTATTCTCCACTCATTCTCTCTCTTCCTCACAACCACTCATTATTTCCCTTTCTTAATTTACGTACTTCAACATGAATGTAACAACCTTAGCGGAACGGAGGGAGTATATAAGAACGTGTGTTCGTGTAGACGTATAAACTTGAATCTGTGTAAATTCTAACTATCCCAAAAAGAATGTCCCATTTAACGAGTCAAACATCTTATAGTGATTCTTAACATCGTTTATATCTCATGGGTAACTTGGTTGATTTGCTGGTTACAGATGTGGATCACAAGAAAGGAGTATGAGGATTATGGTCCAAGTATCGTGCATAAGAAATGCTCCTGAATGTGCAAACACACAAATCTGTACCCACAGATTAAGGATGTTAACTCTATACTTACTTCAAATCAGCACTAAAAGACTTCCTGTTTATGTGAATGGCATTTGGCTCCAGTCGAGCACAGGTGTTGGCCTTCAATTCTCCGTTTCAAACAATGACAGATTGTACTATCAGATCATATAATTTGATATATGTAGCAAGGCCATTACGTATGGCTAAACCATAATCTTTATCTTTATCCGTGTTGCGCAACATCTTTTCAATTTTCAATAAAGTGAAGTTTTTATCTTTTTATCTCTTTCGCGCTAAGTTGTAATCCTGGATTATTTACAAGAAAATTGCATAATATTTAGTTGTAAAATGATCTAAAGATATGCATTAAAGATTAAAAGAAATCACTAAAGTTAATAAAAATTACTTTGATGTTCTAAAACACGTCTGCGGATTTAGACAATGCCTTGACAAATGAGTAAACTGCTTTTTTACCCCTCGTACTATCGTTTCAACATCAATTTGACACTCGTACTATTGAAACGGCAAATGTATGATGCGTACTATAGTTTTATTAAGCAAATTAACCAATGTTCCTAACGTCAATTAAGTATTTAACGAAACCGTCCAACTAAGCAACCGTTGACCAAGTCAACGCATACGCGGCAGCTGACTGGACAATTTTAACTCCTTAAAAAAAACTCAATAAAATAATAATAATAATAAAATAATAATAATAATAATAATAAAATAATAATAATAATAATAATAATAATAATAATAATAAATAATAATAATAATATAATAATAATAATAAAATAATAATAATAATAATAAAATAATAATAATATTAAAAATAATAATAATAATAAAATAATAATAATAATAATATTAATAATAAAATAATAATAATAATAATAAAATAATAATAATTGAGTGGTTCATTTTATTTCTTTTTTTCTTCAGAAAAATACCAGTATTCAAATATTATTGGACTCAGACATTTTAATGTGAGACTTTTATTTAAGCTAGAGCTATAACATACGGAGTATTTTACTAGATAATCTAGGCGTTTGTTGGTTTCAGTTTACATACATCCCAATGTGTCTATTTTACTAGATAATCTAGGCGTTTTAAAATTGTCCAGTCAGTTGCCACGTATGCGTTGACTTGGTCAACGGTTGCTTAGTTGGACGGTTTCGTTAAATACTTAATTGACGTTCGGAACATTGGTTAATTTGCTTAATAAAACTATAGTACGCATCATACATTTGCCGTTTCAATAGTACGATTGTCAAATTGATGTTGAAACGATAGTACGAGGGGCAAAAAAGCAGTTTACTCCTTGACAAATAATCCAAGCAGCTTTCCCAAACATACAAAGGCGAGAAAGATATAGACATTAACAATGTGTCAACACAGGTACCTCACAGAATGGGCAGACCCCCAATGACTTGCTTCAACGATGCCATCAATGTATTTCTTATCATCATCAAGTAATCCTATAGTGTAGCAAGCATCTCAAAAGGACGGGTGTTAATGATCATCAGCAGTCCTTATATCAACATAAGAAGTTGGCTCCCGAACGATATTCAAACCGAATTTTGTTGGAAACTCATCATAGGTCTATTTTCCAACTAAATCCTTATACTTCTTATTTGTATCCATCCATGTTGCCGTTAACATGCTTTCTCTTGAGGTTGGACGATAGACAACTTCATCAATCTCATCATCATCATTAAAAACTATGCTATGTTCAGCCTCCTAATCGAAGACAATCTTTCTACCGAAGGATTCATATAATGGATATTATAACCCAATAACCTCCGGGTAGCCTCACAATGTGATATATATCGACAATCCAAGTTATTTTGTATCTCGTCAACATTATTTTTCCTTATTTCCTCGGTAGCACTTTGACAAAATTTGGCAGTAACTCTGTCCTGACCATAACCACTACTAGAAACAGGTTGACATATAAATAAAACCTTAGACCCCCCCCCCCCAATCAGTTTCGCTTAAACATCAAAAACTCTCTACTCCGCCGTCTCTCTGGTCCGCCGTCGACACCATTTTCTCATGTTCTTCTCAGCTCTCACCTCCTTCAGACAGTGTTGAGCTTGAGCTCTGGTGGCGACGGTGGCGGTAATCGAGGTAGAATTCTTGGACCTCGTTTCGACTCCTCTTCCTTTGGTTCTTCTGATCTTTCCCTCCTTCGTCCTCATGGCGGTGCTGGTGCTCCTCTTGCTTTCAAGGTTTGTTTCTCCCTCCTGGATCTAGGGTTTCCGCCGCTTATTCAACTTGTTTAATTTGTTTGCTTTTAGTTGGCTTGGTTATTTTGACCACTAATCAATTTCTTATTCAAATTAAGGTCTTTTTTGTATAAGCCTATTAGTGTGCCATACGGTATGAATTTTGCATAGTCTCTCTCTCTCACACACACACACTCACCCACACACACAACACACAAACACAAATGTCAGTGTCCTCTGTGTGATGTAGCACGTGGATCGATAAGTCGAGTCTCAATGACAATGAGGAAGATGGGGAGCGAAAGGTCATAAATCCAAGCATCAGCATCATGGGGGCAGCACAGCAGGTGCTCGGCCGAGCATGGCAAAGACACAGCCGAGCGTGGCCATACAGAAGCTTCACACCAGCAACTAGTCTGGCACGGCCGAGTAGTGATGGGAGCACGGCCGAGCAAGAATGCTGGCACGGCCGAGCAGGTTCAAGATGCGGCCGAGCATGACCTTGCAGAAACTTCACATCAGAAACCAGGCTGGCACGGCCGAGCGTGACAGATCCGTAAAGCCCCAGGAAAAGTTATTTGTTTTATTTAGTTAGGACTCGTTGTTGAAACTTGGATCTTCTTCTTCCTTGTTCTACCTTGGTGATGAATCAACAATGGAGATCTTCAAGCTTTAGGAGATAAAGTAATCTCCCTCTAATGGTGATCCACACGCGAACGAACCAAGAACAATTCTTGTGGGATTGCTAGATAATCCTCCGATTATTGAATCGATATTCAATAATCAATTGTCGTAACAATGGAATTATTTGGGGCTTTTGATATTTTGATTCTCAATCAATATAAAAAATCTAGAGTTTCATAAACCTAGACAAAGATGTGTTTTTGGCTGATCAAAGGATTGTATTTATATCAAAAATATAAATCCCTAACTATTAGGGAGAATCCTTGACCAAACAAAAAACCTTTCCAACCAAGGAACTCACGTACGGACAGAAATTTGACGATGGCACGAGTCGTGCCCTTGCTATTTCAGTCGTACCCACGAGCCGTGATTGATTTGGCAATCATTCTGATTCAAGAAGCACGACTTGTGCCATAAGGCACGAGTCGTCCCCATGCCCAGAATGCCAACTTACCACGAATTTCCCAAAACGTTGTCGTACTGGTTTAGGAACAAGAGTCGTGATCCTTGTCACAAGTCGTGACCCAGGGCACGAGTCGTGCTCCTGGTCACGAGTCGTGACAAATCCCCAAAATTCCAATTTTCAGCTAGATCAAATCCGTTCTTTGTATGTGACCCAGTAGGAATTATATTTATGTTGGTAGTGAGTCGAAACATCGACCTCACAAGACATAAGTGGTTTCTAGCAAACCATTATATCCACCCAATTAATATAACATCAAAGCTTGATTCATCGATAGATCAAATGTCACAATCTCTTTGTCCACGATGTCCAGTTGAACATGAGTCATGGTCCAAGTCAACTCATAATGTTCAATGCTTTCTCGATTCCGAATATGTTGATAATCCAAGTGCATTTGATCTCTATCAAATCTCTTGAGTATGGCTACACATTTCATTAACACTATTCATCGAGGGGCCCAAGCAAACATCTCTCTCACACAAAGAGGGACAAATCCCGTCTTGACTTATCATTCTTCCCTACAAGAATCCAATCGTGTCAATATAGCCCTTTAGTGCTATCCGATTAAAGATAGTGTTAGACTACATCAAACATAATGTTCATCATGTGGACGACGATGATAATCTCAGGTACTAAGGATTACAATGACACGACTATCATGAGATTTAATCGTGACAACAGACCATGTCATAAATCTCATAAGCAGGTCAAGTCCAGTACTTGTTCTCTAGCAAATACCCATAAGTGTAATGTGCATCCCCATGCATATAATCATCTCCATGATTATCCATTACCAACTTATACTAGTTGTTCACAACAACTAGGGACGCAGGTGTAGACACCCCATTCTGAACCCATCGGAGCAGAGTAATACCACTCTAAGTCTCGCCTTGAGTCAAGAGTAGAAATCCACCATTTTGTCATGTTTTGTTAAATTTTGACTAACACCTGTTAGTTTGGACTAAACTGCATACGAGATAACGAGGGAAGGACATGGCGTGTCTCGCGCGAGACTAAGCTCCTGCAGGTGTGCAGAAATCAGTTTCCTCATCGATTTCAAACTCTCTTATTTATAAATCTTATCAATCCGGTTCTCCAATAGCATTTGAGCTCTGGAACCTTTATAGGGTGGTATCCCAATCCACCTTTACCTCTCCAAAATCCTATAAATACTTGATGATTTCTAGTATTTCAGACCCCGGATCCCTGATAAAAAAAACACCATATACACATATTTTGTGGGTTTCTCTCCCTGATATATTCCTCCAAAAATACCCTAAATCACCAAAAGTTTGTTTATCAACCTTGTTGATCAACAAACATCGAAGTCCGAATCAAGGATTGAGGCGAAGCTCTGTCCTCATCAAAATTCGAATCTAGGATTGAGTCGAAACTATGTCCGAATCTCTTCTCAAAAAGGTAATCCTCCTTCCTTTCTAATTGATTATTGGAGTGGTATATCATTGAACCTAGGATCGGCCTAGAGCCTCTCCAAATCATGGGGATGGTCTCGAAGCAATCGATCCTATATTCCGTTTAACCTCGTTAAATGAATATTTTTACTTGTTTATTTAAAATGCCTTTTTTTTAACTCCCTTTTAGCAAGACCGATCTCCGGATTGGGTGGAATGGGTGCTCCTTGACCTTCCAATTCCATAACATAAGCCCCGAACCCAAAATCTTTCAAAAAATGGTTTTTTCTATATTTCCAATCAATAATATAGGTGGCGACTCTAAAAACAAAAAAACAAATAGTTCGGGAAAACTGATTTTCCTCCCTTAAGATGTAGAACTCGAAACCGTATTTTGTTTAAGTAATTGAATATTTATTTGAATTGCGTGCGATTGGACTTTTAATTAAAGTCCGGTCCATTGGGGATTCAGGAGTTATATTTAATTTATTTCTCTCTCTCTCTTTCTCCTTAAGTGAAACTACGACGGCCTGAGTCTTCCTGAATTGGGAGAAACGTAGGCAACCACTTGATGCGGCCATTATCTGTTTTTCTTTTATTTTTTAAAAAAAAAATCTCTCTATTTTATCTATCACCTAGATTGACTCTCACACATGCGCACTCATGCTATATCTGTCATTGCACTACATACCCCAATTAACCCGGGACCCACACTAAGGACGGATGACAGTAACCACCTAGTCGTCGGTCTCTCAGAAGTTGGATCATCCCACTCCGTGTATTCAATCCACCTAGATTGTCATATCGCGGGGAGCCTAACCTTTCAGCCCTGTATCACCATATATCATGTAGTATACTTTCCAGGATCACTCTATGACAGATCGATTTTGACTCGGTGATTTTTCTTGTTTCTGACCAAAATAAAGCTATATAAAATTGACAATAAAGAAGGACTCGGAAAAGTCCCTTCGGAATGACCCTTTCGAAAATTGTCCCTTAAAAAAATCCTTCAAACAATCTTACATGGCTTTATTTTACAAAAATCGGACTGATTACTTAGTCGTTAGGTTTGGATAAAGACCTTAGAAATCCCTCAAAATGGATTCTCCGTTCCGACCAAAAATTAGGGTTAACAAAAATCGACTTTTCGTGTAGTTGTCTCGCGCGAGACTGCCTGTCCCGCGCGGGACAATGTCTCTGTTTGCTGTGCCAAGCCTAAACCCTTTAAGCCTTCTTCCAACTCGTTGGGGATAGATTTAATCCTGATACAATCTTTGCATCTCTCTGTCAGTTTTTCGAAGCTACTCAACCTCAAGACTCCCAACACAATGTCCCGCATCGACGAAATTCCGGGTGACGAAACCTTGTCTGAAAACAACCACAAGCTGCTAGAAGAAGCCAATGGTCGCTTAGAGGTACAAGCAACCCAAATCCACACCCTCGTGGAGGAAATCCAAGAGCTTAGGGCGGCACTAGCCACTAAAGAAAAGAAAAATAAAAATGATTCTTCCTTCGAAGAAAAAGAATCATACACCAAGAAGGCTAAGAACCCTCGCCAAAGCAAGAACAAGAAAAAGAAGTATGAACCTAGCTCATCATCTTCCTCCTCTGACAATGAGAGTTACACCTCCAAGAAAGAAAGCAAGGGGGAAAGAAAGAATAAACCCCTTACCATGGCAATGCTAGAAAAAAAAACTTGCATCCCTCGATGTGAGCAAGGAAGCCTCGCTCTCTATTGAATATGACACTCTTCGTCAATCCATGTCAAAGCTTACTAGAAAGTACAAAACACCCGACATTGCAAAATTCAATGGTACTACTTGTCCCAAATCCCATTTGGAAACCTACTCTTGGGCCATACTACCTATGGGTGTGTATGACAACCTGCTAGCTCAATGCTTTCCACAAACTCTTGATGGTGCCGCTAGAGATTGGTACATGACTCTTCCACTCTCCACAAGACTTGAATGGCCACTCGTCAGTCGTACCTTCCAAAAGAAATACGAGGACAACTCTACTTACCGCACTACTAGAAGGGACCTCAAACAAACCAAGCAGCTCCCTAGCGAATCCTTCACAGATTTCGTCAAAAGATGGAGGGCTAAACTGACCGAAATCATTGATAGGCCAAGCCTAGACGATCAAATTCACATCCTCATCCAATGTCTCTGAGAAGAGTACCAAGAAAAATTCGCGGGTAACTATTTCTCTAGCTTTGCCGAACTCCACAAATACTGCATATGAGTAGATGACCTCATCAAATAGAAAAAGGAATCCAAGAAAGAAAGTGGGTTCCGTTACAACAAGAGCTCCTCTTCCTCTTCCAACCCTAAAGATACTTCCGTCAATGCCATAGTCTTCAATCATCCCGGAAATGGTAAGTACTTTGTGGTACCTCCACCACAAAAGAAGAAAAGGGATAGGAATTACGACAAACTTGAAGGGATAACTCAAGAGGAACTTCTCGAAGTGCTTGTCAAGAATGGAAAAATCAAACCAATAGAGGGTGGCCCACCAAGGAAAGATCTTCCAGCTAATCACGCTCATCATCTCTTCTGCAAGTATCACAACACTACCGGCCACGACACCAACTCCTACTTCCACCTAAAGGACAAGATCCAAGATTTGTTTGATGCTAAAGAGATAGGGATCCCCAATGTTGTTACCAATCCCCTACCAAACAATGAGGTCAATTTGATAGAGATATGAAGTAGCTCTGAGGATCCTACTCGTCTAGCCACAATTGTGGACGAGAGCCCTCTTGAATTTAATAAATCTTCTTTCTGCTACATGATTGTTGGGTTTTATGGGTCCATGCACAGCAGAATTAGCATCTAAATAACACAAAACCCAAGAGCCCTAAGATCCGTTCTATACGATTAAATTGAATTCCTATGAGATAGAATTTACCAACCTTAATTGCTTTCCGTTCTTGAGCTATCGAACAATTTATCAGTGTGATTTTGAATCACAATCTTTGATCTCCAAAAACTTGAATCTTCAGATTAGAACTCTAGGCCTTGATCATCGTACGAGTGAAGACCCTCTAGTAGTATCCACACCTTTGAATGAACCAAGAACTGTTCTTGAGGATTGCTAGATCCTTAAACCTATGGAAGAAATTGAGAAACCTTTTGGTGATTTTTCTCTCTTTGAAAAATGTCGTATTTCGGCTGTTCACAGACTCATATTTATACTACAATAGTATTAATATTTGTGCCCTGATCGTATTAGGGAACTAGGCTGTAAACCGCCTCTGGGCAAGTTATGTCGCGCGATGACTCTTGCCACCTCTGGCCAAGATTTGTCGCGCGATGACTCTTGCCAGATCAGGAACTCTCAATTTTCTTCCTTTAGTTTAACCAATTCATTCCAATTGTGTGTGACCCAATCTGATTATATTATGTTGGCAATGATTCTGATCATATCGACCCTCATAAAACATAAGCGGACTCTAGCAAGCCATTATATCTACCCAATTAATATAACGTAAGAGTTCACGTTTCCAATGGTACACTTCCATTTCTCCCTTTGTCTCACGATGTTATATTGAACACAAGTCATGGTCCACGTCAACTTGTATTTGTTCAATGCTTTCTCGATATTGAGTATAATGATAATCCAATCGCATTGGGGTATGTCTATACACTTTCATCATTATCATTCATCGAGGGGCCCAAGCAAAACATCTCTCTTTCGAGGGACAAATTCCATCTTGACTTATCATCCTTCCCATCATGAATCCGATCATGCCAAAGATAGCCTTTATAGATATCGTGTTAAGATATCGTTTGACTAAAATCAAATATAACTTTCATCATATGTAAGGTCATGATAATCTCAGGTCTAAGGACTAAATGAAGTGACCATATGAGATTTATTATGACTTTTGACCATGACATAAATCTCATACGGGTCAAGTCCAGTTACTTGTTCACTAACAAGTACCCATAATTTTAATGTGCATCTCTATGCATCTAATCATCATATGATTATCCATTAACAATTATACTAATTATTCACTTAATAATTAGGGACGGAGATTATTACAATAGATATGCAAAATATATAATAATCAAATAATAAACTTTTCATATAATAATAAATAATGTCAACATATAAGTCTATCAACTATAGGCCTAGGGCATAACACTAACAATCTCCCACTTGCACTAGGCCCAATCTCCCATGTATCGAATACACATGGACCTAACATGTCTATCATGCTTAGCTTGTGGAAGAGCCTTAGTTAATGGGTCCGCCACATTATCATTAGTGTCTACTCTGCATATCTTTACGTCTTCCCTTTCGTATATCTCTCGGATAATGTGGAAACGTCGAAGTATGTGTTTGGATATTTGATGTGACCTTGGTTCCTTTGCTTGTGCAATGGCACCATTATTGTCACAATAAAGTTCAATAGGATCATTGATACTTGGAACGACTTCCAAAACACTAATGAACTTTTTGATCCAAACAGCTTCCTTAGCTGCATCTGATGCAGCTATGTACTCAGCTTCGGTTGTAGAATCAGCAACAGTACTTTGCTTGGAACTTTTCCAACTGACAGTGCCTCCATTCAGCGTAAACAAAAATCCTGTCTGCGATCTGTAATCATCTTTGTCAGTTTGGAAGCTAGCATCTGTGTAACCTCTTACAACAAGATCTTCTTCCATTCCTTCAAAGACCAAGAATACATCCTTAATTCTTCGTAAGTACTTGAGGATATTCTTGACTGCTATCTAATGTGGTTCACCGGGATCTGATTGGTACCTACTTGTCATGCTTAGAGCACACTAGACATCGGGTCTAGTACATAACATAGCATACATGATAGACCCAATTGCCGAAGCATATGGAATACCATTCATTCTCTTTCGCTCATCATTAGTCTTAGGACTTTGAGTCTTGCTAAGAGATACACCATGCAACATTGGCAAGTTTCCTCTTTTAGAATTTTCCATTTGGAATCTTCTAAGAACCTTGTCAATGTAAGTACTTTGACTTAAACCAATCATCCTTTTAGATCTATCTCTATAGATCTTGATACCAAGGATATATGCAGCTTCGCCCATATCTTTCATTGAAAAGCACTTTCCCAACCAAGACTTGACAGTCTGTAGTGCAGGAATGTCATTTCCAATGAGTAAGATATTATCGACATACAACACTAGAAATAGCGCTACGCTCCCACTAATTTTCTTGTATACACAAGGTTCATCTTCGTTCTTGATAAATCCAAACTCTTTGATTGCTTCATCAAAACATAGATTCCAACTCCTAGAAGCTTGCTTCAATCCATAGATGGATCTCTACAACTTACACACCTTATTAGAATTTTCTGAACTGACAAAACCTTCAGGTTGTATCATGTATACATCCTCAAGTAACTTCCCATTAAGGAAAGTTGTCTAGACATCCATTTGCCATATCTCATAGTCATAATATGCGGCTATGGCAATTAAAATTCTAATAGACTTGAGCATAGCTACAGGCGAAAAGGTTTCATCATAGTCGATACCATGAATCTGCCTATATCCCTTAGATACTAGCCTAGTCTTATAGGTATGCACCTTCCCATCCATGTCGGTCTTTTTCTTGAAGACCCATTTGCACCCTATGGTTTTTACACCTTCGGGTGGATCAATCAAGTTCCAAACTTGATTATCAGCTATGGATTGTAATTCGGACTTCATGGCCTCTTGCCATTTTTCAGAATCAGTAGAAGACATTGCTTCTTGATAGCAAGTAGGTTCATCATTTTTGATAAACTTCACTTCATCACTTTCCGTAACGAGAAATCCATATCTCTCAGGTTCGGATTGTGACCTACCACTTCAGCGAAGGACTTGTGCATCTTGAACCGGTTCCACAACTCCTTGTGAACTTGGTTCAGTTTCTACCATTGGTTCAATGTTGTTTTCGGGTTCTTGAATTTCTTCGAGATCTATTTTACTCCCACTGGTTCCTTTGTGAAGAAACTCCTTTTCTAAGAAGGCACCATTTCGAGCAACAAACACTTTGTTCTCGTTTCGGTTGTAGAAATAGTATCCTTTGGTTTCCTTAGGATAACCCACGAAAACACATTTATCAGACTTAGGTGCTAGCTTGTCAGAAGTTAACTTCTTGACATATGCATTGCAACCCCAAATCTTCATGAAAGACAAACTGGGTTTTCTTCCATGCCACATCTCATATGGGGTCTTTTGAACTAATTTGATAGGAACTCTATTTATAGTGAAAGCAGCAGTTTCTAGTGCATGTCCCCAAAAGGATAAAGAAAGCTCAACTTGACTCATCATTGAACGAACCATGTCCAACAAAGTTCTATTCCTCCTTTCAGACACACCATTCCATTGTGGTGTTCCGGGTGGAGAGAGTTCTGAAATGATTCCACAACTCTTAAGATGACTGTCAAATTCTTGGCTTAAATATTCTCTGCCTCGATCAGATCGAAGTACTTTAATAGTTTTGCCAAGTTGATTTTGCACTTCATTTTGAAATATTCGAAATATCTCAAACGATTCAATTTTATGTTTCATTAGATAAACATATCCAAATCTACTATAATCATCGGTGAATGTTATGAAGTACTGAAATCCTCCCCTAGCATTGCTACTCATATGTCCACATACATCAGTATGTACGAGGCCTAATAAGTCGCCCGCCCTTTCACCAGTTTTGGTAAATGGGTCCTTGGTCATCTTGCCTAGTAAACAAGATTCGCATGTCTCATATGATTCAAAATTATGTGAGTCTAAAAATCCATCTTTATGGAGTTTAGAAATGCGTTTCTCATTTATATGGCCAAGACGACAATGTCATAAGTAAGTGTGGTTTACATCATTGGGTTTAGATTTCTTGTTAATGTTATAGACATCATTATCATGAATTTCAACATCAAGAATATAAAGGCCATTGAATGAAATAGCAGTATAATAATGCATATCACTCTTGTAAATAGAAAACTTCTTATCACATATAAGAAAATTAAAACCTTCATTATCCAAACTCGAAATCGAAATAATATTCCTACTTAAAGCTGGAACGTAATAACAATTGTTCAAAACAAGTATTAGTCCACTAGGTAAAGTAACTTCATAAGTTCCTACGGCTAATGCAGCAACTCTTGCTCCATTTTCCACACGTAGGTCCACTTCACCATCTTCAAGCATCCTTCTGTTCTTTAGACCTTACACATTTAAACAAATGTGAGATCCACATCCGGTATCCAATACCCAAGAACTAGAAGTAAATAGGAATATATCTATAACAAAGATACCTGAAGTCGAGGCAACACCATTGCTCTTCTTCAATGCTTCCTGATATTTCTTGCAGTTTCTCCTCCAATGTCCAATCTCATTGCAATGGAAGCAGACTGTGTCCTCTTGGGCTTAGCCTCTTTGGGTTTGGCAGCCTCTTTGGGTTTGGCAACACTTGCCTTAGGATTAGCAACTTTTGCCTTTCCCTTACCCTTGAAACCTTTCCCTTTGTTAACCATCAATACTTGATCGGTTTTCTTTTTGACGATATTGGTTTTCGCAGTGTTCAACATTTGAATTAGCTCGGAAAGGTTCTTATTCATGCCCCCCATGTTATAGTTCATTATGAAATTACTAAAACTTTCGGGCAATGAATTCAATATCATGTCAGTAGCCAACTCTTGGCTAATTGGAAAACTGAGCCTCTCAAGATGCTCGTTGTGGCCCTTCATCTTTAGAGCATGGGGACCAACAGCTTGTCCTTCACTCATCTTGCGTGAGGTTAGGGCATTGACTGTGTTATACCTTTCCTGCCTTGCTTGAACTTGAAATATTTCCATCAGTCGATTGTTTAGATCAACTGTCCCCAAGAGCTCAAGATCCTTCTGAAGGCTCTTGCACATGGCGGAGAGCATAAGGCAAACAACATCAGTAGCATCACGCTTATGCTTCAGATATTGATCCCTCACTGCCCTAGTAGCATTGGAAGCAGGTTCAGGTGGAACAGGTTCCTCGAGAACGTACAATTTTTCCTCTTGCCTGAGAAAAATTCTCACGCTATGGATCCAATCCATATAGTTTGTACCATTCTCTTCCAACTTTTCCTTGTCAAGGACAGATCGCAGTAACAGATGATTATTGTTTGATGCCATTTATTCTACAAAAAGATATACATAAAATATGAACACATATAAGCAAACATATTATATGAGAAGTATAATGCATTTACACGAAAATAAATGCTCCAACTAAAGTATATACCTTCCAATGCAAATAAGCATAATATACATTTAGTGGGCTAAGATCCAACTTTAATTTAATTTCAAGTTTGCTATGGCAAACCTCTCAAAACTAAATTAATTAGGTAGAAACATCAATCATATCACATATATGACTCTTAGATCTTTTATGAGATTTATTTAAGACATCATATGTCTAAGCATATTTTAATCTCATCTTATGCCTTGGGTCCAAAACCATTTTGATAACCCAATTAAGTTCATCCACTTTAAACGTATAGGAACCACCATTTCCTCATATTGCTCACAAATGAAAAGAATCAAAGTACCTTGCTATGGCAAGCCCACCCAAAACTATCTGAGTGGTCTCAAGTATTTTAATCATGGATTGGCATAAAGAACTTAAAAGTTAAATGAAGGTTCTTTAAAGCAGATTATAAGCATATCAGCAAAGATAATCAAAATCGCGCAACAGGTAAGTTCCCAGGAAAATAGGTGAGCCACAAGGACTACTTAAGTACCAAATCTCTCCTTCGACAGAACTCTTCTAGACATGCACAAATAGAATACAAGCTCTGATTTGCAACATAATCAATACTTTGTATACTGACTTGTTTCTCACAAACAATCATATTCCTTCAAATTTTGCGTAAACTGACTTGTTTCTCATAAACAATCAGAAAACGAAAAATTTTAATGTTTCAATTTAAACATTCAGGAAATTATAATTCAATGTTTCAACTAAACATCTAACAAAGCTCTTAACACATAAGAACATATAATTCATGCATCGCAACAATTAATAAAATCAATCGCAACAATTAATAAAATCACATTGAAATTAATTAAGCATGCATAAACAATGAATTAATCTAGCATAGCCCTATAAATTTAGTTTCCAGAAATTTACAGCAACCAGATTAAAACAGAAACATATCAGATTATAAACATAATCATAGATTGGCAAGAAAATTTAACAAATTGATTCTGCCCAGATTTGGCAAAGTCTATCGCGTGACAGAAACATCCAGAAGGCTTGATCCGTCGTGCGACCAGACGAGCCCATCTGACTGCCCATGGCCAACTCTGTCGCGTGACTAGAGTTGCCAGATTTGCAGATTTTTCAGCTTCAATCAATTCCAATCATAAAACAATTAAATCATATAAAACAACCTTTTAACAGATTTAATTCAACATAATCAGAAAACGATTTTTCACATTGTTTCACATAAACAATTAAAATTCTACCGCATACAAAACATGCAAGGAACATATAAACAATTTATATCACTTTTATAGCATATTAATTCAAACTTAACCATACGAACGGGGCTCTGATACCACTGTTGGGTTTTATGGGTCCATGCGCAGCGGAATTAGCATCTAAATAACACAAAATCCAAGAGCCCTAAGATCCGTTCTATACGATTAAATTGAGCTATCGAACAATTTATCGGTGTAATTTTGAATCACAATCTTCGATCTCCAAAAACTTGAATCTTCAGATTAGAACTCTAGGCCTTGATCGTCGTACGAGCGAAGACCCTCTAGTAGTATCCACACCTTTGAATGAACCAAGAACGGTTCTTGAGGATTGCTAGATCCTTAAACCTATGAAAGAAATTGAGAAACCTTTTGGTGATTTTTCTTTCTTTGAAAAACGTCGTATTTCGGCTGTTCACAAACTCATATTTATACTACAATAGTATTAATAGTTGTGCCCTAATCGTATTAGGAAACTAGGCTGTAAACCGCCTCTAGGAAAGTTGTCACGCGATGACTCTTGCCACCTCTGGGCAAGATTTGTTGCGCGATGACTCTTGCCAGATCAGGAACTCTCAATTTTCTTCCTTTGGTTTAACCAATTCATTCCAATTGTGTGTGATCCAATAGGATTATATTATGTTGGCAATGAGTCCGATCATATCGACCCTCAAAAAACATAAGCGGACTCTAGCAAGCCATTATGTCTACCCAATTAATATAACGTAAGAGTTCACGTTTCCAATGGTACACTTCCATTTCTCCCTTTGTCTCACGATGTTATATTGAACACAAGTCATGGTCCACATCAACTTGTATTTGTTCAATGCTTTCTCGATATTGAAAACATCTCTCTTTCGAGGCACAAATTCCATCTTGACTTATCATCCTTCCCATCATGAATTCGATCATGCCAAAGATAGCCTTTATAGATATCGTGTTAAGATATCGTTTGACTAAAATCAAACATAACTTTCATCATATGTAAGGTCATGATATTCTCAGGTCTAAGGACTAAATGAAGTGACCATATGAGATTTAATTATTACTTTTGACCATGACATAAATCTCAGACATGTCAAGTCCAGTCACTTGTTCACTAAAAAGTACCCATAATTTTAATGTGCATCTCTATGCATATAATCATCATATGATTATCCATTAACAATTATACTAATTATTCACTTAATAATTAGGGACAGAGATTATTACAATAAATATGAAAAATATATAATAATCAAATAATAAAATTTTCATATAATAATAAATAATGTCAACATATAAGTCTATCAACTATAGGCCTAGGGCATAACACTAACAATGATGTCTTGGGATGAAATCTTAGACCAAAAGGGAAAAGGGTCTAAAACAGTCAACCTCCTCACACGACCCGGTCGAGTAATTATCAACAAAGACCCAAGGGATGAAAATCCTCCTAATCAGACAAAGGCTCCCTCATCAAATGAGCCCGACGATCCTCTCTTAGCCCAGCTAAAGAAGACACAAGCAAACATTTCAGTTTGGGACCTTACAGGAGCATCCCATAAACATCGTGAAATGTTGAAAAAGGCATTGGCTCAAATGTCTATCTCCTCAGAAGCTACGCCCGAAGATCTTACTCAAATGATTGGCCAAGTACAATTTGGCAATGTCATCACTTTCACTTACTTGGACCTCCCATCCTATGGGAAGAATCATAACGAGGCCTTGTACATAACTGCTAAGGTGAATGGATACCGAATGCCACGCATTTTGGTTGACAATGGATCCGCAATCAACGTTTTTCCGAAGAAAGCCTTGTCATCATTGGGTCTTACCCACAAGGACCTCAGGTCGTTAGGGAACACTGTACGAGGTTATGATAGCACTGCTAGAACTGCTTTGGGCTCAGTCGCGATACCTATAGAAATGGGACAAGTCACCATGAGCATTGAATTCCAAGTCATCAACATCCCAGCATCCTTCAACTTACTGCTTGGCCGCCCTTGGCTGCATGACATAGGATATGTACCTTCATCTCTATACCAGTGCATCAAATTCAAACACAACGACACAATAGTCACAATACACGGGGAAATGGTTACTGCTGGCCCTATCCTCGAAGTACAACATAGCACTTCTGATTACTTATTCAATGGCTTTGAGATTGAGAAAGATAGTACCATAAATGTCATCAAAACTTGCAACGAAAATGACTACTCTAAAGCACTCTATTTTTTTGGAAACCTTCTGGTTTGGAGAATGATGCAAGCAAAAGGGTACTTTCCTGGCTTGGGACTTGGCAAACACTTGCAAGGGGTAATAGAGCCACCGCCTGTTCCCCCGCCACACATAAAGCATGGCCTAGGATACATCCTTACCATCCACGATGAAAGCGATGAAGAAGATTGCACCTTCACTCAGACCAAGTGGGAAGGAAATGCCTACAGAAGTCACAATAACCCAAAGACTAAGGGTTGTAACCTCGAACCATACAGAAAGATGCTCAATGGCTACTTCGTTCGAGAAGGGGAAGACATCCTGTACTTTATCTTTTCAGAACCATTGACTGACAATAAAGGAAAGCTCCATCCGAGCTTTGAAATCTTCAATGACTGTGACGCTTCTTCAGATGAAACAGAACCCGTCTCGCTAATCCTTAAAGATTTGTGGGGCACAAAGGCAGAAATTACCAGCGAATGGGACTTTGTGTTGGGAGAAGACATGATGCGACAGTTCGAGAACCTGTGTCGGCTAGAGGACAGTCAAATTCATGCAATATCCAAGGGGGACGCTCCAACCATTGATTACACGAGGCTAATCCAGAAATGTGATGAGCCAATTCTAAACTGGCACGTCACCGGGGGACCAGTTGTTGATGAAGACTTCATGATCAAAGAGCTTGATTGTACTCCCCATCCCTGAAGGAAGATAGGCCCTATAGCTTTCACTTTAGAGTCAGGTTCACCTCTGATGAACTCACTCAAGAGGAAATTGAGGCGGTGACAGAGCATGTATTCCCCTACTTCCTTAATGAAAACTTTGATCTTTCCGAGTACCCTGAGATTGCTAACATCGTGAATATAATGAACAAGATAATAATGAATCATATGATGAGATAGATCAAGAAAATGAACAAATCTTAAAAGAATTAGCAAATCAAGTAGGTCGTTGTGGAAATAATGGCCCTGTTGACAATGAAGAAATGCAAACAGTTAATCTTGGGATGGCAGAAGACCCCAGAGAAACCAAGATCGGTAGCTTCTTTAAGGGTGAAGATAGAGAAACCTTAACGCATCTCCTCAGAGAATATGTCGACGTTTTCACTTGGTCCTACAAAGATATGCCAGGGTTAAATCAGTTAATCGTAGAGCACAAGATACCACTGCTACCTAACGCCAAACCAGTCAAACAGAAACTGCGCAGAATTAAGCTCGAATGGTCAAAGCAAGTGAAAGAGGAGATCATGAAACTCCTGAACTTAAGGCTCATTAAGGTGATCGAATATCCGGAATGGCTAGCCAACACAGTGCAAGTGGCCAAATCGAATGGTAAAATACGAGTCTGTGTCGACTTCAGAGACTTGAATAAGGCATCCCCTAAAGATGAATTTCCATTACCGAACATAGACATGTTGGTCGATGCTATAGCGACTTTTGAAGTCCGATCATTCGTGGATGGCTTCGCATGATACAACCAAATTCTCATGGCAGAAGAAGACCAACACAAAACAGCGTTCACCACACCTTGGGGGGACATTCTGTTATACGGTCATGCCATTTGGTCTGAAGAATGTCGGGGCTACATATCAAAGGGCACTCACGACACTCTTTCATGACATGATCCACAAAGAAATAGAGGTATATGTGGACGACATGATTATCCACTCCAAAGGGACAGATGGTCAGCACTTCATAGATCTCAAAAAATTCTTCAATCAACTGAGACAACACAAGACGAGGCTCAACCCCGTAAAATGCTCATTTGGGGTAGGGTACTCAGCCATATAATGTAGGAAAAAAAAAGTATGGCGGGCCATAAAAAATTCCGTCCAAAATTCATGATCTCTGATGACCATTTGATGTATCAATTCAAATTCAATTTCATTTATTATCTCTTTCTCGAATTGAATTGCCTTTTTTATCCCAAAATGAATGATCTTCTAAAATTAAGGGGTGGTTTGGGTGGTATACTGATTGTATTTTGCTTATACCAAGTAACAACTAAGTATGATTTGATACGCAAAAATATGGATCGATACCAAACACAAAAGTCGATATACCAAGTTTATTGGTACGGTTGATATTCAACATATACATGTAAATGAAGAAAAAAAATGCATTGATATATTTTTTTTGTTAGACTTTCTGTCTATTATAAAAAGCAATGCATTATAACATAATAAAGAGGTCCCAAAACAAAAATTATAAAGTTTTAAAACTAAAGAAAAGTAATACAACAAAAGTCTTGAAAATTAAACAATCAAGAAATAGGGAAAGAAATCGGCTTGTTTCTTAATTTCGTAGAGAGAGCGCGCGATGGAATTAGAATTTAGGAGGAACTTCAACTGCAGCTTAGGGTTAAATAAAGAAAACTATTTTTGTTATTATATACTCCCTCCGTCCCACGTCATTGTGAACCATTTTTCCGGGCACAATAATTAAGAAATATTATTAAGATAATGAAAATGTGTGGTAGGAAATGAAGAGAGAGAATGAGTGGAGTTGGTTGAATAAATTGTGTGGTAGGAAATGAAGAGAGAGAATGAGTGGGTGGGGTAGGGTGAATATAAAATAATAAATTTGTTTCCATTTTGGGTAGTTTGCATTCACGTGGGACGGATCAAAATGGAAATAAGTTTGCATTCACGTGGGACGGAGGGAGTATTTATATATGAATATATAATTTTTTTAGTTTTTATAAATAATGTCGGTACATGATATACCTATCGAAGTCAATATTGTGTACTATGTACCAACCGATTAGACATAATTAATACGGTACTATCGCACTGAGAGTTCGATATACCGACTTTTTTTATCAGTTATAATTGATACAAATGGTTTGGTCACGCGAATTTTTATGAAACCGAATATTTGGTTTGGTCATGATTTTGAAAAAAATATACACGGTCCTATACCGGAATCAGACCGATTTTATATATATATATATATATATATATATATATATATATATATATATATATGTATGTATATATATATATATATATATATATATATCTATATATATATATATATATATACTTATTTATAATTTGAAATTCCTAATTATTTTTTACCTAGTTAGTCGGCATCGCTTTAAGCCTCTATTCCATCAAACCCTATCTCAATATTTCTTTTAATAGTGCCGTTTCACCTCATCCTTTCTCTCAACGCTCTTCTCCTCTCCTCTCCTCTCCTCTCCTCTTCTCTTATCTCTACTAGTTTAATTTTTTTTTATGTTATTGTTAAGTTGAAGTTGAACAATTAATTTTTAATGGTGTTTATGTTGTAGTTTGAATATCAAATATTTGTGACAATTTTTTTGTTAATGTAACTGGTGATAAATTTTTGTTATTGTAAAAAATTATAGTACATTGTAATTTGTATAACCGACGGAATCGGATCGAAACCGGACCATTAGAACCGAAACAATAGGACCGGTCCTATAATGTTATGGTCTGGTCCTGGTCCTAAATTTTACGAAACCGAAGTATTGGTCTGATCCTGATTTTGAACACACCTATTATAATCCGTTCAGCCTGCCCTAATAAACAATTTAAGCAAATCAAAACTAACTTTCATTTTAACTATTAAGGATATTACGGAATCTCCTCCTAAAGTTTCCTAAAGTTACTTGTTTGACTTTCTCTAGATTATTCCTTGTCAATATCCTCATGTATTTAAATTAGGCAACTAAATATTTGTATTATGATTAGAATAAGGAAACTCCTTCTCCTTATTAGAATAGGACTCCTTTTCTTTATTAGAATAGGACTCTCTCTTGTATATATATTAAGAGTTTGTGAATAAACAACCCAAGGGTTTTCTCATTCTTACATGGTATCAAAGCTACAAAGATCCATAGCCTAAATCCCCTCAAAATTTTCGAAAGCCCTTCCCCTCTTCTCCTATGGCCGGCTCCCCCTCCTCCACAATCCCCAACTCCGCCGAACCCGATCAACCCCTCCTCTTAGTCAATTTATACTACTGCCGTTCCCTTACTCCCCTAACCTACCTTACATGGGCATCCCAAATCACCTCTATCCTCTTTGGCCTCGACCTTCTAAAGTTTGTCGATGGCACCCACCCCAAACCCGAGAATAACATCACCACTGCCAATCCTGCCGTCGCTGAAACCGACGATGAACCGGCTAAACCCGCCACCACTATATCTATCCCTAACCCGGCCACCATTACATGGTCTCGCCAAGATCGCCTCATTCTTGGGGCCCTCATAGGTACCTTAGATCCTACCGTAGCTCCCCTTGTCCACTAAGCCACCACCTCCCATGAAGCTTGGACCACCCTTAAAACTACATATGTCAACCCCTCCCGTGGTCACATTCTTCAAATAAAGGACAACCTTGCCAATCTCACCAAAAACCAACTCTCCATCTCGGAATACATGAATGCTGTCAAATCCTACACCGACAAACTCGCCATTCTAGGTAAACCCATGAATTCCGAAGACATAACCTACACCATCCTAAAAGGTTTGGATTATGAAACATTCAAACCCGTTATAGACTCAACCCGCGCCTGTGATAACCCCATCTCCTTTGAAGCTCTCCATGAAAAACTCATCCAACATGAACTCACGATTAAACAATTCATCCCCACCAACCCCCTCCCCACCACCACCTTCACCGCCCATGCCCGCCCAACATCCAGCCGCAACACCTATTTCCCCTCTAACCCTTCTCCCTCTCCTTCCCCCCATACACCCTCACGCCTTCCCTTCAAGGGCAAGTGCCAATATTGTCACAACATTGGCCATGTCATCTCCCAATGTCGCAAATTCAAACGTGACCACCCCATCGTGAACCTCCCCTCTCAACCTCGCCCAAACCAAAACCAGTTCCCTAACCAACAATACCCCCAAGCCCACACTGCCGCCTACCCCAATCTATCTCCCTCTCCCTCATGGATCATCGATAGTGGTGCCACCAACCACATCACCAATGACCTCTCCAACCTAGCCTTACACACACCCTACAATGGCAGTGACGACGTCATTATCGGCGATGGTTCCTCCCTTCCTATTGCTCACATAGGTTCATTCTCTCTCTCCACCTCCTCTCCTCCTATTCTTTTCAATAGTGTCTTACATGTTTCTCTTATCACTCGTAACATTCTCTCCGTGTCTCAATTTTGTCGTGACAATAATGCCATCATTTAATCCTCACACTCTTCTTTTCTCATCAAGGACAAAGCTACGAGTCAAACTCTCATCCACGGAGACCTTGAGGATGGCGTCTACATTTGGCACCCTCCGCCCATTCAAGCCCATTCAAGCGTCATCTTTTCACAATTGTGGCATCATAGATTAGGACATCCCGCTCCCCCCATTCTTAGTCTACTACGTAGCAAACTTCAATTGTCTACTTCTACTAGTTTATCTCCGTGTAATTCTTGTCTTATTAATAAAAGCCACAAATTACCTTTTGCATCATCTACTCTTATTTCACATGCTCCTTTAGATCTCATTTTTTCCGATGTATGGACTTCCCCGGTTTATTCCCTTGACAATTTAAAATACTATGTCATCTTTGTCGACCACTACACCAAATACATTTGGTTCTACCCCCTAAAACACAAATCTGACACCAACAACACATTCCTTCGTTTCAAAACCCTAGTCAAAAAATTCTTCTGCCGTCCCATCATTCAAGTCTACTCTGATAACGGGGGTGAATACCTTAAACTCACACCCACTCTGGCTCAAAACGGGATCACCCATCTCACCACACCACCTCACACTCCTGAATATAATGGGTATGCCAAACGTCGTCATCGTCACATTGTCGAAACGGGTCTCACCCTTCTCTCCCATGCCAACCTACCCCTCACCTTTTGGCCCTACGCCCTCACCACTGCAACCTACCTCATAAACAGAATGCCCACCCCCACTCTCAATAATGATTCTCCCTACCTTCGCCTATTTCATTCCCCTCCAAACTACGAAGCTTTGGCTGCCTCTATTATCCTTAGCTTCGCCCATATACCCCCCACAAGCTAGCCCCCAAGTCCATTCCGTGCATCTTTGTTGGTTACTCACCCACGCAAAGTGTGTATTACTGCCTTGACCCCACCTCCCATCGAGTCTACACCTCCCGTCATGTTCGCTTTGTTGAAACATCCTTTCCATACACCTCCCTCACCTCCACTACCCCCATTGCTTCCACTCCCCCTCCCTCAGAATGGTACACCCTATTCCTCCCCATCCTAAACACCACACCCTCTGTTCAACTACCACCCAATCCCCCCACCCCCACCCCTCCCCTTCCCCAACCCCCCTCAAACCCTCCCTCTCCTAACCACCCTTCACCCTGCAGTCAGCCTGAAATAACCCACGCCCAGCCAGAAAACCCGCGCGATCGCCCCCTAGAACCGCCGCCCCTTTACTCCAGTAACTTCGCGCGATTGCACCCTCGATTCGCGCGATCGCCCCTTCCTTCCAGAAACTCTGCGCGATCACCCCCCCTCACCCGCTCGATCGCCCCCTCCTCCCAGCAGCACTGTTCCCCCTCCCACCCATACCATTACTACCCGGCTGTCCCATGGAATTACCAAACCCAACCCCAAATATGCCAACCTATCCTACCTCCCCTCTCCCACAAGCCTTCCCACAACCACCAAACAAGCTCTTTCTATCCCACACTAGCATAACGCCATGATCGAGGAATTTCAGGCTCTCACTCAAAATAATACCTGGAATTTAGTTCCCCCTGCCATAGCCCACAACATTGTCGGGTGCAAATGGGTCTTTCGCATCAAGTACAACCCTGACAATACAATTCAGAAATACAAGGCTCGGCTTGTAGCCAAGGGATTTCACCAACAACCCGGTGTTGATTACACTGAAACCTTCAGTCCCGTTGTCAAACCCGCTACTGTCAGGCTCCTTCTCGTCCTTGCCACAACCAACCGCTGGCCTCTAACGTCTTTCTTCAAGGCTCACTCTCTGAATCCATTTTTATGACACAACCCCCCGGCTTTGAGGACTCCACTAACCCCTCTCATGTTTGTCATCTCTCTAAAGCCATCTATGGTCTCAAATAAGCACCTCGAGCTTGGTTCTAAGAACTCAAAACCTACCTCACCACTTATGGCTTTCACCTCCTTAGCCGATCCCTCCCTCTTTATATTCAACAAAACACCGACCCCAATATTTCTTTTGGTTTATGTTGATGAAATCATTGTCACCGGACCGTCGCCCACACTCCTTCAGTCATTCATCAAAGATCTTGGTCCTCTGTAATATTTCTTGGGTGTTGAGGTTGTCCCCAAAAAAATGGTATCCTCCTCTCCCAAACAAAATACATCCATGATCTTCTCACCCGTCACAACATGATTGACTGTAAACCACTCCCCTCCCCTATGGTCACATCACCACCCCTTGTGAGATCTACTACCACTCCCGCTATTGAACCCACTTCCTATCGTGCTATTGTTGGCGGTCTTCAATACTTGTCATTTACTCGCCCTGACATTGCCTTCTCAGTGAACAAACTTGCACAGTTCATGCAAAATCCCCAATCATCTCACTGGGTTGCTCTCAAGCGGCTCCTCCGCTACCTTCATGGCACTATGCACTTGGGTCTCCATATTTACTCTACGTCTCCCCCTTCTCTTCATGCATTTTGTGATGCCGATTGGGCTGGTAACAAGGATGATTTTGTATCCACTTCTGGTTTTTTTGTTTACTTCGGGCGTAACCCGGTTACTTGGTCATCCTGCAAGCAACGGGCTCTTGCCCTCTCTACCACTGAGGCCGAGTTTCGTGCCATTGCTGACACCACTGCTGAGATTACTTGGGTTCGGAACCTACTTATTGAGCTTGGTATTTCACTTACTTCTCCGCCTGTTATATATTGTGACAACCTTGGTGCCACAACTTTTTCAGCAAACCCAGTTTTTCACTCTCGGATGAAACATGTGGCTCTCTCGTTTCATTTTGTCCGTGAACAGGTTCAGTCTGGCTCTCTCCGTGTGCAGCACATTTCTGATAATGACCAACTTGCTGATGTTCTAACGAAACCACTATCTCGTCTACGCTTCAATCAACTCATTTCCACGATTGGTCTTCTCCAAGGATCGTCCATCTTGCGGGGGCGTATTAAGGATATCACAGAATCTCCTCCTAAAGTTTCCTAAAGTTACTTGTTTGACTTTCTCTAGATTATTCCTTGTCAATATCCTCATGTATTTAGATTAGGCAACTAAATATTTGTATTATGATTAGAATAAGGAAACTCCTTATCCTTATTAGAATAGAACTCCTTTTCCTTATTAGAATAGGACTCTCTCTTGTATATATATTAAGAGTTTGTGAATAAACAACCCAAGGGTTTTCTCATTCTTACATTAACTACAACACTTATAAAGGGACAACAGGTTAGGTATTTCCTACAGGCAACCTCGCATCATAATAAGTAGACAAATATAAAGAACTAATTAGTAGTAAAGTTTTAAAAAAAATTACAAAACTTTGGTTACAAAATAATTTGGGAATAATTACCACCATACTATCTTTTTAATAAAGAATAATATATTGTCACAAATTAATGTAACGTACTTTTCAATTTTATTTCAAATAATTCAACATATGTTTGTATAACGTTAAATATGATTAACGGAATGATGGTGTGGATGGCATTTTTGAGTAATAATACTTACTTGGCCAAGTCACACATTAATATACTAACATCGTTAACAATTTCGTCATCTTATTATATCTTGTTATAAATGATTAAAATGGTTTTTTTAAAGAAAAAAAAACATGCAATGTCTTCTCCCTTTCTCCCTCGACACCGGGTTTACCTTTCTCCCTCAACACCAAGTTTATCCACTCCTCACCACCCCCTACCCTCACTCCTCCATTCCAGCCACCCTGAAAGAGTATGCAAATACTCCTTAGTTTTCTTCCTAATATCTTTGTGATTCGGATATTTAAGTTATATATATAATTTTTGTAAATAATTAGATTAGGAATAATTGTGAATATTTGGCTAACAATTAACATTGTATTTTTTAGTTAGTGTTTGAGTTATTTTAAGTAATCTATCAATGAAGGACTGATTGAGAAAATAAAGGTTGGCACCTAGGATTTCGGATGTCAAGGAATGATTGACTCCTTGCCAAACTAGGAGTCAATGGCTTATAAAAAGAAGACGACATCTCCTTCAGTCTTGAACGATTTTCAGAGAATTTCAAAAAGCTTCATTAAGTGATTCATCATTGTGTGAATTGTGGTTGTTCCTTGAAAAATCGAGAGTGTTTTATTCAAGGTTGGTTAGTGTTTAATAGGGTTCATTGTCTTGAACCTAGTTTGATCTTTTGTATTTCATTTTCTTTTCATTGTACGAGTTTGTTATACAACTTGTGTTCGAAACAAGTTGTAGTTTATGAAAAGTTTCCAGCAAGAAGTTTCTTGCTGAAGTTTTAATTTCGCTGCATTTTACATTCTGTTAAATTATTTTTTATATATTCTGGAAATTAGTTGTTAAGTCTATTGTATTGACACTTGTGTGCACAACTGTACACACAAGTATGTCCACAACTGTGAACAGTCCTAGCTACAAGACTTTCAATTGGTATCAGAGCCTACTCTCAACTCAACTGAGATCGATCCTTGAAAGTAGACAACATAATCATAATAAACCGCCAACTCTAAATGGTTCTAACTATACCATTTGGAAATCGAAAATGATTATGCATATAAAGTACATTGATCATCGTGCATGGGTAAGCCTTGGTAATGGCTATACTGCACCCGTAATTGAACTTACCCCAGCCACTTCTGATGGCAAGGAAGAGAGAAACTATGGTCCTAAACCCATATATACCTGGACTCTTGAGGAAATAGCACTTGCCAATTATAATGCTAAGGCAATGGGAGCAATCAGACCATGTAGATCCTCATATGTACAGTTTGTTCTCAACTCAAACGGTTGCCAAAACCGCGTAGGACATACTTCAACTTCATTGTGAAGGACCGGCTAGTGTTAGGAAAACTAAGTTAAGAACTTTGATGTCGAAAATTGAAACTTTGAGGATGGGAGAAAATGAAACAATAAAAGAGTACTCTGCTAAGATATTAGACATCTCTAACGAATCTTTTTCATTGGGTGAATCTATTTCCAATGCGAGACTTGTTAGCAAAGTACTTAGAACCCTCCCAGAAAAGTTTAACATGAAAATCTCTGTGATTGAAGAGACTCAGGATGTCCAAACTGTTGGACTCGATACCATCCTAGGTATTTTGACAAATTTTGAATTGAAACTTGGGATACAAGAGGCTAGCAGAGCAAACTCAATGGCTCTTGCGAGTGCTCTAAAAGTATCTCAGGGCCTTGTGCAATTGTCCCAAGACATTGATGAATCAAACCTAGGAGATGATGAGTGTGCTTTGATCACTCAAAAGTTCAATAGCATGTTGAAAAAGAAAAGATTTTCTAAGTTTCCAAATTCAGCACACTCTACTCCATTCACGGTTGATTCATCAAAGAAGGAATATGTTCCTAAAAAGCCTACATCTGAAGGTAAAAAGCCCATTGACTCTATTCAATGCAGGGCTTGCAAAGGGTTCGGACATTACGCAAATGAGTGTGCTAATACACTCAAAAAGCGTGGAATGAGTTTCTCAGCGACCTTAAGTGACTCTGACGATGATGACCAGACTGCAAATATGTCTATATGGCATTCGTCTCAGGTCACACTGTCGAATAGTGATTCTAAGGAGAAAGATGTGCAATATGTTGATCAAACAACTTACCTCACAACTGACTACACAACTGAAAACAGTGTGTATACCTATTTGAACTCCTCTACTGCTGATGAAAATAAAAATGATCCTTCAGAAGAGGAGTGTGCTACCTATGAAGATTTGCATAATACTTATGTTGAGCTCCACACATACTGGTCTAAACGAATGGAGCAACTCAAAGTATTTAAACAGGTAAATGAGAAGTTAATGACTGAAAATCTCAAATTAAAATCAGAAGTTGAGAGACTGTCAAAAGAATGTGATTCTCAAAAGGACTCCATGGCCAAGTTAGATTTTTTAATCACAAAGAAAGATATGGAATGTGAGACTTTTAAAACGAATCTTGAAAAAGAAACGATAACTCTAACAAGGCTGAACATTGGTAAATCCAAGTTAGATGAAGTTTTGAAAATGGGAAACCAAAGAAAAGTAGGGATTGGCTATGGAGATTCTGTTTTTGTGAAAGAAGGAGCAAGCACGTCGAAAGTTCAAAAGGCAAATACTTACCACTCTAGTAAATACATTCATAATGCTTTGCAAACAAAACAAGCTGATAAGAGCAGGTATGTGTGTCACCATTGCTTCGCTCCATGTCACATTCGACCTTACTATTACAAATTGAAACAGGAACTGGGTTTTGGAAATGTGCGTGGTCACATGGGCAGACAGTTGTGTGCACAACCCAACACACAACAGCACTCATGACCCCAAAGTGGGAGGAAAAGCACTGGGTAAGAAAGGATACTATAAACTGTCAGGTTGCCTTCACCTCTCTGAATAGCAGTGTGGAAGGGTCCTGGTACTTTGACAGTGGTTTTTCTCGCCACATGACAGGAACTCGTGAAAACTTCGACGAGTACACACCATTCAAAGGTGGAAAGGTAAATTTTGGTGGAGGAGCTCAAGGTAAAGTGATTGGCAAAGGTACGTTGAATGTATCAGGTTTGCCTCATCTCCACAATGTCCTTCATGTTGAAGAACTCAAGGCAAATTTGATAAGCATAAGTCAATTGTGTGATGATGACTTATTTGTTAAATTCGACAAGTCCAGTTGTGAAGTCTTTGATAATAAAAATGTGTGCATTTTAACTGGTATTCGATCCTCTGATAACTGCTACAAAGTTGGTAGCATTGTGTCATGTTTTTCCACTAAAATGGATGAGACTACCATCTGGCACCAAAAACTTGGTCATGCTAGTGAAAGAAAAATCAGAGACTTAATCAATTTTGGGGCTGCAAAAGATTTGCCCAAACTAGACTTGAAGAATTTAAGCATGTGTGGGTCATGTCAAAAGGGGAAACAAACCAAAGCAAGCCACAAAAAGGTCCAAAACTGTGGGACCTCAAAATGCCTTGAATTGATCCACACTGACCTTATGGGTCCTATAGAGGTGGAGAGTTTGTCTCGGAAAAAATATTGTTTTGTGTGTGTAAACGATTTTTCTAGATATACTTGGGTCATTTTTTTAAGGGAAAAGTCCAACACCATTGATGAATTTAAAATTTGGTACAAAAAGGTCAAAAACTTATTTGGTTTAAAAGCCATTAGAGTCAGATCAAATCATAGTACCGAATTTGAAAATGCCACTTTTTCAGCTTTTTGCGATTCAAGGGGGATTACTCATGAGTTCTCAGCCCCCAAAACTCCTCAATAAAATGGGGTAGTGGAAAGGAAAAATTTCACATTACAAGAAATGGCTAGAGTGATGTTGAGCTCTAAAAATCTATCCAAGAAGTTTTGGACAGAAGCTGTGAACACATCATGTCATGTGGGGAATCGTGTCTTTCTAAGGATTGGAAGTACCATGATTTCCTATGAGGTTCTACTTGGAAAGAAACCCACGGTAAAATATTTCATGTTTATGGGTGTATTTGTTACATCTTAAATGACCGTGAGTATCTTTATAAGTTTGACTCTAAAAGTGACAAAGCCATTTTCCTTGGGTACTCAACAAATAGTAAGGCTTTTAGGGTGTATAATCTTAAAACCAAAACAGTCATGGAATCCATAAATGTTATTTTTTATGATGCTACTGATCTTAATGTCAAAACTGTTGAGGATGATATTACAGGCTGTACCTGGGAGCCAGAACCAGTTAATGACGAATTTGAACCAGCAGAGGTGAATGAAACTGCAGAAACGCCTGTTGTGCAAACGGTTGTACATCCAGTTGTTCACGCAACTGACAACACAAGTGGTCAAACAGCTGATGACCAACGTTCAGATTCTGAAACTGATGAAGAAGATGTGAGCAGATAAGTTGGCATATCCTCCAGAATACAGGGTAATCATCCTACTTCCCATGTCATTGGGGGGTGTGGATGAAGGAATGAAAACACGAGGGAAAAAGGTTAATTACCATGAACTTGCAGGTTTGTTAAGTGTACAATCTGTGTACACTCAGGTGAGATCTTGTTGTTTTGTTGCTAATTATGAGCCAAAGAATGTCATGGAAGCCTTGAAAGATGAAAACTGGATTAATGCAATGCAAGAGGAACTAATTCAGTTTGAAAAAAATGACGTTTGGTTCTTAGTTCCTAGTCCTTCTCACGTCAATGTGATTGACACCAAATGGATATTTAAGAACAAATCTGATGAACAAGGCAATATAATAAGGAACAAATCACGTTTGGTGGCTCAGGGCTACACTCAAATGGAAAGGGTGGACTTTGATGAAACATTTGCCCCCGTAGCCCGCATTGAGTCTATCAGATTGTTGCTAGCTATTGCATGCTATTTAAAAATCACTCTACATCAGATGGATGTCAATAGTGCATTCCTAAATGGTGTTCTGAATGAGGAAGCTTTTGTTGAGCAACCTAAAGGGTTTGAGGAGCCTTCCAAACCCAATCATGTGTATAAGCTAAAAAAGGCACTCTATGGTCTTAAACAAGCCCCACGAGCTTGGTATGGTAGACTAACGGAGCACCTAATTCAACTTGGTTTTAAAAGATGAGAGGTTGATAAGACTTTGTTTGTTTTGAAAAATAAAAAGGGTATATTTGTTGCTCAAATCTATGTGGATGACATCATTTTTTGTGCTACTACTAATGACTTACTTGAAATGTTTGTTAAAAGTATGACATCCACATTCGAAATGAGCATGGTTGGGGAACTGAAATTCTTTCTTGGTCTCCAAATTTCTCAAACAAAAGAAGGAATGTCAGTTTCACAATCAAAGTATGCCAAAAATTTGGTAAAGAAGTTTGGGCTTGAAAATGCCTCACACCTGAAAACTCCTATGGGATCAACCCAAAAGCTTTGTAAAGATAAAGAGGGTGAAAGTTTTGATCACACCCTCTACAGGAGTATGATAGGGAGCTTGTTGTACCTTACAGCTAGCAGGCCTGACATAATGTTCAGTGTGTGTATTTGTGCTAGGTATCAAGCTGACCCCAAAGTATCCCACTTGAAAGTTGTGAAACGTATCATAAGATATGTTGGGGGTACCACTCATTTGGGGTTAAGCTACACAAAAGATACCAACACAAATTTGGTGGGATTCAGTGATTCTGACTGGGCTGGCAATACAGATGATAGGAAGAGCACCACTGGAGGGTGTTTCTACCTAGGGAATAAATCTTGTGTCTTGGTTCAGCAAGAAACAAAACTGTGTTTCTTTGTCTACTGCTGAGTCAGAATATGTGGCAGTAGGTAGTTGTTGTACCCAATTGTTGTGGATGAACCAAATGATAAAGGATTATGAATTGAAAAGTGAAACCCTAACTATTTTTTGTGATAACATGAGTGCCAAGGATATTGCTAAGAATCATGTTCAACACTCTCGTACAAAGCACATAGACATTAGGCACCACTTCATAAGAGATCTTGTTGAACAAAGAATTATTACTCTTGAACAAGTTGGAATAACAGATCAACTTGCTGATATATTTACCAAGGCTTTGGATTTTGAGAGATTTTCTTTCCTTAAGAATTCTCTCGGATTGTGTGATCACAGGTGACTGCACAACTATGCAGTCAACTAACTACATCTCTGTATAATTGTATATTACAGAAAACACTAGAAAAAAAATCGTATTCCCGCATTCATTCATTGCACGATTATCTCTTGTGACCACTTGATTAGTGTTCTATATTGTCTCTTCTTGACTCTTGAAAGTGAGACCCCTCTTAACTTGGTGATAATTATCCCTTGTTAAAAATTCTCGTTTGATACCTATCATGGAGTAGGTGTCTAATCTAAGGTCACTGAGAAAAGGAACAAGCGGCCTCCATTCATTTTGAAGCTTCTACTCATGTGCTCAATGCCAATGACTTATTGTGCATCACTTGGGATAAAAATTTGGGCAAGCACTATGGTGTGAGTGTGAATAGCTCCTTCTCAGTGACTGATTTAATGCCTAAAATGGAGACATTCTAGAGGCTACATGGTTGAGGGTGTTTTTCTCATCGATTTCTTGGTGTTCACCTTTTGTCAATATATTCTCTAATCATACCATGTTGCAATTTATTGAGATTAAAATCTTCACTGTGTGTGCATGTTCTCTTATTCTAGGCATATTTTCATCTAGGTCATTCGAAATCCTTGGCAAATATAAAATCAAATTTTTGTCTGTTTCATATGTTGTTGACCTAATGCTTCTATTGTGTTCGATGATTCTTTCATGCCATGGTGTTTGATTTGTTCTAAGTTGTCAAAGGTGACAGTATGGGAGGTTGAGCAATCAATGAAAAGTTTCCATCTTGGATTATGGTAAGCAAATCGTGTCACAAATTATGGTATGGTGTTTTGCTTTTCATTCCTTAATTTTTATTTGGAATTTCAAATGGGCAATCTACACCAAGCATCTCGGTTTGGCTCATCTTATTTTTCCATTCCCAATGTTTGTGATCATTATTTCTCATTAAGTGTGGGCTATTAATATTTGTTCAAACAAGTCTTTTCACAACCACCCTCACAACTTTCATCTCTCTTTCCAGTTCTCTCTCTCTCTCTCTCTAACCGCTTGCTTTCAGAAAAATCCTCATGGCGTCCTCTTCTTCTCCGGAGAAATCTCGGCTAAATGCCACCGCTGCTGACCATGTTAATGAACCTCAATCAGTCCGGCCAATCGACGTTGGCTCTCTGGGTACTCAGTCAACGGCCATTGATGTTGAAAATCAAGAAGTAATCTATGTTGTTCAGGCTGCCCATCTCCCTCCGTTGCCTGGCACTCGCCGCTCTAACCGGCTGATTGACTCCGGTAAATCGGCACTATTTCAAAGGGCGAAACTTGCTGCTACTACGAAAAAGGGTTCTAGGGTTTCGAACCCTCCAAAATCAAAGACCGCCGGTGCAAGACGAAAGCTTGTTCTGCATGACTCTTCTGATGAGGAGGATCTCCCTCAAGATGTATCTCCAAATGTTGGGTTCAATGAAGACGATTAGCCTCTCATTACACTGATCAAAAGGAAGTCCCCGGTGAAAGAGCATATTTCGGCTAGGGTTCAGACCAAAGTTCCGGCTAGGGTTCAGTTATCCCCTACGGCTAGTTTTCAGGGGGAGTTGAGTTTGAAGAGATAAACAAGGAGTTACTCAAGGGCTGAAGCCGCTCATGTTATGTCTGAGGAAGGTTCATCTTCTCAGCTTGATGATTCAAGTGTTGCAACTGCTTCCCTATGGTCGGAGGATACTCTCAGTAATTCTGAGAATTGCAGCCACAAGAAACCAAGAAATTCTTCTCCTGTGCAACCAGCTGCACTAACTGTTTTGCACACAACTATGCACACAACTGATCATGCAAGTGGCAGCAGGTCCATCTCTAAATCAGTTACCAGAAAGCGTAAGTCCTCTGTTCATATTCCTAATTCCCCTTATGATCAGGATGCAAAATATAGCTCCCTGTTTTATTCATCTGAGGCTGAAGCCGATTCTCCATAAACTTTCATAGGGGATTTGTGATTGAAAAAAATAGGAATATGGAGGTGTTTGAAAATCTTGGGGTTGTTGACTTTTTTACCATGAGATACTTAGATAATTCTCTAGACTTTCCTGCTCCCTACTCTAGGTCTCTTGTGTTAGAGTTTTATGCAAAGTAAACCTGACCCGGGACATTGCTGTTGAGAGATCCCCAAATTTTGGGAGAGTGTTTGTGAGGGATGTAGTGGTTGACTTCAGTCCCACTAGGATCATTGCCTTTCTTTGTACTGATGAGTGAGTGTTACACTCATCCATTGACTACTTTATGAACTTATTATTTGCTTAATCCTTTAGGTTTGTGTGTTTTAATGGATGTTTTAGTGTTTTTAGTTTTCAGTGGTCCAAATGAAGATTTGAGGAAATTGGAAGAATTTTGTGAATAAATCAAAGTGGAAAAAATGCGACGACGCAATTATGGGACGGACCGAATGCAAGTGGGTACTAAACAAATAAAGGCCAAGTCAATGGAAGCAGTAGTGACTCGGAAAAAAGGGAAGAAATTGGGCCAAGGAGTGTTGTAGTGGCTGGGCCAAGGTGAGAAGCAAGGGCAAACATCATAAGGAAGGATAAGTAATTGGGCCAAGTCTGGTTGAAGGAAAAGGGAAGAAAATGACTACAACATTCTGTGCGTGTGGGCAGTCGCTCAGGGTGATGTGGGCGGCCGCTCAGGAAGAAGTGTTTTGAAGCCAAAAGTGTCTGGGAGTATGGGCGACCGCAGAGGATTATGTGGGCGACCGCCCACGAGGCGATTTGCAGACGGATCCAGGCCGGATTGGAACGTATGTGGGTTAACTTTTCGTATTAATGGTGACTGTTAAGGTTTTATAACCTAAGCAATAACAGCAGCCGTGGTTTTTTAGGGAGAGGACAATTACTATTTTAATTGTTATTATTTTTAGGAACTTTATGAATTTTTTCTTCCATAGATTTTTCTTCTTCTTCCAAAATTTCCTTGGAGTTCTTGATTTTCATGGATAGCTAAACTCTTTGTTCTTGGAATTGGAGGTAACAATTATGTTTTGAGTTTTACTTTTTATCAATGTCATTGCATTACTTGGGATTATCAAGTTGTTTTTAATTGAATTTTAGAATATTTATCTTGATCACATACTTGTTCTTGAATAATTTGGAATCTCAATTGTGAACCGCCAAATTCACAATTGAAATTAGACTTGACTTGATAGTAACAATTCATTGAATCCCCGCCAAAAGATTCATAAGAATTGTGGTTTTTCTTGTATTGTTCTTAAGTTCTAAATGGGTTCCTAATTAATCTATGAACGGGCCAAGGGAAAAGATTAATTGGGAACACTTGATTGCAAATCACCCGCCGAAGTGTCCCAATCATAATTTCGTAAGAACAAAACCCCAAGTATACTTTGATTGATGAACAGTGAAACTTGCGCATAATTGTGAAGCCAATTCCGGGAATTTTACCTCAATATTGAATCTTCATTTTATAACAATTCTAATTAATTTTGCTTAAGCTTTATTTTGTTCGAAACCAACAAATTCTATCACTTTATAAAATCTTTTTCATAGCAATAATTTTACGCACTTTGAATACGTGTCTCGGTGGTTCGACCCTACTTACCCTATCTACAAATCAATTGTAGGTAGTTTGAGTCGGAAATTTTATTTTGACGTTTCGACACTCGTCATGTACCCTTGACTTCCCTCTTGAAGAATTACCCACAAACATTGATGAGGCAGTTTGAACTGTCAATGGGGGAAGGGTAACAAAGTGGACAGTTGGATTTAGGACCACCCTGTTGACAAAATTGTTTGTATTCTTGCATCATGTTATGAGGACAAATTGGTTGCCTACCTCAAATTCCTCTTCGGTGACAAAAGATCAGATTCTGTTTCTATTTAGGATTGGTGAGGACAAATTTAACTTGGGGAAGACCATTTTTGATACAATTGTGAGTTTTGCTGAAAACACAAATACCTCCTATTCTCTCCCTTACCCAAGCCTAATTTATGCCATGTTAAAGGATCAAGGGGTGGAAGATATTCTTGGGGACAGTCTTTCTATTATTTCTGAACAGTTTAGAATCCCCAAAACCTTGAATGATCAATCTAGCATTGATGACTTTGGAAAGTTTGGTATTGTTCCTCCTACTACTACTGTTGTGCAAACCTCTGTTCGTCCAGTTGTGCACTCAATTGTGCACACAGCTTCTGTCTCTCCTGCTGTTTCATCTGATTCAAATGTTATCCGCGAACAAATTGCTCAGTTCAGGGGTCAAATCTCATCCCACAAAGCTGACATTGCAAACAAACATATCCTCATAGCTGTTCTGGAAAAGAGCATTGCTGAATTGGAAGCTGTTCTTGGTGGTTCCTCTCAAAAAGGGGGAGATGATGCAGATGCAGGGGGAGTTACAGCTGCAGAACATGGTGATGAAGATTTACAGTTTGATATAGAAGAAGATGTTGAAGATGCAGTTAACTCTGCTGCCCGCCTGGACTTTGAGTTAGAAACTCTGGGTGAAGATACATTTGGTGATATTTGAAAACATTTGGATTACTATTTTGGTCTGTAATAACTTTTAAATTCTGAATCTCTTAGTAGTAAAATATTTAGTAACGTTTGAATCTTAGTATTAACCATTTGTTTTGCAGGTTTTGATCCGAACCACAAAGATAGGGGGAGATTGAAAGAGTATGAAAATACTCCTTGGTTTTCTTCCTAATATCTTTATGATTCGGATATTTAAGTTATATATATAATTTTTGTAAATAAATAGATTAGGAATAATTGTGAATATTTGGCTAACAATTAACATTGTATTGTTTAGTTAGTGTTTGAGTTATTTTAGGTAATCTATCAATGAAGGACTGATTGAGAAGATAAAGGTTGGCACCTGGGATTTCGGATGTCAAGGAATGATTGACTCCTTGCCAAACTAGGAGTCAATGGCTTATAAAAGGAAGACTGATGAGTGAGTTTTACACTCATCCATTGACTATTTTACGAACTTATTATTTGCTTAATCCTTGAGTTTTGTGTGTTTAATGGATGTTTTTAGTGTTTTTAGTTTCAGTGGCTCAAGTTTGGAAATTGGGAACAATTGTGAATAAATCAAGTGGAAAATTGGGATGATGCAATTATGGGTTGAATCGAATTATAAGTGGGACAAAACCAAGGCAATTGTAGTGGAAGAAAGCAGCTGGGCCAATGCAAGAATGAAAGTTGGGCAAAGGAGGATGGAAATTGGGCCATTTCAAGTAGGCAAGGAAGGAAAGAAAAGAAAATGGGCCTAACGAGTGCCGGTGTGGGCGGTCGCTCGAGTTCTTATGGGCGGCCGCTCAGAGAAAAAGTGTTGAAGCTTTGAACCTTACGTCGGTGTGGGCGACCGTGCGGCAAAGTGTGGGCGGCCGCGCACGAGTATGAGTTGTGAAGACCAAATGTTTACGGAGAACCGGGCGACCGCCTGTGGGTAAAGTGGGCGACCGCCCACGAGGCGTTTTGCAGAAGGCTTCCAGGCGGATTGGTATTAATGAGGATTGATGATTTCTATTAATGGTGACTGTTTATGGTTTTAATAAAGGGTTAATTGCAGAAATGGGTTTTTGGAGAACATGGGTTATTTATTTTTTTTTTTTCAGTTTTTTTAGAGAGACATATAAGTAGAGAATCATTATCTTTTCTCTAGGACTTATGCAGAATTTTCTGAGATTTTTCTTGGTGTTCTTCACTTTTCATGGATAGCTAATTTCTTAGTTCTTGGAATTGGAGGTAACATTTTATGTTTTAAGTTTTTCTTTTCATTTTTATCTTTGTGGTACTTGGGATTATCAAGTTATTTTCAATGGAATTTTAGAACTCTTGTCTTGATCAAATAATTGTTCTTGAATTATTTAGAATTTCAATTGTGAACCGCCAAATTTACAATTGAAATTAGTCTTGGCTTGATTTTCACAATTTGTTGAATCCCCGCCAAACGATTCATAAGAATTGTGGTTTATTTGGTGTTCTTAAGTTCTAAAATGGATTTCTAACTAATTTATGAACGGGCCAAGGGAATAGATTAGTTAGAAACACTTGATTGCAAATCACCCGCCAAAGTGTCCCAATCATATTTTTGTAAGAACAAAACCCCAAGTGCACTTTGATTGATGAATTGTGAAACTTGAGCATAATTTGTGAAACCAATTCCGGGAATTGTCTCCTTATTATAAAAATCTTTTATAATCACTTTTACTTAATTTTTGCAACCATAATAGTCTTAAACAAATCAACAAATCCTTCACTTTACAAACTTTTTGTTATAGCAATAATTCCTACACTTTAAATTCGTGTCTCTGTGGTTCGACCCGACTTACCCTATTTACAAATCACTTGTAGATAGTTGAGTTGGAACTTTATTTTTGACGTTTCGACGTTCGTCAAAATTTGGCGCCGTTGCCGGGGACGTGAAATTTAAAGTTGTTTTAATTATTTGCTATTGTGAATAGTATTTTGTGTATATATTTTTTCTTTTTTTTTTTGTCTTGTTTTAACTTGGTGTTGCAGATTTGAATGTTTGGTCGTAGGTCACTACAACCCAATTTGTTACCAATTGACCACAACATTCATCGCATCAACAAGAGGAAGCACCCGGAACCAAGTGATACAGAAAGTGATTCGGTCTACTCTCAACAGTCCGAGATTTCCGATTCTGAAGAAGAAGTTAAAATGGCGGAACCACAAATGATGGGTGATTTTGCACGTCCGGTAATTGAACCATCGCCATCATGCATTGTACTCCCACAAGCAGCAAGGAGTTATGAGTTGAAGAACCTCCATTTCAACATGCTCCCTTCATTTCATGGGATGGCATCGGAAGACCCAATTACCTTCATGAGAGAGTTTTATAGCACAGTTCAAGGTTTTCCATTGGGGCAACTAACCGAAGAGCAGTTGAGAATGAGGTGTTTTGCATATACGTTGAAAGATGCTGCCAAGACATGGTTTATGGCACTTGCTCCGGCCTCTCTTAACACTTGGACGGAAGTTTACAACAAGTTCATGGCAAAGTTTTACTCTCATCAAAAGACATCCGACTTGAGGTCCAAGATAATGTCTTTCAATCAAGAGCCGGGTGAAGCTTTTCATGAAGCTTGGGATCGATTCAAGATGTTGCTAGTCCAATGTCCTCATCACGGGTTTCCTTTAGTCCTCTTAAATCAGGCCTTCTATGATGGGTTGACTCAACAAGGTCAAGCCCAAGTGGATAATGCAAATGGGGTGCTATGGGTGAGAAAACTGCTGATGAAACAAGAGCCTTATATGAGAGACTTGGCATGAATTCGCAGCAGAAAAGTGTGAGAGGAGGAAGAAAAGGCGTTTATGAAGTTGAGTCTAATGATGTTCTAGCGCAACAAGTTTCGGCATTGACTACGCAAATGAAGAATTTCATGGGAATGATGACGGCTCAAAGCCAAGGTCAAAACCAAGGGCGAAATCAAGGAGAGGGAAGTTCGGGCACGAGTTATGTAATTTGTAATGTGAACTCCCATGATATTATGGGATGCCCATTGAGAGACCAATTCCCGGAATTTCTTGAGCAAGCAAATGCAATGAACGCTTTTCAACCAAGAGTGAGGAATGATCCGTTTTCCAACTCTTACAATCCGGGTTGGCGGAATCATCCCAATTTCTCTTGGGGAGGAAATCAAGGGCGTGGTCAATTTCAAAGAACAATACCAACCACAAATGCAATGGGCCAGAAGAACAAGGGCCTGCAAGGCCAAGTGTGGAGGAAACGTTGCAGAAATTCATTCAAGCCGCTCAACAGAATCAGGTGATCATGGACCAACGAATGGGGAACCAAGAAGCTTCCCTGAAAAAGCTCGAAAATCAGATGGGTCAAATTGCCGAGGCACTCCAAAAGCACAATCCGGGTACACTACCGAGTCAACCGGAACAAGCAAAGGCCGTCACCCTGAGGAGTGGTAAGACTCTTCAGGAGGTACACTCTTCTCCTTCTCCTATAGATGATAACAATATGCATGAGAATGAAGTGGTGGTTGAGGAACGAGTTGAAGTGACTCCCGAGGAGAAACTTCCAACTCCACTTCTTAAGCCTTATGTGCCTCCTGTCCCTTTTCCCGGTAGATTGGTCAAGAATAAGGTCGAAACACAATTTAAAGAATTGTATGACATGCTTTCTAAGGTGAATGTAAATTTGCCTTTGCTCAATGTAATTAAAAATATTCCTTCCTATGCTAAATTTTTCAAGGAATTGAGCACAAATAAAAGAAAGTATGCCCCGAACGAAAAAATTGTGGTTTCGGACCAAGTTAGTGCTGTTTTTGAAAAGAATTTGCCTCCTAAGCTTAAAGACCCCGGTAGTTTTAATGTGATGATTTCTTTGGGGGACTCTAAGAAAGTGAGGGCAATGTTAGATTTAGGAGCTAGCATTAACTTGTTGCCTTATTCTTTGTTTGTGGAGCTTGGGTTGGGTGAACTAAAACCTACTACTATGACCTTGCAACTTGCGGACCGTTCGGTCAAATATCCAAAGGGAATAGTAGAAGATGTTTTAGTTCAAGTTGATAAACTAATTATCCCGGTTGATTTTGTGGTTCTTGATATGGAGAGAGATGTTAAAGATGTGAATGATGTCCCTATTTTGTTGGGGAGACCTTTTATGGCTACCGCAGATGCGGTAATTAATGTGAAAGATGGAAGTTTGTCTTTAACTGTCATGGATGAAATTGTTAATTTCTCTATCTTTGATTTCATGAAAAGGCCATATGAGGTTAATGAGTGTTTATTTTGTGATGTTGCTGAAAATTCTGTGTTACTTGAGCCTGATGTTGAGGGCTCTCTTGTTTCTGAGTTTGTGGATGAGTTAGTTATGGAAGGTGTTTTTGATTAAAATGAGGCGAGGGCCATTCTTGCTGAGATGGATGTTATGGAGGAAATTACTGAAAAGGTTCCTTTGGAATCTTTAGGTAATTTTAATCCTAAGCATTTGCCATCTATGGTCTCTCCTCCCGAGTTAGATCTTAAACAACTTCCATCTAGCTTAAAGTATGCTTTTCTTGGTGCAAATGATTCTTTGCCCGTTATTATTGCTTCGGACTTACCGTAACTGCAGAAAGAAGGTTGTTGGATGTGTTGAAGCGACATAAGTCCGCACTTGGTTGGAGCATTACTGACATAAAAGGAATTAGCCCAACCATGTGCATGCACAAAATCCATATGGAGAATGATGCCAAGCCAGTCCGGCAGAATCAAAGGAGGATGAATCCTCACATGCTTGAAGCGGTAAGAAAAGAAGTCTTGAAACCTGGATGCGGGTATTATCTATCCTATTTCCGATAGTAAGTGGGTAAGTCCTGCTCATGTTGTTGCTAAAAAGTCCGGAATTACCGTTGTTAAGAATGAGGATAATGAGCTTTTGCCTACTAGAATGGTCACCGGTCAACGCATGGTTATCGACACGAAAACTTAATGCGGCGACTAGAAAGGATCACTTTCCTTTGCCATTTATTGACCAAATTCTAGAGAGGTCGGGCCGGTCAAGAATATTATTGTTTCTTAGATGGTTTTTCGTGCTATAATCGATTCCCATTGCTCAGGAAGATCGTGAAAAGACCACATTTACATGCCCTTTTGGAACATTTGCATATCGGAGGATGCCCTTCGGTTTATGCAATGCTCCTGCTACATTCCAAAGGTGCATGATGTCAATCTTTTCTGAGATTATTGGTAGGTTTGTTGAGGTATTTATGGACGATTTTTCGTTGTATGGTAATTCGTTTGATGCATGCTTAGATAATTTGACTTTGGTTCTTAAAAGATGTCATGTGATACCAATTTAACTTTAAGTTGGGAAAAGAGTCATTTTATGGTTAAGCATGGAATTGTGTTGGGTCATTTGGTCTCAAGAAAAGGGATTGAAGTTGACAAGGCAAAAATTGAGATAATATCTAAATTGCCTCCGCCAACAAATGTTAAAGGAATTCGAAGCTTTCTTGGTCATGCGGGTTTTTATCGGCGTTTTATAAAAGATTTTTCTAAAATTTGTAAGCCGTTAACAAACTTGCTTGCTAAAGAGACGGAATTTGTGTTTGACCAAGAATGTCTCAATTCTTTTAATTTGTTGAAGGAAAAATTGACTTCCCCTATTCTTGTGGGTCCGGATTGGACTCAACCGTTTGAGATAATGTGTGATGCATCCGATTTTGCGGTGGAGTGCAGCTTTGGGTCGAAAATTGATAAAAAGTCACATGTGATCCAATATGCAAGTAGAATGTTAAATGATGCTCAATTGAATTATACTACAACCGAGAAGGAATTCTTGGCGGTGGTATTTGCTTTGGAAAAATTCCGTTCTTACTTGCTTGGATCTAAAGTGATTGTTTATTCGGACCATGCTGCATTGCGTTATTTGCTTTCCAAACAAGATGCCAAACCCCGATTGTTAAGATGGATGTTGCTTTTACAAGAATTTGATATTTCCATCAAAGACAAAAAGGGTTGTGAAAATGTTGTGGCGGATCACTTGTCTAGACTTGAAAAGGGGTGTGTGAGTGAAATTCCCTTGAATGAAAATTTTCCCGATGAGCAGTTATTTGTTGTTAAGGATTGTGAGCCTTGGTATGCCGACATTGTAAATTTTTTGGCTACGGGGGTTCTAAATCCAGATTTTTCGAGTCAAGAAAGGAAAAGATTTTTGTCAATGGTTAAGCAATATTATTGGGATGACCCATATTTGTTTAAACATGGTCCCGATATGGTTATTCGTAGATGCATTCATGAAAATGAGCAACAAAATGTTCTTTCTTTTTGTCATGAATTGCATTGTGGAGGTCATTTTAGTGGTAAGAAAACCGCTCAAAAAGTGTTACAATCGGGTTTCTTTTGGCCAAGTCTTTTAAAGATGCATACATTTTTAGTAAAAGTTGTGACAGGTGCCAAAGAACCGGTAACATTGGTAAGCGGGATGAAATGCCTCTCACGAATAACTTGGTTGTGGATTTGTTTGACGTATGGGGCATAGATTTTATGGGTCCTTTTGTTGTTTCATGTGGTTTTGAATACATTTTAGTATCGGTGGATTATGTGTCAAAGTGGGTGGAAGCAATTCCTACCCGGACTAACGATGCTAATATTGTTGTCAAGTTTGTCAAAGATGTGATTTTTAGTAGGTTTGGCGTTCCAAGGGCGATTATAAGTGATGGTGGTTCTCACTTTTGCAACAAAATTTTTGGGCACTCATGAAGAAGTATGGGGTGAATCACAAGGTTGCAACCGCGTATCATCCCCAAACTTCCGGGCAAGTAGAAGTGAGTAACAAGCAAATAAAGGCCATTCATGAAAAGACGGTGAAGCCAAACAGGAAGGATTGGGCTTTGAGGTTAAATGATGCATTGTGGGCGTACCGTACCGCCTACAAAACGCCAATTGGAATGAGTCCCTACCGGCTAGTCTTTGGGAAAGCTTGTCATTTGCCGGTGGAGATAGAGCATAAAGCATTTTGGGCAATCAAGGAGTTGAATATGGATTTGCAACTAGCCGGTGAGCAAAGGTTACTTCATTTGAATGAGCTTGAAGAACATCGGTTGGAGGCATATGAGAACTCCCGGTTGTACAAGGAGAGAACAAAAAGGTACCATGACAAAAAGATTTTGCACAAGGAACTTATTCCGGGAAGCAAGGTGTTATTGTTTAATTCAAGATTGAAGCTTTTCCCGGGAAAGTTACGTTCTCGTTGGAGTGGTCCGTTTGAAGTAGTAAACGTATATTCTCATGGAGCCGTGGAATTGGTGAATCCGGTTACTAACAATAGGTTCAAGGTCAATGGACAAAGAGTGAAGCCTTATTTGGATGGAGTTTTGGGATCAAAGGATGTTGAGTGGATCGAGTTGAAGGATCCGTAAGTGTTGAGGAAGTCAGTCCGTCGAGCTAACGACGTTAAACAAAAGAGCTGCTTGGGAGGCAACCCAAGGTAAGTAGTGAATTGTAGTACCCTTAAATTTAATTGTTCCTTTGTTTTCATCACTTTGAGGACAAAGTAATCATTAAGTTTGGGGGTGGAGAGTTTTAGTTTTCATTTTATTTTCATTTTATTGTTTGCTTTTTATAGCAATAATAATAATAAAAAAAAAAAAAAGCTTTGTTTTTTTTTTTTATTTCGGGAACGTGTCGAACTACGGTGACCTGAGCCTATTTTTGTTGGGTAGTCCGCCCACATCAATGGGGACGTAGGCAGCGAAAGTGCGGTCAAAATATGGGTCGAATTGTAATGTATCAATAGATATTATGCTTGATGTTTGCTTGCTTGGTGTTGTGCAGATAGCTGGCCAGAAAAAAATCCCACTGGACATGTGGGCGACCGCCCATGGTGTTGAGGGCGACCGCCCATGCTTGGTTTGAGAAAGTATATGGAGTTTCTGGAAGGGTGAGCGGCCGCCCAGGGTTGTGTGTGCGACCGCCCATGCTGGTTGAAAAAAAGGGAAGAACTTGCTGTGCTGGTGGGCGTTCGCCCATAGGTCAATAAGCGACCGCCCACGTATAAATTTTGAAATATGGATAAACCGCTGGACAGGTGGGCGACCGCCCAGGATGGAGTGAGCGACCGCCCACAAGGAAAATAGGGCGTTACAATTGAGCCTTGAAACAGCCGCCGCTTCACTCTCCCTTCTTTATTTCAAATTTCAAAAGCCTTCCTCTACTTCTCTCTAGAACACACCGCCCTACTCTCTTCATCTCTCTAAGATTTCTCTCCCCAAACACCCAAATCTTCCAATTTTATTCCCTAATTTGCCTTTCCCCTACCATACCCAACCTCTTAAACCAAGGATTTGAACCCAATTTCCACCATTGTTGCCAAGAATCTTGAAAAGATTTTGAAATATTGCAAGTGGTGAAGAAAGTTGCAAAAGGCTTGATTTTGGAGTTCAAAAGAAAAGGGTTCTTGTGAAAATCATTGTGCAAGGAAGGGGTTGTTCTTCTCAGTACATCTTCTTCAACTCCGGCGAGATTCCGGTCAACTCCGGCGAACTCCGGTGACTTTTCCGGCGAAGTAAGATTTTCAATTCAATCTTCTTTAATACTTTCTCTGCGGAATTTGTGAGCATATTGATAAAAAAAAATGTCTAGACAAAGAAATGCTCCCGCTCCGGAGCCGGTTGTTGAGTTTGATGCAACAAAGTTTGTTGGGGGTAAAGCAAAGTCGTTTTTTGATAAATATGCAAACAAAGGGTTTTCGGTAGAAAATGAGTTTAACCCCAATGAACTTGGGTTGGATGATATCTTTGCTAGATATGGTTGGGGTAATTTAGCAAGCCGCCCGACTAATAGAGGTTCAAAAGTGTTGGTTCGGGAATTTTACGCAAATGCGTTTGAGGCAGGGCAAGCAAGGAAGTGTGGTTGGGTGAGGGGAACAAATGTGTATTATAATGGTGAGGATATCAATAGATACTATGGAATGGAAGCGCCTGGGCATGAAAACAGTGCGTGTGATTATTACAATAGTGCGAAGATCATGGAGCTGAATGTGGCAGGGAACCTTCACATGTTGGAGCCTTATTTTGTAAATATTGATGTGACACTATTGAGAAACGGTAATGTGAAGAAGGCTAGGGACATGGACTTGAGGATGCGCGCTTTGCATCGATTCATCTGCGAGCGTATTATGCCTACTTCACATTATAACGATGTGCATTGGAGAAGGGCACTGTTGATGACCGTGGTGTTGTCCGGTCAAAGGTTCAATACTGGATTGGCGATATCCAAGGAGATTGTGAACACCATTAAAACTATTGGGCGGTGCAATTTTAGTTTCCCATTATTGATATCTGGTTTGATAGAGAATAAGGGAGTGAGTTTTGCTCGGTTGAGGATTGCTAGGGATATTGTGTCAAGCGGGACGGCGGTTAGTAAGAGGTCCCTTACTATTAAGGGGCATGCTCAGTTGCAGCCGGGTGAAGGTTCATCGAGAGGAGTGAGAGGGAATGAGGAGGATGATGATATGGAGGAACAGCAGTTCACTCCAACGGAGGCGGCCTATTATGTGGGAGGCCATGTGGATGCGTTATCTGAGGAGATCAGGCAGCTCCGGGGACATTATGAGGTGATGGATCAGCGGTTGTTGGGTATGGAGGAGAGCCAGAGACAGCTGCAGTCTATGGCTACTGAGGAGTTTTATGCTGCTAGTATGTGGAGGCAGCGTATGGAGGATGCGCAGTCAGAGATGTTCCAGGAGATGAGGCACAGGCTTCCTCCTCCTCCACCGCCTCAGCACATTCCATACCAGCCGCCGCAATATCGTACTCCGGAGCAGTTGAGAGGATGGGATTCTTGGGATGCGCAGCAAGAGCAACAACAACAACAGCAGCAGCAGCACCATAGCACTGGTTCGAGCGGAAGTGGCTCGGTGGGTCCGTGGGACCAATTTTGGAGGTAATTTGTTGGTTGAAGGTACCCCTATCCTTTCTTTTATTTTGTGCATTAGGGACAATGCATGTTTTAAGTTTGGGGGTGTGGGGTACTTGGTTGTTTGTATATGCTTAAGTCACATGTTAGTTAGAATTTACTGTTTTGGTAGGAAAAGAAAATGAAAAGAAAAAAAAAATTTGAAAAATGAAAAAAATAATAATTAGCTATGTCTTTTTTTGTATATAATCATTAACATTCTTGGTGTTCCCCTAATTGCATGTGAATGATTGTGACCGCTAGGAAGGATAATTTGGGTGTGAATATGTATATGCAAGTTGGTATATTTTTGGTTAATTGTGGTATATTACTTAAGAGTTATAATTGAGTCATAAATCTCTTAGTTGTAGTTTCGTGCACTTGTGAAAATATGCTCTTTGTTGATAATTTTGATTCATTCTTTATAAAGTTTAGAGTACACCCTCATCTTTTAAGTTAATGAATTTGTTTATCAATGTAGCAACACTAGGCAAGTCTTGTGATGAGTATTCCTTGGTTGTGAATGGAACCCCCCCTTGTGATCTTGAAAAAAAAAAAGAGAAAAGAAAAAAAAAGAAAAAATAAAAATGAGAGCAATGGCAATGCAATGTATACTCGGTGAAACCTCCAGACGCGTAGATTAATTGGTTAGGGATTATTCTAGCTTAACCAGATTTCTGGGTATGCAGTAGCGTTATGGAGGAAGAGCTTTACCGCCGTGATGGTCCGTATTAAGCTCGATACCGAAATGGCTAACTCTCAAAGCCTTTAAATAAATCTCTACTTAGTATTAGGGGCATGGAGTTCGCTGCTACAGTGTTCCCTACTTGAACGGTAGTAGATTTTAAAGTGTGCTTAAAGGATCAAGTTTGGGGGGGTGTAATTATTTCTTGGGAATATTCATGCTTTGTGTCTAAAAAGTGTTGTTGGTTGGTAAATAGAGTCAATAAAATAAAAGATTGTTGGTGTACTTAGCTTTGTAAAAATGGATCGTGGTTGTGAGAAAAGAGAAAGATGATCGTGCATAAAGAGATTTATGGGGTAATTATAATGGTTAAGTAATATTTTACAATTAATGGAAAATATATTGATACTTGCATTGTGGAAAATCTTATCCTGCGGTTGATGGTATTTTGTGATTTATGCAATTGTGGAGCATGCAAGAATGGAAGGACATAGTTGATTATTTGGGTAGAGTAGTTTGCTTTTATTTTTTGTGTGTTTGTGTAGTTGTAATGTTTATAGTTTGTTTTAGTGTTTGCTCGAGGACTAGCAAATGTCTAAGTTTGGGGGTATTTGATGAGTGAGTTTTACACTCATCCATTGACTACTTTACGAACTTATTATTTGCTTAATCCTTGAGTTTTGTGTGTTTAATGGATTTTTTAGTGTTTTTAGTTTCAGTGGCTCAAGTTTGGAAATTGGGAACAATTGTGAATAAATCAAGTGGAAAATTGGGATGATGCAATTATGGGTTGAATCGAATTATAAGTGGGACAAAACCAAGGCAATTGTAGTGGAAGAAAGCAGCTGGGCCAATGCAAGAATGAAAGTTGGGCAAAGGAGGATGGAAATTGGGCCATTTCAAGTAGCTGGGCCGGAAGGAAAGAAAAGAAAATGGGCCTAACAGTCTGCCAGTGTGGGCGGTCGCTCAGGTTCTTATGGGCGGCCGCTCAGGAGAAAAAGTGTTGAAGCTTTGAACCTTCTGTCGGTTTGGGCGACTGTGCAGTGCAGTGTGGGCGGCCGCGCACGAGTATGAGTTGTGAAGACCAAATGTTTCTGGAGAACTGGGCGACCGCCCAGGGGTAAAGTGGGCGACCGCCCACGAGGCGTTTTGCAGAAGGCTTCCAGGCGGATTGGTATTAATGAGGATTGATGATTTCTATTAATGGTGATTGTTTATGGTTTTAATAAAGGGTTAATTGCAGCAATGGGTTTTTGGAGAACATGGGTTATTTATTTTTTTTTTCAGTTTTTTTAGAGAGACATATAAGTAGAGAATCATTATCTTTTCTCTAGGACTTATGCAGAATTTTCTGAGATTTTTCTTGGTGTTCTTCACTTTTCATGGATAGCTAATTTCTTAGTTCTTGGAATTGGAGGTAACATTTTATGTTTTAAGTTTTTCTTTTCATTTTTATCTTTGTGGTACTTGGGATTATCAAGTTATTTTCAATGGAATTTTAGAACTCTTGTCTTGATCAAATAATTGTTCTTGAATTATTTAGAATTTCAATTGTGAACCGCCAAATTTACAATTGAAATTAGTCTTGGCTTGATTTTCACAATTTGTTGAATCCCCGCCAAACGATTCATAAGAATTGTGGTTTATTTGGTGTTCTTAAGTTCTAAAATGGGTTTCTAACTAATTTATGAACGGGCCAAGGGAATAGATTAGTTAGAAACACTTGATTGCAAATCACCCGCCAAAGTGTCCCAATCATATTTTTGTAAGAACAAAACCCCAAGTGCACTTTGATTGATGAATTGTGAAACTTGAGCATAATTTGTGAAACCAATTCCGGGAATTGTCTCCTTATTATAAAAATCTTTTATAATCACTTTTACTTAATTTTTGCAACCATAATAGTCTTAAACAAATCAACAAATCCTTCACTTTACAAACTTTTTGTTATAGCAATAATTCCTACACTTTAAATTCGTGTCTCTGTGGTTCGACCCGACTTACCCTATTTACAAATCACTTGTAGATAGTTGAGTTGGAACTTTATTTTTGACGTTTCGACGTTCGTCAAAGACGACATCTCCTTCAGTCTTGACCGATTTTCAGAGAATTTCAAAAAGCTACATTGAGTGATTCATCATTGAGTGAACTGTGGTTGTTCCTTGAAAAACCGAGAGTGTTTTATTCAAGGTTGATTAGTGTTTGATAGGGTTCATTGTCTTGAACCTAATTTGATCTTTTGTATTTCATTTTCTTTTCATTGTACGAGTTTGTTAAACAACTTGTGTTCGAAACAAGTTGTAGTTTATGAAAAGTTTCCAGCAAGAAGTTTCTTGCTGAAGTTTTAATTTCGCTGCATTTTACATTTTGTTAAATTATTTTTTATATTTTCTGGAAATTAGTTGTTAAGTCTGCTGTATTGACACTTGTGTGCACAACTGTATACACAAGTCTGTCCACAACTGTGAATAGTCCTAGCTACAAGACTTTCACACCCTCACCATACCGCCCCTACCCTCAATCCCGCCCCTTCTTTCCCCTCTTTGCACGCCTCCCCTTCCAAATCCACCTCCAATATCTGGGTTTCAATTGAAATCAACAAACCCAGAACCGACCTTCGTCGTTGAATGATGAACCCTGACGATCTTCTACAAGTTCTAGGTTTCGATTCGTTCATATAATCGAATGCAAGACGAATTTGGGTTTATTGAACATTTGATCTGAAAACGCCCATGGGTTGAAGACAGGGGCGGATCTCACTGTGTGCCTATGGTGCACCGGCACCACCAAAAAAAAGTATTTTTTTTACAAAACGACGTCATTTTTGCTTATAAAAAAAAAGGATTAATAGATAATTTGAAACGCTGAAGAAGCGAGCGACCGCCGGTGAGCAGCTGGGCGACCGCCCGCAAAGGAATCTCAAAAAACCACAAGTTGGTGTACGAGTGATCGACCGCCGGGGAGAAATGGGCACCACCAATAACTTAGGTGTAGATCCGCCACTGGTTGAAGACCGTGTTTGTTTGGAAAGTGGAGAAAGAAAGTTGAAATGAGTGTCTACCCTTTAACAACAGGTGTTAGTTTTTCATTACAATTTTAGTGGTTTTTAATGAATATTAATGTATTTAACGGATGTTAGTCATCTCTTTATGTGGAATGCTGACTTTGATGATACTTGACATTCTCGTTAACTTTTTTAACGTCGTTAGAGTGATTGCATTATTTGTAAAAAAAAAAAAAACGAGAAGTACATAGGATTAAGATGTCACTAGCTTGTAAATTGTATTAATTGTAAAAATCATCATGACACGTTGCATATATCGGTCATTCACCCAAATAATTTAACAATTTTAATTGCCAAAAACTTGTAAAAAACGCATTTTTTTAAGCTTAACAAAAAACGTGTTTTTAGAACACGTCGACTCTTCCGCCTCGCTCGCTGCGCCCAACTTCCGTTCATCCCCAAATTCAAAGATTCAAAATATCTTTTAATCCACCTTCTCCCCCAACTCTCAATTGAAATCCCCCAAATTTTTTCGTACAGATCCGAAAGATTTGAAATCAGAAATTACCTGCTACAGCCGCCATAAATAGCAAGATCATCGAGAGCGCTCAAAGCAACACCACCAGTGAGACAAATCAAGGTACCGGAAACAATCCTTCTACCCCATGTTTTGGTCTTCCCTTCTTCTTCAACCAACTTGGCCGAGCTGCAACACATTTAATATCATCATATTACTGAGCAATCGCAATTTCTAAATGGTGAATTTTCAAATGCGGGAAACTAATCGAACCGGCGAACACATTTAATAAAAGGACATTTCGAAATCACCTACCGGAATTTAGCATGTGTGTAATTAGATGTCAGTGCATGTGTTTTGGAGTGCCAGTTCATGTGTTTTGGAGTGCCAGTTCATGTGTTTTGGAGTGCCAGTGCTTGTGTTTTTGAGAGCCAGCAAAAATGATTACCAGTGCTTTTTAGTGCCAGTGTATGTGTTTTTGAGTGCCAGTGCATGTGTTTTTGAATGCCAGTGCTTGTGTTTTTGAGAGCCAGCAAAAATGTTAGTGTAATAAAGTGTCAGTGTTAGTGTAACAGAGTGCCAGTGTGAAGAGTGTCAGTTCATGTATATAAAAGTGCCCGTGTAAAAAGCGCCAGTGCCAGTTTAACGAAGTGTCAGTGCCATTTTACACTGGCACTTTGTTAAATTAGTACTGCCACTTTTTTCACTAGCACTTTGTTACACATGCACTGGCACTTTGTCACACTGGCACTTTATTTAACTGGCACTGGCACAAACGGGGAAACACAAAACACGTTTTTTCTAAGTGCCAGAAAAAACGCGTTTTTTATAAGACCAGCTCATTTTAATTAAATTTTGCGTTGGTATATCTCAGTATTCATTAATTAAATAATCAATCAATGATTGCGAAATCATTTTGTAATCTTTCTTTGTAATTGTAGCGTTGTTCTAAAGAACTAGAGGAATGAATGCACCAAACTTATAATTCCTGGTAGATAGCATGTACATTAGAGCTGAGCTTACAAGCTAAACTTATCTCTGTTATTGGTGCACATCAAACAATAACCCCCAAGAAGAAGAGAAAGAAAAAAGAAAAAAAAAGAGCAAGCAGCTTCACTTGTACTGTACAACCCAATTACACACCCCTACCTTGCATTACAAAACAAACCACACACACACACACACACACACACTTCCTCTCTCCCTCTATATAAAGAGATATCATATTACAAACATATTTTTTGTTATAGAAAGTCCATTGTTTGCACTGTACTATTCCAACTCTCAAAACCATCACCTCTCTCACTACCTCGACTAGACTCGGAAATATCAACCTCTGCTCCTTGAGATTTTTTAAGCTTTGCCACGAGGACCCACATGTTGGCGAGTTCATTTTCAAGGTAAGCCTCTCTTTGTTTTGATTCTTCAACTCGTCTATGTAGCTCCGATTCTATTTCATCCTTTTCTGATAAAACAGCTTCATAAGATAACTCTCTCTCCCTGCTCAAAGCAAGTTCTCTCTTCAAATCTGACTGTAAAGGACTTTGGTCTTTCTGTCTTATATGATTGGTTTCTCGTCGACCGTTCTTGGTTAGAATACTTGTTGTTCTGCGTTGGGACGGAGAATTCTTTTGTGCTGCTAACTCAGCTGATAGTCTCTCGTTGTGGTCCATGAGCTTTGAAACTTCTTCTGACAATGCCTTTAGCTCGACTGCAGCTGCTGAGGCTAAGCCCTTGGCATATGAACTTTCCTCGGCCAGCTTCTTGTTCCGATGCTCTAGCTGCTCCTTTAACTCAGTAAGCTCAAAAATCTTCTGTTTAAGTTCTTCAATGCCGGTCGCCTATTATAAGGAAATAGCAAGAATTTGGTACAGGCGTTATATAACTTAATGACAGACCGCAAGCTCAATGCTCATTTATGAGATAAATGAAAAGTAAATCTTATGAAAAAGGAGAAAGGGAGAGGGAGAAGGTGGGAATAGTCAAAAATTATTTGCAAGGAGTTAGTATTTGGTTTACCGGTCAATTGCAAGGTCGTTGTGATTGTACACTTTTATACATTGTAGATAGTACAATAGTCCAAATCTTGTGAATTTCACAACAACCTGTGGCCAAGCCATAGCCACCCCTAAGTAACAATATCCGTAGTTGACTTTCACAATAATTCATAGACTCTAGTCCTGCTTCTACAGTTCTTTACTTCAGCATTTCCGTTAGGGTTGCAAGTGGTTTGGTCCAAACCGCGGTTCGAAACCGAACCAAACCAAACCACGCGGTTTAGTTCGGTTTTCAATCAATAGTGGTTTGGTTTGGTTCGTTTCCAAATATTGTCAAACAGTGTGGTTCGATTTGGTCTGCGGTCTGTACCCCCAAACCACGGTTCGAGACCGCGAGACCGAACCACCAAACCGTTCATTATTAACCGTAGACATGAATATCTTTCATCTCCACCTCACATTTAGATTTGAAAACCTCTAATTCTATTCAGGAGATTTAGACAATAACCTTTTTTTCTTTTGGTTAATCTTTCTATAATAATGTTAATTCACTTTTTATCACATATTATTACAAGTATTCAAATGGCTTATTGTTATCATAAACATTGAAGCATAATTTCATTTAAATTTTGAATATTTTCTGTATACTATGTCTGGAAAATTCAAACAAACATGACAATAAATTGTGTAGTATGAAACCATGTTCTAATAATGGTTTATGCCGTATTCTATTACATGGTTTGAACTGTGGTTTAAACCGCGGTTTGTACCGTAAAATCAAACCGCGGTTTTTTTTCATGGTTCGGTTAATGGTTTATGCCGTATTCTATTACATGGTTTGAACTGTGGTTTAAACCGTGGTTTGTACCGTAAAATCAAACCGCGGTTCGAACCAAACCATAGTTTGGTTCGGTTCGGTTTGAGATTTTTCCGAACCGATGACCGGTTCGGCCCATAAATTGGCCTAAACCGAACCATTTACACCCCTAATTTCCATAACTGGGTTGGGTCAAGTGAAGATTTGCAGACAACCCGTCACAACCAGCTTAAATTTAAAGTTACACAGGCCGGGCCATCATTGGGTCCCAATTAACCCGGATATTTTGAAGAAAAAAATCCCTTTTTTTCTTTTGCATATATATATATATATATATATATATATATATATATATATATATATATATATATATATATATATTAAAAATGTGAATTTAAATACTCTCTCCATCCCGGAATGATGGTCTCACTTTTTAGTTGTTAATTAGGTTGAACATTGACAAATAATTTATGTTGATTCAGTTACCCAAATGAAAGTAAAAATTGTTATTGGTAGTATTTTTAATATCTTTATGGGACGGAGGGAGTATATGTTATACTAATCACTTGAAAAATATTGACCTTTGGATGTTATACCTCGTCCCTAGATTGATTTTGAGAAACCCAAAGTAATCTAACATCACAACCAAAGTAGTCTCTCTCGGCCTCACTTGGCTTATTCCTTTCTCCCTCACAACAAAACCCCAATCACCAGCACCAAGTCGTCTCAGTTACTACCACGCCACCATTGTATCACCTCGCTTCACAACCACGGCTCTCACCACCACCTCCACGTCGTTACAATTCTACCTAGTTGCCGCGTCCCTCTTCATCGCCGGCTACCTATCTTCCTCACATGGTAAGACGCCCCTCTCTTTCTCTCTCTCGCCTTTCTCCATCCAACCGTCAAAACCATTCTCTCTCCATATAAAATAGATTGAACTATTTATTGGTGCATTTGTGTAAGTATACTGTTATTGAGTTTTTTAATGGATCTGCTTCATTTTAATGTAATCAGTTTGTTGGGATTTTGTATAATTTCATAAAAGTTAAGTAATTGATTCGAGGAACAAGGAACATGTTGATCAAACTGAGTCTTCTTTTAAAGAAAGGCTTTTAATTTCTTTCAAATTATGACGGGTTATGGCGGACCGACAGGTTGGCCGGCTTTAACCGCAATTTTTCACGGATTAAATCAGGTAACCGTTTTAACTCGGAATTATTTACGGGTTGGGTCAGGCGGGTTGACGGGTTCCGGGTTGGATGCCTGACTAGGACAGTAAAAAATTAATACATCAAGGTCAGCTAATTGACAATGGCACCAAAGAAGCAAGAGCATATCATAATGGGAAGTATGCTTCAAGTGTTCTGGTTCTCCCTATGTGAGCAAATTATAGACCATCAACATGAATTTCTGCAAGGGAAGGTTATGAAGCATCTATGGTGGTGCTAACGTAATTCAAACTTGGCCACATTTACACGTAGGTGAACGACCACTTACTAGACTGGAGTTTCTCAAATCCAGCGCATCAGAGAGCTGTTGTTTCAAGGAGGCAACTGTTTCTTCCAGTCCTTCACATTCATTAATCTGGTGGAAATGAAGCAATTTGTCACGCCAGATCCCAAAACCAGTAAAATCTAAAGAAAAAAGTTCAGTTCACATTTGACATGCTCCTGTACCTTTTGCTTGAGCTGATCTTGAATTATTCGATTATCTGCAGCTTTAACCTGTCCAATAAATTATTAGAATATGTTGAAGAAATTTTTGCAATGACAAATAACATAGAGGTGGGACATATTAACTCGGATTTAAGTTTGTTTTTCAAGTCTCTTTTATTTGTTATTTTCTTCTTATCACATACTTTCTCGTTCCACTCAAGATTCCAGTTCAAAAGGCCAAACAGTTTAAGAATTAAAGAATTAAATTATTTACATATGTACCTAATTTAAAGAAATAAGATAGTTTTCATTATTTCAAGTTCTATGGGAATTTCATATTCTTTCAAGTTGAATTTTCAAACAACTCTTTGTGTGGGTATCCCAAAATAGAATATCACTCTTTGAGCGAGAGAGGAGAGATTCAGAGTCATATTTGGGATCCAAGAAAGATGGCCAATAAAACAACTACTCTTTGTGTCCCATGTCCACTAAATAAATGACTTAAGTGAGATACTAAAAGAGAATATAACAATATTCGCTCACCTCAAGCTCAAAGGACTTCTCATTTAATTGCGCTTCTAGCTCGGCTACATACTGCATATAAAGCGGACATCAAGTTAAAACAAAGTTATTACATTAACAGGCCTGCTGAAAAGAACTAAAGCAGCACTTACTTGTGACTGTTCCAATTTATCCTCTTTGTGATTAGAAGATACAACAGAATCAGCAATTCGCTCTTCCAGTAGAGTTATTTGTTCGTTCTTCCTTTTAATATCATCTTTCAATTTCATTATCTCCACCTTAAGTGCAAAGGTTATTAAAGTGAATCTTTTTGTATACAAACATCAGAAGCAGAGATGTGAGGGAACAAAGAACGGAGATATTACATTAACAAACTCCTTTTTAGGGTTTCTGGCAGCCTCCTCTGACAATTTCTTTAGAGCACTTGAATGGAATGCGACCTCTCCGCACAAAAGTTTTTGCTGCTCCCTCAAAAGATCTATTTGATCAATAGTCTGTATGCTAGTCTGTCCATCACATAAGATTGAAAACTATGAATCCATTGACAAGAACTCGTGCACTTAAATGGTCAATGCATCTATTAAAATGAAAAAAAAAAAAAGAAGCCATTTGCAACCAAATGATGAGTTTGCCAAGTAGAATAACAATGTTCAACAACCTACTAAAACAAATGAAGTTGACAAATATGGTGCTAATGCATATCAATAGCACCATGAAACACTCGGATTGGACTTACTATGGTACCAAAGAAAAATAGGCCAAGAACCAAAAACATTTAAGTGATTAAATCAAAATAAACTAGAGTTATCTAGGCAACTCCAAGTCTCAATATTGCATAGAAAATAACCAAATAAAAGTTGAAGAGATAAACAAAGCCACCTTGCAGAATAATTCAAATTTAAAGCAACGTCCATACCAGAGGAGTATCTTGCTGGGAAAAAGCATCTTCCGGAATTTCTGGATCTAGTCTGGCCTCAGATAAGAAAGTAGCTGATGTGCTTTCAGTTTGTAAAGAATGTGAATGTCTGGATTCCATAACTGAATTGTGGTTTTCTGCTGGTGGGGTTGAAGGAGAACTGATAGATACAGCTCCACTTGATTTATCGCTAGTGCTAGTTAAAGCTCCGGAACCACCCTCTCGTTTCTAGTAAAACATAAGAAGTCACACAAGTATGAAAACTAGTTAAAGCTTCAGACCCACCCTCTCGTTTCCAGTAAAGCATAAAAAGTCACAAGTATTGAAATTTATCACACTACGACAGAAACAAAAAGAGCATGCATAAAGGATATCTCAAGTACAGGAAAAAATCATTTTATAACTGATTACATATGATGGAAAGAAGCAACTCTAAAATCAACACTGCAAAGGAGATAATTAAGTACTCTCCGGTCCAAACTAAGGAATCACTATTCTCTTTTGGGCGATCCAAAATAAAAGATCACTTTCCCTTTTGGAATGCTAGAAACACTTGAGTCCTTTTTGTCAATTTTTTGTGGGGGGGGGGGGTGGACACATGTAAAGCATTTGTATCCACTAGTTTTTTAATAGGGGTCAAATGGGTTCCTAAATTTGTTTGCCAAGTCAAAGTGATCACTTATTTTGGGTAGGAGGGAGTATGTATTAAAAATATATGGATAACCATTACATAAATAAAGAATGATCATGGAGGATATGGCAAAGCCTGATTCCATGAAAATGAGGAAAAAACTATAACTTTGAGTCAAAAGGCTCAAAATTGAAGGCTGAAACCACCCACATGGGAAAATAGTATTTGCCCGCACCTGACAGCGACAAGTATCAACATGGATCACTTCTTTTTCTTTCACCCTTGAATTAATTGCCTCTCAAAGGATTGGTGTGTTGAACAGGATATTCATTAGCTATATGCATACAGACTTCGAACACAATTATGAGACTTACCCGTGGTTTTAACCAGCTTAGCAATCCAGGCTTCTTAATCTTTTTCTCCTCCTTCAATGTATCATCATTCGCTTCTACACTCCCATCAAGAGAAACATACAAGTCAATATTTTCCTCATCCAGAATTTCCCCATCCAGCATTAAGTTCCTCCTTCTGTGTGGGAGATAAGCAAGCTGCATATTAACAATGATGGCTCAAGTTAAGTTATATAAATAAAAAGGATAATTACAGAAATTGATCTGTAAGTAATCATGTTTATCACAAGGTCAAACAATCAGAATTCAAGGTATATGTTCATATATCAAAGAAAGGAGATCGAGATGGTTACATCAGCCATACTTACCTCTTCTTCTCCAAAAGAATGCCGCCTTATTGGATCAGGACGATATGAAAACCTAGAAGAATGAGATGATTTTGTAGAGACAAGAATTAACTTTGTGAGGCGTTGTATTCTGCCTAACAGAGCAGCTTTAGCTTCTTCTTCTTGTTCCAATCTTGATTGCAGGTTTTGACCATCTTCTAGCTGTACACATCACACCACATCAAATGAATTGGGTCAACCATAGATGCCTACTATAATGAAAAAGAATAGCTATGGTGCAATGTAAATGTACACAAAAATTTTGTTTGAGTACGCTAGGAGCAGATGCTGCAGATCAAGACTACATAATTTGTGTGGGCATTATGTGAAATGCTTATGAAGTTGAGATTTTATCTCATACATTCAACATTAAGTTCTGACAATCACAAGCATTACAATGCTATCACTCCCCAAGAGTTGTGCAAGTAATTTTTTTCCTAGCATTTCTTTGAATGAATTTCATTACTAGAATAACACATGAAAACAAGAGGATAGAAGTTTCTCGGAAGAGAGGAGTACTGTTTCAACCAACATCAAAGAGTCCTTAAATCTAGATTATCACAACTTAAACACAAAAGGGGTTAAAAGATTCAAAAGTAAAACATTATCGACTTCATTCAGATAAATACAGATAAGAATACCCAAATATGCACCCACATACTTCTATGGCGAATTGGGCATGTACCTCCACCAACTATCAAAGGATATGAATGATGTTTTGGAACATTGAGTGGGCCTGTCGTGAGCCAGTTGAACCTTACTACTCCATGGGTTTGAGTCAATGTATGGGTGCATAGGTTGAAGATTTCAGGGATGGTTCGTCAGGATTGATTTCTAAAAGCTTAGTATCTAGTGAGAAACAAGAGAATTCATTGTTTTCAGGAGCCAAGGGAGAAAACTTAGGGCACAGTCCCTCAAAAATCATGCATCGCCAAGGGTATGGTTCTGGGTGTCTATTTGCCTCGACAATGATGTCAAGGATTAACGTAGGGTGGATAGTCATGGCCCAATCTCACGTTAGTAAAAAAGGATTGACTATATGCTTCTATATGGTCAAATGTTATCAACTGGCTCAGGTGTCTTATGTAGAACGCAATAAGTGAATGCAGGCAAGTGTGCCAAGGCAGTTTTCAGGCTTACCTTTGTCAAGGTTTTTTTTTTTTTTTTGACAAGTAAAATAGGCTGAAAACATAAGGGCAACATCACTTTTGATAGGGAAAAGATTATGAGGAAATAAAGCATTTGATAGAGCAGCAGGATTGAAGCAAAACACTACTGTACAGATTAATTCTAGAACAAACGGCTACAAATGAAATCAAGGTGGCTAAGCTAAAGGGAAACTGAAGATTTAAGCTTGTAGTAGGTTGAAGAAGATCAGGTCTTTAGCAGCATTAAAGTGTACTACAAAATACATTACGTAGAAGATAAAAGCCAAACATTAATGCATGATAACTGCAAATTAATCAAAATATTAGATGTAATGTTGTTGTTGTTGTTGTTGTTGTCGTATCAGACGTAAGTACCCTAATATTGTGATTAGACCTCAAACTAGACATACAAACAAACATGCAGACATAAATTCTACCCTAACTACATCAGTTAACCATTTTAATTTCAAACAAAAAAAAAATCCAAAATATTCCTTTATGAACACTCAGACTTGGTAGTGCATTACGCATCATATGAGCAATCTCAAACTCATGAACATGGACACAACATGGTTTCCTTGTATGGACAAATGTTTACACTTGGACAAAAGACCAAGCCTAATATTTAGTCAATGACCCAGACCTAAAAGCGGGAAACCGAGAATGAAATATAGAGGCCTTGATGGATACCTTTTGTTTAAGAAGAACAATATCATCTCCTCCCGTATGCTTCAATTGAGGGACTGTAACAATCCCTTTCTTCAATTGTTCTAACTCCTCCTTTAAACAGCGAATTTCGTTTTGGTATTTCTTTATAAGCGACTTTTCGTCAATGATCTGAAGTTTCACAAGCTTAGTCTCAGTAACTGAACCAAGAATGTGGCATTGAGTGCAGAAAATTTAATATATCGTACCTTGTTTTGTGCTGCCTGGATTTCAATGTGTTTTGCACGATGAGCGAATTTCAAAGTGTTATGTGTTTCCTCTGAATTGCTTGACGAGGGAGTAACATTGCATATGAGCTGACATATCAGGCATAAGGAGGAATAATAATCAGAAGAAGAAAGATCATGCAAAGGTGCCCCAGGAAATTCCAAACATAAGCTCATGAAACCCAAAACAAGGGCAGTGCTTGAATTGAAATTTCTGCAAGTTTCTACATCTTTGGAAAACTTACAGATACTCTTCCTTGACCAGCTAATGAAGACTGCAGAAGTCTGGTCAATTTTGAATCCCTATAAGGTATATGAACAGCCCTACCATCTGTTAATTTTGATATAACCTGTGACATTTCCCAAGTTAGCAAGCTCAAAAACAACTACATTTGGTCAGTTGAAACCAAGACCAAGTGATATGACATGCACAGGATCAGATGCGTGAAAAGGTTTTTATCACATTATAATGCAGAGATGAGAACTTGAGAAGACAGCTATGATATTGAAAACTTGGAATGGGCACTGAACTAATCCCAGATTACATCATGACCACAGTTGCATGAAGCAAATTCAATTTTTTCATCAATACATGAAACATTTTTCATGAATTAGAATTGAAAAAAAAAAAAACAATAAATAGTCAGGATTTTGTGGAAGTAACACTGTAAATCCCAATGATCTCTGATTTGCGAGCAGAAATCAACTTAAAACAGGTTTCTGAATCACATCATGAGCACTAGTGCATGAATCAAATTATTTTCTTTATCATCAATAAGTGAAACATTTCCCATGAATTAGAGTTTAAAAAAATTGTGGAAGTACACTGTATAACCCAATGAGCTCTGATTTGTGAGCAAAAATAAGCTTAAAACTAGTTTTGTTTCTATCCTTGACCAATTTGGATAATTTAAATATTTTAATCTACTATGTATTAAAAAAATTACAAACGAAAGCTACTTAGGGCACTAAACCCTGCACTTGAATTTGTTTTTGCAGACTGCAAACCGTTACTTGTTTCTATCATTTTCCTGGTCGGATCGTTAGATATTTGACAGACCCAAGGCTAAATCTCCATATTAACTAGTATTGTTTCGGTAAGTGACCATCCACCAATATCTGGACAGCTGTTTAATTGACTTGAAGTCAAAAGACCTGCTGCCGTAGTACACTTTCCTGTAGTCATAAGTTGTCCTCGAGTTATGTTTGTTCATAATTTATTATCAAAAGCTTTTATGTATTGACACAACTAGCAATCAAATCCCACTCTCTAGACAAGTAAAAGAATGTTAACCTTTAGATTCCTTCCACTAAGCGCAATACTCTACAAAACTTCAAAAATTTGCAGGCACCAATTTACTTTGCATGCCTACTTTTATGGATAATAACAAAATAATTTACAATTACAGAACCAAACAAGCTGTGAATAGCGAGAATACCCTTGCATAGAGTAAATCACCAAGAAACTACTTTCTAAATTCCGGTGCTCTTGGTACCAGAGAAATCCATTGAAAGACTAAGGCAGTAAGATTTGGGGAACGTGTACTTATATATAATATCCACTCTCCAATGTGCTGTTACGTCTTTACTCCTGAGTCCTAGCCACCATTATAGGAAAGGGACTAATTTAGTTTGTCAACTAATCAAGGCTTCTTATCCTGCTATTTCCTGCTAACTTACTTCTTAATGCTCTCAAATGCGACACAACAATTGAAGGGAAGAAAAGGTTTATCCAGAATAATGTTAAATAAAATGATGCGGTAAGATTTAATTCATTTGGAGGGTACCTCAAGGCTACACTCAAATTTAAAACAGTAAAAATCAGAATGCTCGGACACATGATTCTTTTTTTCCTCCTTATGAAAATGGTAATAGCAATTTCTCAGTCAGATGAATTACAAAGCAAGCATAAGTTACCGATTAAAGATGACATTTGTATAGCAAACTATTACACGGTAAAATAATGGCGCAATGATTAAGGTCTCACAGTTCCAAGAGTTAGCAGGCTTTTATTAATATAGGATCCTTCTTTTCGGCGAACTCCAGTTGTTTCAGCCTTAGAGCTCTCGGAACCTGCCAGATCTATGAGGTTCTGCAAGTAAAAACAAAATACGAAGAAAAAAAAGACTAAATCAAAAAGTTCATGGTGGTTTAGTCATGAGAAATAGTGTATAAAAAGAATGATTATGTCAGTCAAACACCGTTAGATATAGTGAAAGGGGCATGGAACAAAAACTAAACAAAATGAATCGATGTAGGAGTTAATTAAAATCCCCATGATCATTGGAGACAGATATGAAGAAAGATAAGCTTAAGTTTAGAAACATACCAACTGTGACAAGTTAACAGCTTCCCCTTCACTATTTTCACTGCAAGGGCTACTTTCTATTGTCTGTTAAAGATAATGCAATGAAAAATATATGAGACGGTGAACGCTACAGAAGTGGAGATGTAAAAAAACAAAGATCATCATCAAATGCGAAATATTGTGAAGTTGCAAAAACAAGTGAAATTGATGGGGAAGTGCTATACAAGCATGTTTGATTAGATAATATTCACTTGAATCGAGTTAGTTTCCAAGATGGGTGAATACTATTTTGGGTATAATCCAGCTCAATTACAATGAGTGATTCCATGTACTCCCTTTGTCCCAAAATAAATGACCATTTTGAATTTAAAGGTCATTTTGAAAATGTTGATTTTTAATAGAAAAAAAATCGTAAACATTCTTGCTATTTACTTTCAAAATTTTAGTTTTGCAGAAATATAATGAATTATTAATAAAAAATCATTTAGGGATAAAGTTTTCTTATGGAAAAGTTTCAAAAGGTCATTATTTGGGGACAAAAATGGTCATTCAATTTGGTACAGAGGGAGTAACTTTTTAGAAACTTCTCATCTTCTACAACTCCTTCTTTCTTCAAATTTATCGGTAATGTGATCAAAAGCAAATATTACGGTGTTGTTGTTTAAAATTCTTCTTCAAGCAAACCCAACACAAGCTTATCTGCATCAACCTTTAGTATTAACAACCAAGAGGTCCAAGATCCTAGAATACATGTGACTACTCTGAAGTCAAAAAGAAATCCCACTTTTTACTGCCACTGTATAGCCTACGTCACATATTCTATTATGTGATTCATAATTGAATCATCTACAATCAGTATACTCGAGAGTCTATAAATAAGATGATTGGAGTGCATAATGCTCCCTCCGTCCCAGATATATAGTCCGACTTTGTTTTTGGTAGTCGACAAAAGTGAGCTTTGACAAAGATTTTGTAAAAACTTGTACCGAAAATTACCAGCGTAAATATTGTGTGGCTTCTGCTGCTGTGTAAATTGAAATTTGTAGAACCGACATGTCTGTGTTCTGTTATAGTACAAGGAAACGGAAAACGAAGATAAGTCAATTCACACCAGCGTTAATGTTTCTGAGAAAGTGTAAACAGGAAAACTGCTATTAAAACAAGTCAACCCCTTTTTTGAGAAAGTAGTAATAAAATAACAGTTATCCTTAATACTTTATGATATCAACACTTACATAAGCACAAGGGTGTGCCTAGAACATCTTCAGGTAAGAGTATCCCATAAAAAATCATTTAGCTTCCAAGTGAATCCAAACAAGAAGCATTCCAAGAAGTTTCTTAATATATGAACAAACAACGCTTTCGGGGGAACTTGTGAGATAGGATTTCTTGCAAATAATAGTTTCTAATATCCTCCCTCCTTCCCTAAAGGATGTCAATTTTCTAGAAAATTTTGTATGCAAGTGAATGTCCATTTCGAAAAACTATAACTTCCTAAATGAGTTTTCGCGTTTAAAAAATTCATATTCCAATATATACTTGCAAAACTAGAAGTTTATAAGGTGGATATTAAACGTATTTATGCATGTTTGCTATTAGATTTTCTTAAAGCTCATTTTTTCAGAATGTCTCTTAAATAAAAAATGAGCATTCATTTAGGGACGGGGGAGTAGTTATTGACAAGATGAAATATTCCGGAATATCTCAAAAAGAATTACTTTTTCCTCTTCTAGATTGCATGGAAATATTGGCTGATACACAGGAAAGTTAACTTCCTACTCCATACGAGTATGATTGGTTTTATAACCGAATAAAAGCAGTTTAATACAAGCAATGTTGGTAAGAGCATAACAAAAGGTATGAATAAAGGAGAATCGGGAAGGAGGGAACTGTTGGAGCAACTGCACACTCTACATCTATATAGGGGGTTACACTGTTCACATTTCTTCAACAACTACAAAATGTATTATCAGTTTTTCATTCTTTCACGTGTATGGATAAAATTGTCTATAATTCGTAATATCATTCTATCTTAAGGGGCTTGATAACCTATATATAAATGCTAAGTCTCTTTAGTCACAAATACAGGTAAGAGCATAACAAATGGTATGAATTAAGGAGAAACATGAATAACAGGATTTTGGACACTGGGAATCAAACATGTTTTACCAGCTGAAACATTAGACACTGATTCTACAGAGCTATGCTAGAAAGGTATCCATGATCAAATTCCAATCATGGAAACTATTGACGGATAGGCAAGGAATGTAATGAGAAATGAGTGATTCCAAAAGCTAGAATGAAACAATAGAGGATGAAGTAGTCAAGTAATGTTTCTGTCAACCTGCAAAAACATCTTGACAGAAAGATGAGAACTGAATCCTAAAGCACAAAATTATTACCTTCCCCAGCAGCAATAAGGGAGAGCGCATGAGCAGGGGACAATACAACTTCCTCCTTTATTCCTTCAACAAAGGTTCCCTATAGTCACCAAGCATTCAATATATTTATCACATGGAACAGTTAATATTAAAATGCAAGATAAACAATTTGAAGACATGCATTCCACTGGATGAACATTCATGCAATGAATGCAAGTGCTTAGTATGAGTTCAATGGTGGTAAGTGCTAACTTGGTTTCATGTGCACTGATGTGATGATTAGTAGTCCGTGCCTCTCATTTTCGGAAATATCTCATTATTTTGCTTTGGCCTAACTTTGTTTTCATCCACTGTACTATCAGGTGTGTTTCACTTTTACCATTGTACTTTTTTCTTTCAAAGAAATCACTGTACTTCAGAAAATCAATTATTCTGCTCCCAAAACTGTGGATTAGGGCACGGATTTGGGGAAGGGGAGAGAGAATGATAGGCTTTTCATATACAGTGGTTTTTTGAAAGAAATAACTAAAATGGTAAAAACTGAAAAACACCTGAAAGCACAAAGCACAGTGGATGAAAACGGAGCTTGCCCTTTTGCTTTTAAATGCGAAAAAGCTTACATTTAAATGGAAGAGCATAAAACCTGTGGCAGAGCCTTTATAACTAAGTGGCCAAGTGCTGGTATGCCATTACTGAGTAGGACAAGGTCAGGGCTAACTGGCCAAGTATATCCGAAACCAAGTAAAAAAGGAGAAATCTTATGATTGTTGCACAAGATAAGATGTAAAGACAAAAGCATCATATGATATGCAGGCAATCACCTGAGCATCCTCTCTGATCCTTAAATTTTGTCCTGCTGGATTCAACAAGTCATTAACAACCTGAGATAAACAAAAACCTTAGGGGCCGTTTGATAAACCGATAAAACACTGGATATGACAAATAATACAGGATAAGGTTGTTTGGTATGATTTTAAACATTTGGAATAATTACAAGGTTGGGGCCGATAAGGAGCTTATCCCCTTATTATCTATCCCACGGAAGGGGGTGGTATTATTAATACGGGAATAAGTAATCATGCTTATTATTGTCTTGCTACCAAACGAGCCCTTAACGCATACTAAAATGTTAATAAAAAAATTGGGCTGACGAAATGCTCATGGAAATAATAAATATATTAACATAAACATAGTTCACTATAATGGATTCAAGGTCAAGTATCTAAGAAAATTTTGAATGCATCACCCTGATTAGTCAATGGACACCATATAAACAAAATGTCAAGCACATGAACATGCTGATAAGTTCAGGATCCTCTTCCGGAAACTTGGATGTCCACTTTTTGAATTATAAACCACAGAGAAAATGGAAAGGAAAGGTCTTCTTGATATAGGAAATAACTTCTGGGAATGGTACTAACTATTGATTTCAAAAAACTCATTGGTAACTAGAACGACTAGTTTAATCCCAAATGTTGAAACCCAAGAACAGATATCGAAATCTTAAACAGGTAACTTGCTGAGAATGCTATGCAAACATGAGCGCACCACTCGAAGCAAAATGAATGAAGTAATTGTTTGTTTCTTTTCTTTTTCAGTAGACAGGTAAAACTACGGCTATCGTTTTCTTCTTTATTTTGTTCTCTTCTTTTTCAAGAGAAGTAAAAGTCAAAGTCTACAATAGTAAAATTTGATATGCTGTATAATTATCACAAACCATTCAAATGCCCAGAAAACTACATGAATTATTTGATCAGATGTTGCTCATTTCAGCACAATAGTTAGCAGAACCTAATAACGTTAGATGTAAGGTCCGGTACTGATAATTATGGAAAGCAAAGTTATTGACAGCTGAGACTGCTAAAAGGATTTAATATAAACAAATAAAAAGGATCTATTTTTTATTGGAACAAATTTGAGAGCAATTTTTCAACGTTGTGATTAATGCCGAAGGTTCAAATCTACTAAGACGGCAATAAAATGAAAAGGTAAAACATCCAGATGTTACGCATGAAAAAATGGAAGCCATAATGTGTGAAAATATCCATCTACTCAATCACTGAAGACACTGTCCAGAAGCTCACCTCATTATAGATTTCCAAGTAAGAGACACGAAGAAGATATTCACGGCTTGGAGTCTGCGGAAATGCATAAACATCATCCATACTGCATTCTTTTTACACTGGTACCATAAATGTTAACAAAGGAGGATTAACAATGTGAGTACCTCTTGGATAATACTAAAAGCATCCTTTACGGCCAACGGAATGATTCCGGGGGACCTCTGATCACCCTGTAATGCATGTATAACAATAATAAGCAAACTGAATACATGCCCAAAAATAATCACAATGGCTGTCCTGCAATTTATGTAGAGCATAGGTAATCCAAAAGGATTAAAAAAATGCTCTACACTCCTGATATTAGTGAGCTTCTCAATTATTTACAAATATCCAGTATATGATTTGATGGACAAAATAGCTATCAAACGCTAGCAACAACAACAACAACAACAAACGCTTAATCCCAAAATGATTTGGGGTCGGCTAACATGAGTCGCCTTATAGATTCGTCAATGAAGAAGTGGAGAGATGGTAAGAAGAATTAAATAAATAAATAAATAAATAAGTAAATACATTAATACAACAACAACAACAACATTACCCCGGTGCCGCAAAGGCTCACACCTACAGCGGGGTGAGGGAGGTCGGATGTACGGAACCTTGCCTCAGTGTTAAAGCATAGAGAGGCTGATTCCAGATGACCCATAATGAAAACTGCGTCGAAAATTACATGGACTGACTGTTGCTTCATAATAAAGAAGCGCATACAGTTTAGTGAGCCATTTTGCTTTATTCCATCATATTCCCAAGCCAAAAAATAGTGAGCCTTTGGCTCCATCGAAAATGATGGAAAATAGATAAAGACATGACATTTAGTAAGATATGCCAAAGCCGTCAATCTTATAGTGCCAAAGCCGGTAATCGATCTTCATCTTCAAGATAATGCTGCCGCAAGCAAAGAAGAAAAATATACTCCCTCCGTCCCCGCCCAGTGTACACTTATTTCCCTTTTGGTCCGTCCCAGTCGAGTGTGAACTACCATAAATGGCAAAGATTTTAATATTTTATATTCTCCCTACCCCACCCATTTAACCCCTAACTACCCATTAATAACACCCAATTACCCATTTTTCATAATTAATCTAATCCTAATTGGGCCATCAGTTAACCCAAACCCAACCTAAATCTATTCAACCCAAACATTTATGAAAACCCTACCCCCATTTACGCCCTTCAGTGTTCTTCATTTTCGTTTTTGAAGAAACCCTAACCCCTTTCTTCTTCACCGCCGTCGACCAAATCCATCATCTTCCCATGGATCCTTTCATTTGTGGTTCAACAAACTCCAATTCCATGGTTTCGTTGCCCGTATATGATACGTTGGCTTCGATTCCTCCACTTGTTGTCTCTGAAATAGATGAATGAAATAGATGAATGTCCCGATTCGCCAATTTATGGAGAACTTCCTTTGATTTCTCGGTCATAATATTATGAAGCCTTTGTCCCTGATACTCAGTCCCCTGGTGAAGAGTACATCTACGAAGACACCGAAGTCGCTGAAACGGAGCTTCAAATTGAGGAGATGGTTTCAATCGAGGTGAAGCCTATGGCTATCGAATCAAAAGCGGCAAGCTACATTTCGACCCTAAGAATGATGGGTTGTTTTTTACCAAGATTTATTGGTAAGAACGATATTGACAGTCCTTACTACCCCGCTCCAGATGATGTTCTTGGCTACTTCTCAGGTCATCTCTTTTATTTACTCTGTTTGCACTTGCATTTGTATGGTCAAGAGCACAATTTTTTTTTTTGGAAATTTGTTGTTGGGAGTGAAGTGATGATTTACTTATTCTGATAGGGGTTTGGAGAATTACAGTGATGAATTTAAAAGGCTATTTCAGTTTATGTATGCACAATGATGATTTTTGGTGTCAATGATGGCAAAAGCTGAGACAAATTGGTACTACTTAGTGATGAATTTGCTCTGAGTAATTTTCTTTTGATACTCAGTGATGAATTTGCTCTGAGAGTAATTTGCTGAGACAAAGGGTGCCTTGATTTTGGAAATGTGGTTGCTTGTTTTGTGGTGATTGTTGCTGGTGAGATGAATTTTTTTTTTTTATTGATACTCAGTGATGACATTGCTCTGAGAGTAATTTTCTTTACACAAAAAGGGCCTATTCTTACCATTAAAAGGCCACTGCTTTCTTTACACAAAAAGGGCCTATTCTTACATTTTCAGGCCACTGCTTTCTTTACACAAAAAGGACCTATTCTTACCATTTTCTTTGTACATTGCTTTCTTTACACAAAAAGGGCCTATTAATACATTTTCAGACCACTGATTTCTTTACACAAAAATGGCCTATTAAAACTAAAGAAAGTCTTCCATCATGCCCTCAAGGCCATCAGCATTACCTGTTTCCATTAGGTACTCTACACTTTCCTTGACTAATTGCATAGTCACTGGATAGTGGTGGGAGTAATCCCCTTCTTCTTAAGGCCTCTTTCCCCATGTGCACAATCTTGTAATCATTTGATCCACGTTTGATCATGATTGCATTCAAACATGATTGCAAGGTTAAGAAGACATTATCTAGTGTGATGTGTGAGAGTCGGTTGTAAGATAGTTGCACTGCATTCACCAACTCATCTATAGTCCTTGCTTGCACATCAGTCTTCAATGATTGTATTGATCTAAACCATCCTAGATCATTCACATTTGTATACGGAATTGTTTGGTGGGTGAAGCTGCGCAGTGTAATGTTGAATCCCCCTTTTGTGCGGCTGCTTGCTACGGATCGAGAATGCGAGGGACACATGTGGTGGGGCATTGTCCCATTTGAATGACAAATGTTTTTGCTTTACGTAAATGGCCATTTCTCTTTGATTGCGGGGAGGAGAACTGCAATCAACTGCAATATGTGTGCATTAAAGCAGTCTGGAAGAATGAAACACTGATAAGATAAACTTCATAACTTACGTGGTTGAGCACCATCTCTTTTGTGACTTGTCTGTTTATGGAATCAAGAGTCTTTGTAATCATGGTTCCAGCAGTTTGTTTCTACTTTTCCTCTTTGCGGCTTCTCGTTTTGTAAATGGCCACATCCACTATTTTGCCGTGGCTTGACAACTCACCATTTTCTTTGTACGTTGGCCTACTTACGGCCGCAAAATGTTGTGAATATGGCCCTGCGCAGCAAGAGCCTACGAGAATAATCGCACACGAACGAAGCACGAAATCAATGAAAAACGAGAAGAACACAAGAAATTGTTAGCTTGAGTTCACGAATTGATTGGCTACGTGCGGGAGCACTTCTGAGCCGGGATCTTGCACTTATGTATGTAAAATATGTGTTCTGATGAGTTGGGGGCGGAATACTACTTAAATATATACTAGGGCATCAAACGAGTCCTAGATTACAAAGGAATCCAGAAAATACGCCGGAAGAATCGGAGTCAGATTTAATTCTCCCGAAGCCGCGTGGGCGGTCGCCCCCGAGTCCCGTAGGGCGGTCGCCCGGCCAAGTTTTTTCCTGATCAACGTGTTTAGTACAACATTGATCCGGGAAAACCCTTTCGCTTTGGGCGACCGCCCATGTGCGGGAGAAGTAAATGACTCGATTACGGCGCATTTTCGGGATTCCTTTGTAATCTAGGACTCTGCTCTGATGCCCCAAGATATTTAAGTAGTATTCCGCCCCCAACTCATCAGAACACATATTTTACATACATAGTGCAAGATCCTGGCTCTGTAGTGCTCCTGCACGTAGCCAATCAATTTGGTGAACCTGGGTTAACAATTTCTTGTGTTCTTTCGTTTTTCATTGATTTCTTGTGCTGGTTTGTGTGCGATTTATTCTTGTAGGGCTATTTAGTGTGTGGAGGAGCATATTCACAACAGCTAATATCGAGCTCTTGGTTTAGGATCGAGAGGAGTTGTTTCAAGCAATCAAGAATGAGCGAGACAAACAGGCGGTGGAGAAATTCGATGGGTCGACTACGGATATTGGAGGATGCGGATTGATTATCTATTATGCAACGAGGATCTCTGAAGCCTACGAAGGGTGTCAAACCGGAAGATGAAGATCGGGAAGAATGGGAACTCGTGGATCGGAAAGCTTTAGGGGTGGTTAGATCTACTTTGTCAAAGTGGATCGCGAAGACTACGGGAAGGCGACAACCACCAAGGAGCTATTGGATTATCTTGCTTGAGAGATTTGAAACTCCGTCTGCTGCAAATAAGGTTGATTTGATACGCAGATGGGTAGTCTCGAGATGCGAAGGGAGGATCCTTGGCTAAGCACATCGATGAATTTATGGATGTCATAGATTCATTGGACGGCGGTGGAGATCAAGTTCGATGACGAGGTTAAATGCATGCTTGTTGCTAGCTTCTTCAGGCAAGTTGGAGCGGAACGGTGGCTGCAATCAACGCTTGGCGGGTAAGAAAAATTGAAATATGATGATGTTAAAGACTTTCTTTTAGGTGAGGAAAATCGCATGAAGAAGTTGGGGACATCGAAGTACTTCGGGAGCGGCTTTAGCTACTACTAGCGAGAGGGAAGCGGGTACTGCAAGCAAAGGGAGAACCGAATCGGGAGAACGGAATGAGTGGTAAGGGCGAAAGGCGATGAGACCGAGGACAAGCCAGAAGGTTGCGAAGGGATACGTTCGGTGCTATTATGTGTAAGGAGTTGGGGCCTTTAAGAGGGATTGTCCAAATCGTAAGAGCGATCGGGCGAATGTGGCGGTCGAAGGTGACGATGTGCGGATTACGAGTGTTAGTAGTGCGCTAGAATGCGTGGGTCTTGGATTCGGGGCATCATTCCACTCTTGCGGGCGTAAGGAAGAGATGGATAATTACGCTAGGTGATTTCGGGAAGGTCTATCTAGGCGATGGCGAGCCTTTGGAAATCGAGGGGAAGGGGGATGTCGAGGATAGGAGCATCGGACGGGAAGGTTCTACATACGAACGGGGTCGAGACACATTAGGGTTTGAAAAAGAACCTACTTTCGGTTGGGCGAGTTGGATGAAGAGGGTTCTGAGGTGACTTTCGAGTGGGAGGCTAGGTTATTACCAAGGAGGATTGTGAGATCGCTCGGGGTAATAAGGAGGGCACTTTGTATTTGGCGAACAACGCGAAGGATAGTATTGCGGTGGCGACGACGGGGTGATGCTGATTTGTGGCACTTGTCGATTGGAGTCGCATGAGTGAGACGAGGGATGAAGGTACTTTGTTACAGGGTCTACTCTAGGGTTTGAAGACGATCGGCGTGGGGATCTGCGAAGATTGTATGTTTGGCAAACAAGGGAGGAATAATTTCTCGAAAGGACGGAGTAGGGGATTGAGGAAGCAAAGTTGGAATTGGTTCACGCGGACTTGTGGGGGCCGTCTCAGGTTACATCTCACAGGTGGTGCGTCATTACATGACTTTCATTGATGATTCTACAAGGAAGGTGCAGGTCTATTTCTTGAAGGGGAAAGATGAGGCTTTCGAGGTGTTCGAAGTGGAAGGCTTTGGTGGAGAATCAAAGCGGGACTTAAGCTTAAGTGCTTGAGATCCGATAATGGTGGGGAGTATGAGCTCGGGGAGTTTAGGGAATATTGTGTTGCGAATGGTATTCGTATGGAGAAGACTCGAAAGAAGACTCCACGGCTTCAGCGGGGTAGCGAAAGGATGAACGAGAACATTGAATGAGCGGGCTAGAAGTATGAGATTGAAGTGTGGACTTAGAAGACGTTACGGGCATATGCGGTTGACACGGCGGCCTTTCTTGATCAATCGGGGACCATCGGTTCCATTGGGGAACGGAATTCCGAGAGGAAGCTTGGAGTGGCGACGGGTAAATCTGTCCTTTCTTCGCATATTTAGGCTGCGTTTCTTATGTTAAATGTTGATTCTGTGAGAGAACTAAATTAGATGCTAAATACGGTAAGTGTACATTTATTGGGTATGGCGGGGATGACTTCGGGTATAAATTTTGGGATGATGAAAACCATAAGGTTATTCGTAGTCGAGATGTGGTATTGATGAACGGGTTTTGTATAAGGACGAAAGGGGGCATACGATGATACTAGTTCGGAACCGGATATTGTTGAGGTGGAGGTTCCTAACTCGGGTGGGAGCGGGACGGTTCATGTTGACCGTAGTCGGGAGGTCGGCTGAAGATGAACCACGTACTCCCGAGCCGGAAATTCATTGCGTAGATCCGGCAGATTGCGTGGATCACCGGCAGTATACTCCTTCGAATTATTATTTGTTGTTGACGGATAATGGGAACTAGGAATGTTATGCGGAGGCGGTTCGTAGTGTGCTTTGTGATAAGTGGAAAGGCTGCGATGGATGATGAGATGGTCTCATTGAAGGCAAAGCAAAACTTGGGAGTTATTGAACTACTAAGGGGAAGAAGGCACTGCATAACAAATGGGTTTACGGGATCGAGGAGGAAGCGAGACGGTAGCAAGCGTTACAAGGCAAGGCCCGGATTTGTTAAAGGGTTTCAAAGCAGAAGTACGGTATTGACACTACACCGAGGTATTCACTCCGGGCCAAAGATGACCATTATCGAGAATGGTTACGGGGATAGTAATGGCGGACAACTTACGCTTGAACAGAGATGGATGTGAAGACGGCCTTTCTTCATGGGGACTTGGAAGAAGAGATCTACATGGTACGGCCCGAGAGGGTTTTTGTCTAAGGGTAGCGAGGAGCTAGTTTGCGAGATTGACTAAGAGCTTGTATGGCCTTAAACAAGCTCTAGCGAAATGGTACGGGAAATTTGACGGATTCATGCACGACATTGATTTTATCGAGATGTGAGGCGGATCATTATTGCTACTTCAAGAACACGGACAATGGGTATATTATCTTGCTTTGTTATATGTGGACGACATGTTGATAGCGGGCTCTAGCGGTAGAGAGGTAAACGGGTTGAAGACTCGGTTGTCGAGCGGTTCGAGATGAAGGATTTGGGAGAGGCAAGGAAAATCTTGGGCATGCGGATTGATCGGAATAGGGAGTCGGGCAAGTTGGTTCTTTCACAATCGAGAATATGTTGAGAAAGGTCTTAGCAAGGTTTTGTATGGAAGAGGCGAAACCAAGCGGGACGCCATTGGGTTTGCACTTCAAGCTATCCGAGAGGGACTCGCTTTAGGAACAAGGAAGAGCGTGACAAGATGGAGAGAACTCCATATGCTTCACCAAGTGGGAGTCTCGTATGTATGCAATGGGCGCCAGCATTAAAGGCCTAGTAGGACATCGCACACGCGCGGAGTAGTCGGCCGGTTCGTGGGCAATCCGGGAAAGCAACATTGGGAAGCGGTTAAGTGGATCCTACGTTACTTGAAGAATGCTATTTGGTAAGGCTCTGTGTTTTTCGACGAGGAAGTGGTGTTAGCGGGTTATGTTGATGCGGACTTGGCATCAGTGATCTTGATAAGAGGAGAAGTGCTACGGGTTACGTGTTTACATTGGGTGGTACAGCAATCTCTGGGCTTCTAAGTTACAAAAGATCGTGGCTCGCCGATCGGCGAAGCGAGAATATGTGGCGATGACGGAAGCGAAGTAAAGAGATGGTTTGGTTGCGAGAACTTCTTGGGTGAACTTGGGAAGACGCGAAGTGGTAATATTCTCTACGGTGACGGTCGAGTGCAATTCACTTGGCAAAGAATCCGGCGTTTCATTCGAGGACAAAGCATATTGAACTAAGGTTTCACTACATCGACATCTCTTGGAGAAGAAGACTTTGTGGCTTGAGAAGATATTGGGATCGGAGAATCGGCGACATGTTGACGAAGGTTGTGAACCTTGAAAAGTTGAAGGCGCGCAAAGCTTGATTGGGCTTGAAGAATGAGGGAGGAGAATGGCACTACCATGATCGAGGTGAGCACTAGGAGGACACCAAGGATGAGTTGAAGACGGATACGGGGCTTATTTGTATGGTTGATCTCTAGGTGGGAGATTGTTGGGATAGAGAACCAACCGGGATAGGTTACGAGCAAAAGGGGTGAAATTCGTCTGAAGTTTACGTCGTGGTGGGCGACCGCCGGCTGTGTTGGGGCGACCGCCCATGAAGCGTAGAGTACGTCGTTTGTTGATCTTTCTTGTGGGCGACCGCACAAGGGGAGGGCGGCCGCTCGGTTGTACGAAACATTGATCCAGGGAAAACTTGGCTTGGGCGACCGCCCGTGGGACCTGGGCGGCCGCCCGTGTGTCGGGAGAAGTAAATACGGACTACGATTACGGCGTATTTTCGGGATTCCTTTGTAATCTAGGACTTGGTTTGATGCCCTAGTATATATTTAAGTAGTATTCCGCCCCCCCAACTCATTGTAACACATATTTTACATACATAGTGCAAGATCCTGGCTTGGTAGTGCTCCCAGACGTAGCCAATCAATTTGGTGAACTGGGTTAACAATTTCTTGTGTTCTTTTCTGTTTTTCATTGATTTCTTGTGCTTGGTTTGTGTGCGATTATTATTCTTGTAGGTTTGCTTGGGTGTGGAGGGCCATATTCACAACACAAAAGAACATCACTTTTGTTACAAATTTCTTACTTTGGCAAGATCTGTAAGGCTCATCTTCATGATTGCAAATGTAATACCTTTCTGTGCATTCGGTCATGTTAAACCACTTCTCATCCGCATGTATAGTATGGGTCATGCTTCTAAATGTTGGTTCAGCTGTTATAGAATCATATCTGAGTGCTAGTAAACTGAATTTTAGCCTTGTTATCTTGTTTAATTCGGTTAAAGTAGGGTTTATGGCATTTGTATGAGGTCTGATCACACCGGATGATTTCCATCTATGAATTGTGCTCATGCTTACTGACATTCCATTTGCTAAATTTCTAAGAGTACCCCTTTTATGAAAAGGTATTGCTTTGAGCTTTGCAAAATCTACTTCTATTTTATTGTGCACACGCTTACCTCCTCTTCTTGTAAGCGAAGCAGCAGTCGATCCAAGTCGCACTTGGTTCTTCGCCCTTCTCCCGAGAAATTGAAGACGGTCGATCGGGACAGTCAAATCTCGCCATGGCTGCTTGACTTTGCGCACAGGAAGCATCGCATCTTTGCGGATAATCTGATAGGCCAGGCTAGTTCACGCCTTTGCGCTTGGGAAATGTCTTTTCATTTCCCATTTTCTTTTTTTTTTTTTTTTTGTAGCCTGGATGATGTAAAATTGCTTCAACAATGGATGTTTTTTATTTATAGTAAGGTTGTAATGGAGTGGTGGGAGATTTAATGGAGCGGTGGGAGATTTAAACTTTTTGAATGTAATTAAAATTTTGGAGGGAAGCATTTGTATTACAGTACTTTCAATTTTTAAACCCATTTCTTATGTTTCCAGGTGAACGGATTAGGGAGGGGACAAATCTCTCCACCACCTTACTTTTTCCTTATTTTATTGATATTCCTTAATCGGTGTGCCATTTTTTTTGGTGCACACTTGGGTGGGACGGAGGGAGTATGCGATAGTGAATGGCTTAAGGATCTTATCAAAAAAAGGTGACTGGCTTAAGGAAACTAAAGGAACTGGAGTACACCTACTGCTATGACATCCGTACTACTTAAAAGAAAACCAGTGGTCTTTACTGTTGTATTATTGGTACTTTGTAACGGCCACGCAATCTGGACAATGGCAAATTGGGGATTGCATTGTTTTAACAAAGACAAATTCAATCGAAATGGGGAAATTTCGATTGATTTGAAACAGAACAACTCAATGATGACAATTCTTGAGTCGAGAAACAAGCTAAAGCGAAATTAACACTAAGGAATAACTAAGTTATTGATTAAGAACTACTCTGTAGAAAACAAGTAAAGAGAAATAGCAACAATTCAATCCACCCCGTAATCGAGCCACTGGCAATAAATATACCCGTTCCTTCCAATGCAATTCACGCACGTCTCACGAAGCCATCACGTGCAATCATATACTCCAATGACGATGCTACCCTCACTTATAGTAGACAAAAGTCGAAAACACCCCTTGTCGATTAGGTATTTGTTACATTCCATCCCCTTACAAAAGTCTTGTCCTCGAGGCGGAAAATTTGAAATTTGATCAACAATTTCATTCTCTTCTCCCAAGTTGCATACTCAGGCTAATTGCCCGACCTCTGAAAACCTTTGCAACTCACGAAGGTGACCACCATCTATAATGTAGTTGGCCCCATCAAACACACAGAAAGACAATATATGGATCCCTCCACAGCGTAAGTTCCCATGACCTTCTTGGTTTTCTAACAACAATACATGGCCTTACCTTCAGGAGCCTTTCTTTCTCTTCCGTTTGACATCCCCCAACTATGAGAACTGCGCTTAAATTGGTACCTTTAGGTACCTCCTTGATATGACCAATCACCTTAACTGCGAGTAATCTATAGTATAAATTAAACCCCTCCGTGAACAGTTCTATGAACAGTTTCGGAGGGGTTTTTCCCTATTTTGCCCTCACTATTTAGTCTGTTTCCTATTTTGCCCTTAATTTGTGCTAAGACTTTGGGTTTGGGCTAAGAGTGAGCTTTAGGAGGGTTTACTTAAATTAATTAAGTAACTGATTTTTTTATTTTTTTAAAAAAATTAAAAAAAAAATTAATTTGAAAAAAAAAAAAAAACCACACCCGTGTCCTTGGACACGGGCATATGTACTAGTATAAAAATAAAATGTGTCTTCCCAGCAATTAGCACAAGTAGTCTAGTTGTCTCAATCTCATCACCATCGAGTGAGCTAAAGAGTTGTAAATAGATCTGCAAATAAGCATGGCATAGAAACATATCATCACGAATGTCTACAATCTCTTTTGGCCTTACGCGGTTAAGGCGAGCAAATGAATTGAATCTCTTATTCAGTATGTTGCCACCAGCAACACGATAATCACGTCGCCGTATACGCACATTTAACCCCTTATGATGAGCTCGATGAAACTAGCCGTATGTATCTAAGTCATTCAATAGCTTTTTAAGTGCCTTTTGTTGCTTCCGGTTTATCGGTTGTCAAGAGTTCTTATTTGTGTGCATCTATCGCCTTCAAAAATTTATTCTTAAGAGTAGTTTTGATATCTCTTCTTTGTATAGTCTCGACTCGATAAATTCCTAGATTTCTTGATTGAGTAGCCTTCTCTTTACCTCATGAGGATTGCGATAACGGTGATTCCGGCTAGCTTTGCAAGCTGCGCAACCGCCTAATCTCCCGACAAGCATCAATTACAAGAAAAACTTTTTCACAATCCATTCGCATGACCTTTGCAATTTCGGCCTCGCCTCGAGAGTCGTGATTGCGGTGAAGCACCAACACTTACATTTTGAGGCTGAACTACCCGGTGCGGTAATTATACTCCAAACTTTAAAGCCAACGTCATATGAAAGGCGAGAGCTATATTCTTCAAATTACGCCACGGCTGAAATTATAAGAATAGCTAAAATTTACATCACTCCGCATTCACGGCCCGAGAGATCGGCGCTTTATTGCAACCAAATCATCTTGATTGAGGATGGCATTTGGTGCGTTTTCAATCAGTTCATGGCAACTTCTGAGCTATAGGAATATGTCTTAAACCTCCAGCAAAACAACATCGCCAAACCTTTATTCTTATCCGTCTTATTAAGATCTTCGCCTCCCAAATGTGTATCGCGGCTGATGACTCCACCTTAAAAGTACCTTCTTTAATTGTGAGCAGCAGTGCATCAAAACTACCTCCACTTGAACCAAATATGAGTACATTTTTCTTCTTAATTGCATTTCTAAGTCCAGAATATGCTACAACTAAAGTTTCACCCTCGCAATGAGCACGAAAGAACTTACACAGACATTTGCTTTGCTTGCTCTTTATTAAATAGGTGGCTTTCCTCCTAACCAACTTGACTTAGCCAAATTTTCATCGGTAGTATATTGCTTCCCGAATAGTAGGGCAATCGAGATTGACATTACCTTTTTCATCCACTTGTCACGGTGTCTGAAAACCTCGCTTAGACTCTTCCTTCATTTTGACCTTCTTTCCCATAAACCGGTCCCATTACGAACATAACCGAAATCACCGACTCACCTAAAACATCTCTCACTTGCATTTTATCAAATTGATGACTCGCATCACGTAACCTCATCTTCTTCACATACCTACCCATCAAACAATCCCACGAAACGATCTCCAATGAAGAACTCGACTCAAACAACCTATATGTATCCTCAACTCTCTCATTCTGCACATACGCAGTAGGAAACCCATTCCTGAACACATAAACAACATCAGTCCCTTTCTCCTCCTTTTTGTCACATGATGTGTCTATTTCTTCAAACTCCTTAGCCACAACCACACCAGTAATGTCAGCAATTTTGGTAATTTTGGTATTCTCGTTTTGATCAGACAATTCATTAACACCATGGCATTTGTTCCTACAATTTTTTCAACTGAATCAATCAACCCCTCCATTTCTTCTCCTGGGCTATCTATCGAACGGTTTGTGTGCCTTACTGCAATTTGTTCCCTCTTTGCTAAGTGACCTTTCTTCACATAAACACTAGCTTGATAAGCGTAAACGGTGGAAGCCTTTTCACATAAGATTGGCTCTCTTCTTCCAATCCAGCAATGAAGTATTAGAGGAAAAAACCTTGATCGGCTCTTCGCAGCATATACGAGGCTATTGCCTCCGATTGAGATCGAATAACACAGAAATTCCTCAAAGTATTCCTCGAACGTATTTGTACGAATAGTTCTCTCAAGGAATGCGGATGCACTCATTTCCAACTCGTTCTATCCTTAGGAACCGAGTAGGATCGACGATCGGCTCTAGAGTAAAATAGTTAACACCAACACTCATTTTCGTTTCATCAACTTCGAAATTAATTTCCCGTTATCGGCGCTCAGCGCTCATTTTCTCATTGAAACCCGAGAGATGAAGGAAATTTTAGCAACTTCAATGAGAATCCTTAATTTCATTTTCTCCCGTGAAGCTTACGATGATTCGGCCACCAATAATGCCTCTGTTGCCGCCACTTATATTCCATACACTATTGTTGATGTCAATTGACTCACTGAAAGTACTACAACCAACACCACCATTCCACATCGTACGCAACTTCATGAATGCTTGGGAATCAACCGTTTGAATATGAAATTGAGCATTTGAAGGACACCATGAATAAGTTTGTAAATCACTAGGGATAGATGAGGAATGGTAATAGGTGCATGGATTTGCAAATTGATTAGGTGACGAGTAGTTGAAATATGAGTATTATGTGTTCAGACCTTGTATGGCGAGCATTAGGATTTTTTTTTGAACGGTGGGCGAATCGGAGATGTATATGAGGTGCAATATAGCGGTGTTAAATTGATGAGAATTAAATGATGAGAGTCTTGTGAGTATGTAGAGAGAGTAGGGTTAATGGAATACCTAGCCGGATCCATTGTTGTTCTCCATCATGGTATTCACAGTATTCATCATCTCAGTTAATCTACCTTCCACTCTCCCATTGTTTGTCGATCATCTCTAACCCATTTAATCTAGCTCCATCCGCCATGGATACAAAAGTAGTCCGGGGATTGACTGCTCTGATACCACTTGTAACAGCCAAGCAATCTGGACAATGGCAAACTGGGGATTGCATTGTTTTAACAGCACAATTCAATCAAAAATGGGGAAATTTCTGATTGATTTGAACAGAACAACTCAAGCAATGACAATTACTGAGTCAGAAACAAGCTAAAACTGAAATTAACACTAAGGAATAACTAAGTTATCGATTAAGAACTACTCCTATTGAAAACAAGTAAAGAGAAACCCCCGTAATATGAGCCCTAGCTGCAATAGATATACCCGTTCCTTCCAATCTTCAATTCATGCACGTCTCACGAGGCCATCACGTGCAATCATATACTCCAATGACGATGCTACCCTCACTTATAGTAGACAAAAGTCAAAAACGCCCCTTGTCAATTAGGTGCCTGTTACATACTTCCATCGTCTAGAGTCACCTAGCGAAACTAGAATTTTAGTTAAAAACAAAAAAAAACAAAAATGTATCCCGTCGAGAGAAATTAGAGTAAAACTTACTCGCGAATAAGCATTTGATTTCGTACTTTGCCGATTCTTGAGAAGGTAGGTTTCTCCCTTCTTGCAGATTGTGGGTTAGTCAATCCATAATAGGTGACACATATCTATACTTGTGTATCTTATAGCTTTCTAGATATGCCAACCATATAATGGAATTTCAGTATTCCATCCTGCATTGTTACGTCTTACCAAGTTTGACACTAGGCCTATTTAAGGGGAAGATCACTTAAAGCCACAGCGATCAGTAAACTGATCAAAGTTTATATGCAAGTGCTATATGCTTTTTTGCTTGGAATAGTTAAAGAACAACAACAGAAACGCCTGAATTGACTCCAGTTATGTCTGGGAAATCCCCACCCCGTATATAGGGGGATACCCTTCACTCAGAATAGGAGACCCCAATGAATGACGAAATCCAACAGCACTATTACAGACAACAAAGAATCTCCCTTACAGATGACACCCAAAAGAACATTCCTCACTTCAGGATATTGAAGTCAAGACCAGGATTTTGTTTCCGTTGATTGAGACTAGGGTTAAGGCAAGGGCAAGAGGAGGGAATATTGATCTCAAGATCCCATGGACCTGAGACTTTATAGTCGTTAGACAGTTGTTTCCATCCTCTAAACTGTCACTTCCCTGAACAAGGAGATTGGTAAAAAAAAATGCATGTTAATACATGTACACGTCTCTTTTTTCTACTTTACCAGCTTCCAAATGGTATAACACAATGTACAGGTATAATTCAATATATTTCATGTCAGTGTCATTAGTAACAGAACAGAAGATGGTGCAAAAGGATATATATAGACAATCCCACGCAATTACATAATATATTAGGTTCAGTTGTGCTACATTAAGTACACAACAGAAATATCAGTTTAACTTTCTCCTACAGATAGTTACATTTTGTGTCCAGTGTGTTGCTTATATTTCTTCTTTTATTGTTGCGGCCAACAAATCCAACAAAAGTTAGTAGGGATGACAAGATGGGAAAATGATTATAATGACTATAAACAGTTGGCTTCATGTTTAAGATACTAGAGACCAATAGATATGATGCTCAACCTTTTTGATAGGGCATGCCAAAAATAGTTCTTACAACAATGACAGTGGAATGTTTTAACGATTGAGGCGGGAATTTGATTAGTCTTAATCAGTTAGACACTTCCTGAGAAAATAGCTTAGAGTTCAAAACACCCGTGTCTAAGTCAATCAGATCAGACATGATTTTAATAATCCCAGATCTGAAGCAGCATGTAAATAAAAAGAACACATCAAGAGCATAGTCATCCATTTTGGACACAATCCGGTGGATCATGTTGGAAATGTATCCGGTAACCAGTCCCAAAAATAGATAACTTGACACAGTTGATCCAGCTAGCATTAAAAAGAAAAATATCCATGTAAAATAGATCGATAATGTTGCAGAACAAATACTTTTCATTCAAAAACGTGTTTTATACAAATATGCATTTACAAAAGCACAAGTAAACATGAAATTCTTACATGCATAGTATGAGTCTTCCCACTACTTGTAACGCCATAAGCAAAAATAGTGCCTGTCATCAGAATAAATAACCAAAATGTTAAAGGTGAAAATACTTTGGGATGGTACAGTCAAAGAAACAACAAACAATATCCATAGCATCACCAAATCAGATACTGTAGTCAGACGAGGGAAAAAGAAAGCCCATTATATTTCCTTGAGCACAAATCTTTAATAAGCTCATGTAATTGTGCAAGTGCACCATCAAAATTTCTATTTTTAAAATACTTGTCCAAATTACCAAAATATTTAGAAAGATATATAAACAGCTCCTCTTTATCGCAATTTTCGACAGTGCAGATGAACTCTATAGCGCCCACTATTGTTTATACATGCAACAGTTATCACTTGTGAGATTAATGAAGTGATTTTACCCGTAATTGTCATAAACAAAAGAACAAAACCAAAAATTGAAATTGAAATAGATGGGGGTGGGGACTGCTTTCCCCAGAAAAAATACACATATTTTCAGCGTAAGCAATTCTAGGGGTAATGAATGATATTTTAAGTAGGAAAAAGGCAAAACTACCCCAACTTTAACACATTATTCATTTGCCACCCAACTCTCAAAATATTCAACCTTGCCACTTAAATTTTTCATGTTATTCACCTAGCCCACTGGAGTTCCATAATACTTCAACTTTGACACTCAACTAACTACAAGTACCATAATATTCAACTTTGACACTCAACTAACTACAAGAACGCATATGACCCCAAAAGTGGTTTCCGCTAATTTTTTCGGTTAGTCGGTTCCAAAATCTCCATTATGCCCCTCATTAAAGCACCAATGGATTAAAATTTTAATAAGTGAACTGGCAATCCTAATTCTAATTTTTAAATAGTGGTTATAAATTGTAATTTTAATATATTATAAATATAAATATGTTCATGTAAATAGAACACGAAAAATTGATAGAAAAGTCAAAAGGAAATAAAAATTTTACAATGATAATTTGAATTTTGACATAGTATTGAAATTTTATTTGTTCAATTTGCGAATTATCATCTTTAACAGGAAGTCGAAATCATACAAAATATATGAATGTGATTATATTTGTACAATTTTAAAATTGCAATTTATGTGTATTACTTTATATTTTCAGCTGAAAATTGCAGTTCTAAAATTAAAATTGCAATAATTTTACAATTTGTAAAGATAAAATTCTCAAAATTGCAGTTTTAAAATTTTAAAACTATAGGTTGAGTTTAATATTTTGTTATGGGTAAAAACCTTAAATTTTTAAATTATAAATTTCTCTTCAAAAGTGTAATTTTAAGAAAATATAAAATTAAATTGAAAATTTGCATTTTCGATATTTTTAAACTTAGAGTTACAGTTTAAGATTTTAAATAATACCTATTAATAGAACAACGACAACAAATCCTTAGTCCCAAAATGATTTGGGGTCGGCTAGCATGAATCGTCGTCATATGAAATCGACAATGGGAAGAGGTGAGGAAAAAATTGTTAAAAATAAGAAGAAATCTAAGAGGAGAAATAGGTGGGAAGAAATCTAAGAGGAGAAAGAAAAGAAAGAAAAGGAGAGGAAAGAATAGAAAAAAATATAAAATGAAAAATGAAAAGAAATAAAAGTTTATAAATATAAACATGTTCATAAAATTGAACCAAAAAAATTACTACCTCCGTCCCAGACTAAGAGTCCTATCTTTTTAGCTGTTAACACGAAGGTATTTTAAGCAATAAGTTTATGTTAATTTAATTATCCTAATGAAAATTTTAAACTTGATATTGAAACACCATTATATGTACTATCAATAACAATTTTCAGATGTTCATTAGGATAATTTAATTAACCTAAAATTACTGTTCAAAATACATTCGTGTTAACAGCAAAAAAGATAGGACTCTTGATCTGGGACGGAGGGAGTATAATTTTAAAATTTATAATTGGAAAAGAAAATATTTTTAAATTGTGTTTCATATGTACTATTTTAGAAATTAAAATTGCAACAAACAATTTAAAATTTAAATTCATGGATACTTTATTGAGGGGGTGTAAAGGAGATATTGGAACCAACTAACGAAAAAAAGTTAACAAAAATTGTTTTTTGGGTGATTGCATACTTGTAGTTAGTTGAGAAGGCTGAATGTTCTGGAACTTCAGTGGCCTATGTGAACAAAGTGACATAGTTGGGTAGCAAGATCGAATAATTTGAGACTTGAGTGGCCTATATGAATAATATGTCAAAGTTGGGTGGCCCAAAGGGTAGTTTTGCCTAGGAAAAACTAATTTCATGACAAGAAACCAACCCAACACAGATCAGCTGCAGCACGAGCATGCAGTGCAGGATCAACTTTAAAATATGCACTCAAGATTCCAGCAGATAATTCAATATAATCAGAAAGGAGCTTGTTGACATGATGAGGTAATGGTGTCTCGACAGATTCATTGAATTAATAAAAAAATATGCAAACTTGTGTTCAGCAAGTCCAAGAACAATAAGAAATACCATTAATGCCTTCCATAGCACCATTAACAACATGTTGAGCTGCAACATCATAAACATGACGAGTTGTGGTAGTAGGGCCAAACACGCGATCTGGAGATAGATGTAAAAAGAAAAAATGATTTAGTTAGAACCTCAGAAGATGTGGCCACTGGGCAGATATAGAAGCCAGTGAGACCATCCAAACGAAGTAATGCAACTAATAAATAGCAGATCCAAAAACCTGATCAATATTCTAAGGTTTCTTCGAGAAAAAAGATTAAATTTGGCACAAACATGATGATATACAAGAAGCTTAACAGCAGCCATCTCTTAAACCAACAACTGTTAAAAGGTGAACCATGGCCGAGTTTGTTGCAGTCACCATGCTAAGGCTGTTCTTGTAAGGTTCAATCAATGAAAATCTTGGGCTAGGTTGTAAGCACATCTTTCGAAAATCATGCAAGTGCACAAAGATCTTTTTATTATATTCATTAGGCACCCTTCATGAGCTGCTGGTACCACCCTATAGAGGAATGTGATGTGTCAAGTCTAACACACAGCAAATTACTCACATCTTTTGTCTTTGCAGCTAACTTTACATCAACTCTTATATACCTGCAATTCAGTTCGATTGATGCCTAGATTCACAAAATTTGACCTCTCCTCCAGCTATTCGGCCACTATTAATAATAAGATTGTAGTTCTCTGTTTCTAGTTTTGTATTCATAAGATGAGATATATGAAGCTTTCATCAACACAAATATAGCACGGCTATAAGAGTCCCATTATAATACGAGTAAGAAAGAGAGTCTTAACAAGATGACTGTAGCTGAAATGCGAATATTAAGATGGGTATATGGTAAAACTAGGAGAGATAGTACTCGAAATGAGCAAAATTCTTGTTCCAAGAGTCCCCCCAACCGTACTTGTGATAATACATAAACTCAGTGCTACTGGTCTCCTTTTTCGCCTTTTTCTCACCAATTCTCATTATGTGCTTCTCTTGCATCACTTTTCCCACTGATCTTCTAAATCATTCAGTTCAATCCCCCCCTTTCTCTCTATATCATCTCTATTTGTTTTTTCATCCTACTATTTGTTTCTGCATCCTTGATTATCTACTGATGAATCCTTGCTGAATTAATAGCTTATAACATTTCATGCAATGTCAACGCTGGGATTCCATCCTAGAACAATGACACTGTCCTTGATTATCTACTGATGAATCCTTGCTGAATTCATATCTTCTCCTCTTCCGCCTCCCAGTTCCTTCTCTGTTTTCTTATCTTATTCTCTTCATTGACTTGCTAGTGTCCTAATGGTATCACAGCTTTCAAGCAGATATGTCAGTAAGAAACAATTGTGTTTCTGACAAGAATGGTCTAATTCGCCAACCAAAGTGAAGATTCAAAATCTTCATATGGTACTAGATCAAGCTTGAACGCGGTGGCATTCCTACAATCTGGCAACCCAAGGTGAAAGTAAAATCCTAATTGTAATACTATACAAATTTGGAACACAAGTGCGTTAATACAATTCACAGCTTGCACACAATACACTTACAAGTTACATGTCACTTGACAGTTTCTTCTATATGCAACTAGTACATGCCCGTGTCCAAGGACATGGGTGTGTTTTTTTTTTTTTTTAATTAAAAAAAAAAATTTAAGGGCAAAATGGGAAAGGGATAAATGTATGAGGGCAAAATGGGAAATTCGCCGCTTGGCACTATTCATAGTACTGTAGCACCCCTTCCCTCATTTATACTATACTATAGATAGTTTATACTATAGATAGATATGTCTACAACAAGTCACATCTAAGGAGCATTACGAACACATATTACCAGTTTTACAGAAAAGGCCAGCATCAGAGCATTACAAACACATATACTACCAATTTTACAGAAAAAAACAGTATTAGTATTTAAACATTTATAATAAACTCAAAACAAAATTTACTTCACAACACCATAAAAATACAACTGCAATCGTACCATATGCATAAGCAATTGTTGGAGTATTCTCATTCCGCAAAATTGTTTCTCCATCCGCATACCAAGCAATCTCCTCTCCTTGACGAATTTCTCTAGGACTGCTCCAAACACAGCCACCAATTAGCCAAATCAACCACATACAAAATCAACCATGACAGTGATTATAGGGGGGAAAAAACGAAGCACAAATTAACAAAAGAGGAGCTAAGTCAGAAAACAAACAAGATACTATGACCAGAGCACGAAGAAGAACAAACAAAAAAAAAGAAACAAATGGAGCAATTAATTAACAAAATGAAGACAAAACTTTGAAGCAAACCTTAGAGGTCGGAAACGGACAGTAACAGTAACATTCTCTTTGGATCTCTCATTAAAATCCAACGGCAAAGCCTCCGAATAAAAATATTGCGGCGGCTTACTTCTCGCAGAGGAGGAAACCGGTGAGCTGAGATTGTCAACGGAAATAGTCTCCGGAAAATGCTTAGAAGGAGTCGTTTTACTAGAAGTCGACACTGAATTCACCGCTCTTGAAGAAACCGATTTCTTCGGTTTCGCCGACGATGATGATTGTTGTCGAGTCGCCATTGCAGAGAGCTTGAAATTACAAACTCAGGTGCAAAATTAGAGGAAATTAACTGAAAATAATGCAGCTTAAGGAGATCATCAGGGATCAGAATTAAGTGAAGAACAACATGGTGATGAATTTGATTGAAAAAATAGTGAGGGGTTTAGGGATTGGGGATTGTAGGTGAGGACCGTGAGGTGGAGATGGAGGCTTTTTGAGTGTGTTCTTGCCTTGGAAGTGATGAAGACCGATGAAAAGAGGGAAGCGCACGGGAATTGTTTAATTTTTTATTTTTAGATTTTTTTTCTAACTCGAATTAGTTTCTCTTTTAAAAAAAAAAAAAAAAAAAAAAAACTCGTATTAATTTTTTGAGAGAGAAAGTGAGAAAGAAATACTCTCTCCGTCACATTATAAACTACACATTTTTTTATTGAATATCTCATTATAAACTACTCCCTCCGTCCCAATAAAAGCTTCACTAATTACCCAAAAGAGCGTCCCGTTAGAAACTTCACCTTTCCTTTTTTGGCAAAGAATTTTTACTATTTCCTCCACTCATTCTCTCTCCTACATTATTTTAATACTCACAACACCATTATAATTTACTATTCCCTCCACTAATTCTCTCTCTTATTTTCAAATTACACTCACAACATTTTTTCCCCTCCTATTTTCATAATATGCGTGCCGAGCAAAAAAGATGAAGCAATTGTTGGAACGGAGGGAGTATACATTTTCTAAAAAATATTTTATACTTTTATAAATGAGATTAATATATCATACTCACAATAATAATTCAATTATTATATCCTACCTCATTTTCTTCCTCCTAGCTCACTTTTCATATTTATAACACTTAATTCACTACTCCCTTCGTTCCAGCCGAAAAAGAAGAAAGTTGACATTGCACGGGAATTAAGAAAAGTGTATAATGCAGTAAATGTTGTGAATATGAAAAGTGACGTAGAATAAAGAAAGTGGAATAGAAAATAGTTAGTGAATAGTTATTGTGAGTATGACAATTTAGCAGCATTTCAAAATTTTAGCCAATTATTTATTTTTTGCAACTTCAACATGGTTCTATTAAAAAAAAAAAAAACCCTTTTATAACACTTCTTTATTAAGAGATCCATTCATAATTTCTACACCACTTAAAATTTTTACTCTATAACAAAACTACTTACTATTAATATACTCCCTCCGCCCCAAAATGTTTGTCCCATTTGACTTTTTTGTTGAATTTTGATCACAAATTTATGAGAGATTAATCATATTCATGAAATTCTAAAAGTTGTTGTTGATAATATTATTAATGGTGAATCAATAGGATTTTTTAGAATTTCATGAACATAATTAAATTGTCATATATTTGTGGTCAAAGTTCAACAAAAAAATCAAATGAGACAAACATTTTAAGACGGAGGGAGTATAATACTGTAGAAAATTTCCTTAAAATATATGCGTACTCTAAAGTGTAAAGTTTCAAAAAAAAAAAAAAAAAAAAAAAAAAGATAAAAGGGGTACTATATTTTTATACCATAATAAAATTTATAAAAAATTCTTTCCTATTTAAAAATATAATATTATTATTTTAACAATAATAAAAAATCAAAACTAAGGTTAGTATATCCAAAATTTTACTTCCTCTGTTTCATCTATATTGATTAAAAATTCAAACATAACTAATACTCTTTTCGTCCCACCTAAAAATACATATTCTCATTTTGGTAGGGTGTCTCGCACTCTGAAATTTAAAAAAAAAAAAAATATATTTGTGTGACTCACTTGTCATATTCACAATAACTATTCATTAACTATTTTATATTCTTTTTTTTTTTACATCACTTTTCATACTAACAACACTTACTCTATTTCTATTGTACACTTTCCTCGTTTTTCATGCAAAAGCCAATTTTGTGTTTTTCGAGTGAGTTGAAACGAGTACAAAATAGAAAAGGGGGGGGGTGGGGGTGGAGAGAAATAAGCCGAAAGAGGTGGCGAAAATGACAAGGTCACGAGAGTCCCATGGCAAGAATAGAGTAGAAACAAAGAAGAGTGGGGACAAATGGTATTTTCAACTTCTTATCACATATTAGAAGCTAAAGCTAAATTGTACCTTTTTGATATTATTAAGGCTAGTAGTCACTTCACTCAATTTCAAAAAAAAAAAAAAAAAAAACTAAAACTAAAAAAATAAAAAAAAATTGGGTTCATAACAAGGAAAGAGATATCTCATAGCTCACATTAAATTTGCAATTTATACACGTTTCAAGGTAGATTGTGTTAAGGTTTGTTAAATTTGATTTATATATAACATTTTATTTGCAAAAAAATAATAATAATATTTTATCAATTGAATTCATTACAACTTAGTGATAGACGTTTTGCAAATTTAGGGGTGTATTTGTGTTGATTTTGAACAAATACTTGGTGCTAGAGTTTTAGCTAAAGTTGCTTTTATTCATTTAACCATCGAGCTCAATTTGATTGTTCGTATGCTGCAAATTTTGAATAAAATCGACTGAATCATGAGTTTTATTCGAGTTTGAATACCAATTAGGGTACTAGGCTCAACCTCGAGGCCGTTATTGGCTATTGAGTTAGGGTTATGCACTTATTTGAATGAGAAATGACAAAAATTATCAAGCGGTTCCTGATCATACTCAAGCTCGGATTGAATGATGTTATTCGAGATCGTCCATTATTATACTTTCATATTCACAAAGGTAATTTCATTTTTTAGTTATCAGTTTGATTGAAATTTGATCACTAATTTATGTTAGTTTAATCATTTTATGAAAAATTAAAAAAAAAATTACTAGCAGTATCTTTATTTAATTGTGTGTCCATAACAAAACTTTATAATTCCCAATATTTTTTTATTATTTTTGAATATTTATTGTAAGTTACTCTAAATTAAGCATTATAAAAATAAAACAATCTTTTTGGAACAAAATGGAATATGTCAAATATAAAAATAAAGAAAGTATACACATTGGACACAATACAATGTTTGTACATGGGTTTGGAAAATGATCACTTGTTCAAATGGTAGGAACCAAACCAACATAATTGTTACACCAGAAAAGTAGATTAATAAGATAACAACACAACTCATGAAAAAGACTTGTAAATTGTAATCTAGGAAAGTGGAGTTGTTTACCAAAATGTGGTCACACAATTTAAAATAAAAAATAAAAAATCCAAAGCAAGTACATCTTTCATTCATTAACAAAGGTAGACATAATGCAGCTGGAATCTGGTATATTATTATGTCCTTTGTCTAGGCCATAAATAACAATAAGAGAAAGATATACTCTCCCGCCCGTCCGATTTAGGACGTTTTGCCATTTTAGGCGTTTCATCCGATTTAAGACGGTCCAAAATGGAAAGCTTATATTACTTTTATATTAAATGAGACCCACTTGTCATACTCACAACAATAATTCCATCACTATTTATTCCACTCATTCTCTCTCCTATTTAATTTTTCACACTCACAACACATCCTCCACTCATTCTCTCTCTTAATATTATAATAGTATTCCTTAATCTTCGTATCGAGAGTGAATGTCCTAAGTCGAACGGGACGGAGGGAGTACCCTCTCTCTCTCTCTCTCTCTCTCTCTCTCTCTCTCTCTCTCTCTCTCTCTCTCTCTCTCTCTCTCTCTCTCTCTCTCTCTCTCTCTCTCTCTCTCTCTCTCTCTCTCTCAAAAGAGAAAGAACTAACAAATTGTATTGCTCATACCAAGTGCAATGGGCCTGTTGAAAAAAAAATTTCAACAGTTGAAAGGGTGCAATGGGAGTGTTGAATTTTTTTCAACAGTTTAAAAATTTTCATTTTGTTGAATATTTTCAACGGGTGTTGAAAAAAAAATTGGGCCCCATTTATGCCACGTGTCGCAATTCTATTGGGCCAGAGAAGGAGCGTGTAACACACCGTCGAAAGAGGCGTGTTGATGCTGAAGGTTTGGCTTTTTTTTCTTTTTTTCCTAGTGTGCCACTTGTCACTCTCTGATAGGACACTGGATTTTTTTTAGTTTAAATCCTTCGAATTTTTCAAAGGCAATTATCTTATATCAAAAAAAAAAAAAATTTTTTACACCAAAATTCTTAATTTTTTTTTATCTACAAATTGAGTCTTGTTTCATTTGATTTGAACACAGAAAAAAAACACTATTTTTTCAATATAAATTAATTATATTGAAAAATAAAGAATATAAATAAAATAAAATAAGTATGAAGTATTATTTTAATCATAAAACTAAAGAATATAAAATAAAATAAAAGTGGTGGGGTATAGGATGATGAGTTGAAAGGGTGTTGAAAAAATATGGGTGTTGAAACTATTGTAGGGGTTAAAAGTTGAATGGGATGTTGAATAATTAGGTGAAGGAAAGAGAAAATGATGTGTCGTATTTTAAAGAGTGTTGAAAAAATGGGGTAGTTGAAACTATTGTAAATGGTCTCATAATAATAGTAAGTATTCGTTTGTTTCGACTTATTTTGTACTACCTCCGTCCCACATCTACGTGCACAATTTTTATTTTGGGCATTCCAAATCTACGTGCACATTTCCTAAAATTGGAAGGAATCTTTACTATTCTCTCCACTCATTCTCTAGTCTCTCCTACATTATTTTAATACTCACAACACCATTATAATTTACTATTCACTCCACTCATTCTCTCTCCTATTTTACTTTCACACTCACAACATTTTCAATATAATACTCTCTCCTTAATTTATGTGAAAAGTCAAAGTGTGCGCTTAAATCCGGGACGGAGGGAGTATAACTTATGATTTTTAACTTTAGGTAAATTAAAATTAGAGTGTTTAATTTTACTTACAAGTGATAAGCTAATAAGGAAGGTATAACATAGTTATAGCAAAAATAAGCAAAAGCCAAAAAGTAATAAAAGTGTTATTTTTCACCACATATCTTATCAATAGGTCTCGAGTTCAAATACTAATACCTACACATTTGTATATTTTATTTATTCCTTGCATACTTCTTCAATCAATTCAATTCTTTTATTTTCTTATTATCATTTATTATTACAAAAAAAATTATTTATTTTTGGGCTCATTTTTATTTTATATTTTTTACTTTATAAACATAAATAAATTAACAAAAGATAAAAAATATAATTGTTACAAATGGTAGGAACCAACATATTGTTACACTAGAAAAGTAGATTAATAAGATAACAACACAACTCATGAAAAAGACTTGTAAATTGTAATCTAGGAAAGTGGAGTTGTTTACCAAAATGTGGTCACGCAGTTTAAAAAAAAAAAAAAAATCGAAAGCAAGTACATCTTTCATTAATATAGGTAGACATAATGCAGCTGGAATCTGGTAAATTATTATGTCCTTTGTCTAGGCCATAAATAACAATAAGGATATACCTCTCTCTCTCTCTCTCTCTCTCTCTCTCTCTCTCTCTCTCTCTCTCTCTCTCTCTCTCTCTCAAAAGAGAGAACTACCCAATAACAAATTGTATTGCTCATAATAAGACTATTCACAATGGTTTCATCCCATTCTCTCATTTCATCTAACACTTTTTACACTTTTTTTCATCCACCTAATATTTCATCTACCCATTTCATTTACCCCCACTCCAATGGCTAACTTAAATTAAATTTCAACTCCCTCCAACTCATCATTCTATACCCCACTACTTTTATTTTATTTTATTTATATTCTTTATTGTTAAGATTAGTAAAATAATAATAATTATTATTATTATTTATAATTAAAAAAATATTTCACACTTAATTAAAAAAATATTGCATCAATTTAAGATTATAGGTTAAAAAAATATAATGATTTTTTTTTTGTGTCCAAATCAAATGAAACTTATATCGATTTGTAGGGAAAAAAAATGATGAATTTTGGTGAAAAAAAAATTAAAAAAAATAATAATTTACTAGGTAATAATTCAGCCCAAATTGAAAACTAAGTGTTTTTTTTTGTGTCCAAATCAAATGAAACTTATATCGATTTGTGGGGAAAAAAATGATGAATTTTGGTGAAAAAAAAATTAAAAAAAATAATAATTTACTAGGTAATAATTCAGCCCAAATTGAAAATTAAGTGTTTTTTTGTGTCCAAATCAAATGAAACTTATATCGATTTGTAGGGAAAAAAATGATGAATTTTGGTGAAAAAAAAAAAATTAAAAAAAATAATAATTTACTAGGTAATAATTCAGCCCAAATTGAAAACTAAGTGTTTTTTTTTTGTGTCCAAATCAAATGAAACTTATATCGATTTGTAGGGAAAAAAATGATGAATTTTGGTGAAAAAAAAAAATTAAAAAAAAATAATAATTTACTAGGTAATAATTCAGCCCAAATTGAAAACTAAGTGTTTTTTTTTTGTGTCCAAATCAAATGAAACTTATATCGATTTGTAGGGAAAAAAATGATGAATTTTGGTGAAAAAAAAAAATTAAAAAAAAATAATAATTTACTAGGTAATAATTCAGCCCAAATTGAAAATTAAGTATTTTTTTTTTTGTGTCCAAATCAAATGAAACTTATATCGATTTGTAGGGAAAAAAATGATGAATTTTGGTGAAAAAAAAAATTAAAAAAATAATAATTTACTATGAAATAATTCAGCCCAAATTGAAAACTAAGTATTTTTTTTTATATCCAAATCAAATGAAACTTATATCAATTTGTAGGGAAAAAAATGATGAATTTTGGTGAATTTTTCTTTTTATTTTTAAATCATTTATTATGAGATAATTGAGTTTAAATAATTGGGTGAAAAAATAATAAAGTTTGGACCAATGGGGCCCTTACACGGGGCAAACTCAGGGAAAAAAAAAAAAACTTGCGCCTCACGCGCCTATCCGGAGCGTGAGGCACACGCGCCAAGTCTCCTCCAATGCCAAGCCAACACCTGTCCAGTTAAAAAAAAAAAAAAATTAAAAACTTTCAACCGGGATGAAACTTTTCATCCCGTTAATTAATTCAGCCTGGTTTAATACCCCCATTGGAGTAGGTGAGCTGGATGAAATGGGATTTCATCCCCATTTCATCCCCCCATTGTACACGGTCTAATAGTAAGTATCAGTTTGTTTCGACTTATTTTGTACTCCCTCCGTCCCACATTTACATGCACAATTTTTAATTTGGGCGTTCCAAACCTATATACATATTTTCTAAAATAAGAAGGAATATTTACTATTCTCTCCATTCATTCTTCCACATACATTATTTTAATACTCACAACACCATTATAATTTATCATTCCCTCCACTCATTCTCTCTCCTATTTTACTTTCATACTCACAACACTTTTAATATAATACTCCCTCCTTAATTTACGTGAAAAATCAAAGTGTGCACTTAGGCCCGAGACGAAGGAAGTATAACTTGTGATTTTTAACTTTAGGTAAATTAAAATTAGAGTGTTTAATTTTACATAATAAGTGATAAGCTAATAAGTAAGGTATAACATAGTTATAGCAAAAATAAGCAAAAGCCAAAAAGTAATAAAAATGTTATTTTTCACCACATATCTTATCAATAGGTCTCGAGTTCAAATACTAATACCTACACATTTGTATATTTTATTTCTTCCTTGCATACTTCTTCAATCAATTCAATTCTTTTATTATCTTATTATCATTTAATATAACAAAAATAAATTATTTATTTTTGGGCCCATTTTTATTTTATATTTTTTACTTTATAAACATAAATAAATTAACAAAAGAGAAAAAAATATACAATACATAAATAAAAATTAATTTGTGAATTCAAACTGTATCATTTATTATATTTCAATAAATTAAATTTTCGTATTTGCTTAATATTTAATTTCAACATATAAATGTAAATTTTTAATTATTATGATTTTGAATTATTTCTTTTAACTTTAGCGCAAATATTCATATTTATTTATTTGCAAATAATATTTTTTCTTAAAAAAAATCAAAACGAGTATTATGTATTAAATTCATCAATTATCAATCAATAAGTCATCAGCTATAAGTCATCACTCATCAGGTACAACAAACGAATTATCAATCAATCAACTATAAGTTATTAAGCAATCAGCTATAAATCATTAAACAATCAGCCATCTGCTATCAGCTATATGTAATCAGCCATCAGATACGACAAATCATCAGATGCGACAAATGAGCCTTAAGTTTATATGTAATATTTCCTCGTTTCGTAATAAGATTTTTACTTTTCTTTTGATCTGTCTCATATTAAGGTTGTCAGATATTAAGGTTATTAGTTATTTTATTAATTAAATGAATAATAGAACTCACTTATTATTCTCACAACAAAAACTCTCTCCTCACTTTCTCTCTCTTACTTTACTTTTTATACTAATAATATTTATTTTTTCTTAATACCCGTGTAAAGTACAACTAGAAACCTCATTATGAGATAGGGGGATTACTTACTTATTCAATATAACCTACTTATCATACTTGTCGTACTTGTTCATTTATTATTTCATATCCCATTTTCTCTCATTTACTTCATGTTTTTACGAATTTTTTCTCTAATAATTCATTTTTAAATAAATATTTTCTATAATAACAACACTTTCAAACTATTTGCAAAATGTCCATTTTTTTAAACTCATTATTTCATATGGCGAGTTTTCATTAATTCGTTTAAACTCGCTACACCATATAGCGAGTTTTTTATTTTATTCTATTTTATTTTCAGTATATTTAACCGAAATATAAATTGTTTTAATTAAATTTTAAGCTCGCTAAACCATTTAACGAGTTATCGGGATTTCAAAATTGCAGATAAAGTTTGGGGCCGCTTTGTTTCTAACCTTAAACGCACACATAATTGTTGAGAATATAGAAAGTGAAATGAGAAAAAACTTAATTTTCACATATTTTTAATTCATAACTGGTCAAGAGTACGAATCAAGTTAAATAATCAAAATCTCAATCATTCTATATACAAAAAAATGATTCTGAGTGTTTATTAATATTTATTATGTGTTCGTACAATATAAATATGAATGTTAAAATTAGATTTTTGAATGTTTTAACACTTTGATTTTGTAATATTGGATTAAAAATGAACGGGGTTTCACTTATTTCTATGTGCTATTGTGGAGGTGATGATAAATGTCCATTTGATAGTCATCAATTTCATAAAGGGCCGAAATGTGCGATTAGGGCTCATTTTAGATGGAGATACAATCAATTGATTGATAAGTTATATAAAGTGATTTATTTAGATCGGAGACAATATGAGTTGAAAATTATTTGTAGATATCCCTATTCATTTGATAGCGGGATCAGTGAATACTTTCCATTTCGTATTCAAAATTTCATTTTCTTCAAATATATCTGAATTTAATCAAAATTTCAACTAACACTTAAGAATTTTGTTTGAATCATTTTCTTCTCACTTATATTTTCTCCATATATCTTCAAATAAATAGTCTTATTTTGTAAATAACAAAAATTACATCCCAATAGCATAAAAAATACAATATAAATAAATTATCATTTATAAAATAAATATTATGAGTTTAATTATCAAACTATATTATTTTAAACAACAAAATAGTATTTAAATATATCTTATTGATACTTCATTAGTCGCATAATAAATGTTAGTTTGATTTTATTACTCAATTTGAGTAAGCTTTATGAGAAAAAAATATAAATAAGTATTTTAAACAAGACCTAAAAATGGAAATAAAACATATTCGAAAAAAAAAAACTTTAAATATAGTTTATAGAAGTGAATAAAATATCACAACAAAGAAAATTCTAGGTATAGCAAAATATAAAATATGTTAATAGATAAATTTGAACTCATTCCCTTTTTTTCTCTTTCCCCTCTTAACTTGTTAAATCACCCATTTCTAACTTAAAATTAATAGCTATTTTTAACACATTCTTAATTATTTAATTGATTTGATATTTTCTTACCAAACAAGCTTAATTTATAATCTTTTAAAATGTTTTAAATTAAAAGCTTAATTTGATTAGCAAACACACCATTAGTTTCACGAATTAAAAAGCAATTACGTATTCTCACGCCGAAAGGTCTTAACTGGAGACTTCTCCCGACTAGTCGTTTGTTCATTAATTTCAGATCAATAGCTGGATTATACCCTACTACTGATGAGTTAAGGACTGATCCCGTTCGTGGCATAACTACCTTCTATTTCAATATATATTGATTTGATATTTTCTTACTAAACAAGCTTAATTTATAATCTTTTAAAATGTTTTAAATTAAAAGCTTAATTTGATTAGCAAACACACCATTAGTGTGGACCATTTTTTTGGGCACGAGAATTAAGAAAAAGTAGGAGAGAGAAATAGGTGGAGGAGGTGTTTGTGAGTATGAAAAATTAAATAGGAGATATAATGAGTGGGAGGAATAGTTAGGAGAGAGAATGTTGTGAGTGTAAAAGTAAAGTAGGAGAGAGAATGGGTGGGTATAATAGTAAAAATTCTTTGCTATTTTGAACAGTTCACACTAATATACTATTATGAAACGGATCAAAAAGAAAATAAATTCACACCAGTGTGGGACGGAGGGAGTATATAATAAAGAATTGCAAACCCTTGCAATTATATAAATTTTTGTGTCGGCAGCCAAGATTTGGTGGCTGCAAAGCTGTTGTTAAATATGCAATCATTAAGTTGCTCAACTATTGAAGTTTGGGCCATATTACCCCATCTGTTAACTTCCAAATAATGATTAGGGTGTAATGTACAAGTTTCAGTTTTTATATTAACAAAGTTAAAGGTATACATGATGATTAGTATTATTATGATCATGCATGTTAATCCATCATAATTAAGATATGAGCAAGTCTTTCATGAGAATAAGGGGATCCGTCTCATGCATGAGACGGATCGACCCATGATCCATGGGCATAATCGCCCAAACCAATCATTCCTAGTTCACGCCAAAATTCATTCCACCCAAAGCAATTTGAGGTCTTCTTTGTATTTTTAATTGGTCTTTATTTATTTTCTAGGCCTCTCATATTTTTTTTAGGCCCAATTTTTTTATTTTATTTATTTTATTTTTTTTTGCTTTTTGCTTTTTTTTTTTAGTTTTTATATTATTTTTTTTTAGTTTTTATATTATTTTTTCGGCTTTTCAGTGGATTAGAAAAAGTAATAGTTACCATCTCTTAATGTAATGACTGAACGTATTATTACTTTAAGTCATTAATAATGTAATACTTAAAAAAAAAAATATCACTATTACTTTACAAAGTGTAGTACTATTACTTATAGCAATACCAACTATTACTTAAACAAATGAGAAGTATTACTAAAAATGAAAACAGTTCCTAAAACTATTATTAGCTAAAAAAAATAAAAATAACACTATTACTTCACAAAGTGTAGTACTATTACTTATAGCAATACCAACTATTACTTAAACAAATGAGAAGTATTACTCAAAATGAAAACAGTTCCTAAAACTATTATTAGTTAAAAAAAAAATAACACTATTATTTCACAAAGTGTAGTACTATTACTTATAGCAATACCAACTATTACTTAAACAAATGAGAAGTATTACTCAAAATGAAAACAGTTTCTAAAACTATTATTAGTTAAAAAAAAAATAACACTATTACTTCACAAAGTGTAGTACTATTACTTATAGCAATACCAACTATTACTTAAACAAATGAGAAGTATTACTCAAAACGAAATCAAAATGAAAACAGTTCCTTCCCTCATCTCTCACCACCTTGAGATCTCATCTCTCTCTCCTCTTCATCTTCTTCCTTGTCTTACTCCTCCCACTCCATTAAACACCACTCTTCTTCTCTCTCCAACCCAGAATTCGGCCCTCACCCCCCTACTTTCTCTCTCTACCCGAAAACCCACATATTACAACCATTAAACCACGAATTTAACCTACCCACCTCCTTCTCCATCAATCTCGACCTCATACCCACCACATTCAGCCTTCAATTTCATCCATTGTTGTCGAGGAGAGAGGAGGGAAACTTTGTTCTCTCTGTAATTTGCGTTTAGAGAGAGAGACCCTCCCTTTGCGTTTAGTGAGAGAAAGCGGCTAGAGAGAGAATCTGAGTAGTGAGAGTTGTTGTGGTTGGGAAATTGGTGATGGCGTTGGCTTTGGGTCGCCGGTGTGTAGGTTGGAGGTAGGATTTGCCGGAGAAGACGATTGGGGAGGGGATCCCTGTTATTGCGTATAGAGAGAGAGTGATGAGAGAGAGTGGTGCGTGGGTATTCTTGGGCGGGTCATGGTCATGGATCCGACCCGTCTCATGGATGAGACGGGTATTGTTGTTCTCACATGAGTTTTTGTCTTAAGATATATGATTATAATATCGGGTAAGATATACTTCTTCCGTCCCTAGTTAGGGGTTTTTGTTTTTATTTAAGTGATAAGTGCTGAAATCTGATTTCAGTTTTGAAAATGGCTGAATGATTAAGAGGCAGCAACTGAAAACTGAATTCTGAATTGGATAAGTTGTTTGATTTTGTATCTGAATTCATTATCTGAAACAGTTAAAAAAAAATTAAAAAAAAAAAAAAAAACCGTAAATGCATTATGAAAACGAAATTGAGTTTAAAAAAAAATTACCCAAAACCAAATATGAAACAGTGGCTTTCAGAGGCTTTCAGAGGCAATTCAGCAACATTTTAACCTCTTAAAATTAAGAGGACTTTAAGAGCCTAACAAGCCTTATTTCAAAAAAAAAACAAACACACTTATTTCTCTAATCCTCTTAATGAATAAGTGTTAAGAGGCAAATAAGGCTTAAAATAAAAAACAAACGCCCCCTTAATGTTATTACTTTGATTTGGCACAGAGATTAAGAAGAGTAAATATTGTTAGTATGAAAAGTAATACTCCCTCCGTTCCAAGAAAAGTGTCATCATTTTAGGCTCAGCACACAAATTAAGGAAAAAAGTGGAAAGAAAAAATGTTGTGAGTGTAATTTGAAAAAATGAGAGAGAATTAGTGGAGGAAATAGTAAATTTAAAAAGTGTTGTGAATGTAATAGTGTTTTAGGAGAGAGAATGAGTGGAGGGAATAATGAGTGGGTGGAATAGAATATTAATAAAACATTTCCATTTTAGGAAATGTGACATTTCAAATGGGACGCCATTTTGGATAAAAAGTGACGATTTCATGGGACGGAGGGAGTATAAGAGAGAAATGGTGTAGAGTGTTTTTGTTTTGATGATGACAATTATTGGGTCTCATTGTCCATTTTAATAAAACAACTAAAAATCTTAAACTTAGATATACTGCATCAGTCCCACGTGAGTGAAAACTTATTTTCTTTTTCGTCTATTTCACGTGAGTGAAGACTGCCCAAAATGACAATTTTTTTACAGTATTTCTCTCACTCATTCTCTCTCCTACTTTACTTTTATTTTCACAGCACCAATCAACTTACTATTCCTTCCACTTATTCTCTCTCCTATTTTATTTTTTTTACTCACAAACATATCTTTCCATTAATTCTCTCCTACTTTTTCTTAATTTTTTTGTCCTATTTTTTAGTCTTCACATACGTAAAACGGAGTGAATACTAGAAAGGAAAAAAAACACACACACATATATATATATATATATATATATATATATATATATATATATATATATATATATATATATATATGAAAAATTACCAGTGAATCCTTCATTTCAAGTCAAAAGACCAATTAAGACAAGAATTTTGGAATTTAATCAACTAGTCTACTATCCTAAAAAATATTTCACCTAGTCCATTCCTTATTAATGACACCCATAAAACAAATAAACTCACCCATCTTCGCCCGACTACTCCCCCTATCTCCGGCGACTCTCTCCTCTCCGACGACCATCTTCCTCTCCTCCGGCGACCTATTCCCCTACCTCCTCATGCGACCCCCCTACCCCTCCTCCGGACAGTCTTTCCTTGATGATTTGATTTCCAGATCAGGTCCAAAAAAATTCAATTTCCCGATTCGTTAACCGTTGGATTGAGCTCACATTTACGGAGATTGTTATAGACACCTAAACGCAAAATTTGAACGGTGAAGATCAAAAAATAGTGCCCGGAGAAAGAGATATGCTCGTCAGAACAGAATAGACGAAAATATGATTAAGTCTCCTTCTAAAAGGGGTTCGCCAGAGAGGAGAGGGTCGTCGGAGAAAAGAGAGAGAGTTTGCCGGAAAATAGGGTTAAATTGATGTTTTCTAAAAAAATCAGCAATCTATTGTGATGAAGTCCATAAGAACTTCATAAAAGAGAACTCAATCCTTCACAGGCTTCACTGGCTAGCTCAAGTTTATCAACTTGAAACAAAAAATGATTGTAAGAGGATAAAAAGGCCAATTATAGCATGGACAACCTCGATTCCTCACAAATTTGTTTTTTTTTTCAAATCTAAAATTGCAGAGAGAAGGTCAAAGATGATTAACGGGACTTGACGGAGATCTTCATTACAGTATGTGATGCGTGAATGAGGGAGAGCGGTGGAGCCGCACGAAGAAGGAGATTCGTGGAGAACGAGTTTTGCCGAAGGTCTTCGTTTCTGGGCGGATCTGAATGAGCCACATCAATAAAGTTGTTTTGAATCAAAATTGAAATATTTCAATTTTGATTCATCATTTGAGGTTTTCATAAAAAATAAAAATAGAGGCCATAAAATACTAAAAACAACAGTGAACTTAAATAAAAACAACTGTGAACATAACAAATATGTCAAATAATCTCATAAAATTGATAAAATAGAGGCCACAAAGGACTAAAACATCTGTGAACTTAACAAAAACCAACGATGAACTTAAGTAAAAACAACTGTGAATATAACAAATATGTCAAATAATCTCATAAAATTACAAAAATAGAGGCCATAAAGGACTAAAACAACTGTGAACTTAACAAAAAAATAACAGTGAACTTAAGTAAAAATAACTGTGAACATAACAAATATGTCAAATAATCTCATAAAATTGCAAAAATAGAGGACATAAAGGACTAAAATAAATGTAAACTTAACAAATAGGTCAAATAATCTCATAAAATTGCAAAAATAAAGGCTATAAAATTCTAAAAATAACTGTGAACTTAACTAAAACAACTGTGAACTTAATTAAAAACAATTGTGAACTTAACAAATATGTCAAATAATCTCATAAAATTGCAAAAATAGAGGCCATAAAGACTAAAACAACTGTGAACTTAACAAAAAACAACAGTGAACTTAACAAATAGGTCAAATAATCTCATAAAATTAAAAAAAATAAAGGCTATAAAATTCTAAAAACAACTGTGAACTTAACTAAAACAACTGTGAACTTAACTAAAAAAATCTGAGAATTAAGCAAATAATAGTCATTTTTATGCAGAAATTATGAATTTAGCTAAAACAACTGTGAACTTCTCTTAATTGTTATTAGAACAAATATAAAAAATAACTGTGAACTTATCAAAAATAACAGTGAACTTGTAAAAACTGTGAACTTCTCAAATTTGCTCCAGATTATATGTTGATGCTACTAGTTTGATTCGTATTGACGATACGAACGCAACGGTGGTTTCAGATATTTTTTTTTTTTTTGATTTCTAGATCTTAAGATATTTCATTTTAAAGTTTTGAGAGAAAAAAAAGAAAGAGAGAGAAAGAGGAGAGAGAAAATGACATAGAGCTGAAATTCTTCACACACGTCCGTCCATGTCCTTTAATTGAGTGGCACAAGTGTAACTTTAATCAATTTACTAAGGACACGTGTGTCCATCTTTAAGTTAGGGACTCGATGGTCGAATTCCGAATTTCATGTCCTAACTGGTTGAATTCATTAGGATCGGGGATCAATCGATAATTGCCCCATATATATATACTCCCTCCGTCCCGCTAATATTAGCACACTTTCCTTTTTGGGCGTCCCGCTAATATCCGCACACTCCCAAAAAGGAAACTTTATATTAATAAAATATTCACCCAACCCCACTCATTCTCTCTCCTACATTATTTTAATACTCACAACACCATTATAATTTATTACACCCTCCACTCATTCTCTCTCCACTCATTCTTTTACACTCACAACATTTTATTAAAATATCATATTTCTTAATTCCCGCGCAAACAGTGTTTGTGCTAATATTAGCGGGACGGAGGGAGTATATATATATATATATATACTCCTACGTCCCGTAAATATGCACATTTTGGGAGGGTGCGGGAATTAAGGTAAAAGGTGAAAAAGGAAATGTGTTGTGAGTGCAGATGGTTGGGTAGGAGAGAGAAAGTGGAGTAAGTGAGTAATGGTTGTGAGTAGAGAGAAGTGAGTCTCATTTCCATTTTAAAAAAGTGCAGATTATTATAGGACGTCCAAAAGATATATATATTACAATAGGGAATGAGGGTAACCGCCTAGACAAAGAGCGGCTAAGATTGATTCTCGCAAATTGATCTGACGGTCCAAATCATTTTCCCTAAAACTGTTTTTAACTAACCACTCATTAAAAAAAAAAAACTACCCACTCATTGCTAAAAAAAATCCAGAATTAACTTCCCACTCATTGCTAAAACTAGTACATCACCCGTGTGTTAAACACACGGGAAGAACACTTTTTAAAATTTACGTTAAACAACATAAAAAATTCAATTTTTTTATTAACATAAAAGTGAAACAGTAATGATCTTAATTAAAGATGATACTTTACTTGTAGAATTTTAAAACTTGAAATAGCACTAAATATTGGTTTGGTATTTGTACAATCTTAAACCTAACTAAATAAGTATGGTTTTTCTAGGATTGTAGATTCTTTGTATATCCGTCAATCCATAAAAGTAATAAAAAATTGTGAGACCTGCATTAAGTGAACTAAATCAAATACTCCAATCAATAGCAAAACAGAGCACTCCTAATGAGATATAACCTTGGGAAAAAATTGTGTTAATCAATGTGAAAAACAATTACTCATACTATGCAGAAACACATAAACCGAATAAATCTTGCAACAAAAACCGGATGTCATGAATATTGATTACCCCATTCAAAAGTTTTTTACAACTAAAATTAAAAAAGGCAAAAAATGAAATTGTTTTCAGTCAAACATACCCAAATAAAAGTTTTTTACAACCAAAATAAAGAAGTTGTTCAAATTACTATTTTGTCAAATCTATGACACTTGTGTCAATCTTCTTTGGTTTTATCCATCGATTCCATTCGAGCCTCTTAGACCTTCTAACTCTTGGACCGAAGTGGACGCCTTGTGCTTCATCTTCAACAACAGCTTCATTCACAACCTAACAAAGACACAACATTAGTACATAAATATTAAAAGAACTAAAAATAACATATAGTGCAAACTAAGTCTCTTTATAACCTCATTTTCAGCCAAAAGTGTATTTGCCTCTGCCTCATTTAAAGCATGGGACAAATCCTTCAATAACATATCACAATCATTAATCAAAAATTCACATTCAGGAATTACTGGAACAATTTGTTTAGCCAAATGACATCCTCGCTTATTATGACCACTTTCATTGCACAAACTACATTTTTTGGTTCTTGTCCCTTGCGTTCCTTCCACATCAAAGCGCAAACAAAAATTAAAAAAAATTATAAATTACAACACAGCTTAAAATACCAATACATTATAACATTATAAGATAAATTAAAATAGTTTACCTCAATACCATCTTGTTCTTTACTCAATGGACAACCCCTTTTGTTATGTCCACTTTTGTTGCACAAACTACATTTTTTGGTTCTTCTCCGATGTGATCCTTTCACTTCAACCCGCAACAAAAAATAAAAAAAATACTAAATAAGAACACAGTTAACATACCAACAAATTATATCATTATTCCATAAAATAAAATTGTTTACATCAACAATATCTTGTTCTTTACGCACTGGACATCCCCTTTTGTTATGTCCACTTCTCTTGCAGAAACTACATATATATGACCTGGTATCATGTGAGGCTTCCCTTGAACCTTCAACAAAAAATAAAAATAAATATAAGTATAATGTGCTAATGACGTCTGGCATCAAGGAATAATTGAAATGGTTATTGATGGCCGCACAAATATTGCACCATCAACACGGCAACACCTGCTTCTTTCAATACTAATGATAGTGTAAAGGAGACCGAGTGTTTCCAGTCCTATGCCTTACTAAAATGGGAACTCCTTGATTGGTAGATTAAACTTCTTGTACGGAACAAACTAATGAATAAATGAGCAGTAAGCAAAATTAAAAACCAATACAGTTCAGCCAACAATTACCACCAATGATTGTTATAAACGTAAGTTGGTTAAACACTTGTGAATCATGACAAATATCAAAGCTATTAGAAGTAAGAATCTATCACAACCACATGAAATCTTCTCGGTAGCATTCCTTTTCAATTGGACACTGTTCCAACAATTATAATAGAAGCAACTATGAAACAAATGAATACAACAGTAACAATACATACAAAATTTAATATTGAAGATTCAGCCTCTTTAGTGATGTTGCAAACCCGATTTTGTAATTCCATCAGAATTGAACTGGACTTTAGTTAACCAATACTTCTTCTAAACAGAGAGAGCTAAGATCTCGCAAAAAAAACAATAACAATTCCTAAGAAAGAAAAAATCAATTGACACTGTTATATGAGCTATGGTAGAGGAGTATTTCATATGCAGCTAAGTAAGAAATTGTCTATCATGGATTGAAAGCAGCTTCTAGTATCATATACCAAACAAAAACTCTGAAATTCATTTGAAAACCACAAATTAGAATAACAAACCTAGAGAAGCAGGTTCTAGTATCCTATAGCTACCAACTGAACAAATGAAATGACAAAATCGGATGAACAAATAAAAATATCACAAAGTTCCAATGCGGATGATTGAAATAGAGGAAAGGGTGATTCAATTGGATATGCAAATCAGAGACTAATGGTTAGGGTTTACATAAAATTGACTTTGTATTATTGATTTTAGTATACAAAATATGCATTACATTGTTTTAGCACCCCATTAGCAGTTCAGCAAAACTACCTCCAAAGGGATTTTTATTGTCCAAATAGATAAGAACATATCAAAGAGATGAAATAGAAAATAAAAGGAAATAAGAAGAAATTAGTAGAGGAAATTGCGTTTACCTGGACGTTGGGAAAAAAAAGGAAGACACTGAAGCGTCTAACAAACGATCGGGAAAGAAAGAGGGGGCGGCGACCGTGAATGGGGGAGGTGAGCCGAAGGTAGGTGAGGTTTTGGGGAAGAAAGGGTTTTGGTGCAATTTGTTAATTGCTGATGACGGAAGGGAGTAATGAGAAACAGAGAGAAGAAGAAGATTAGCGGTCAGAATAATAAACCGCTTAGCTTATCGAGGAAGCTAGGCCATCCAAAAAAAAAATCTTTATTGACATGAAAGTGAAATACATTATTTATGATCTAACTTAAAGAAATAAATACTTTTTTAAAATAACAAACATCTATGAATATTACAAATTTTGGAAAATTTCCTTATAAACAACATTTGTAGTTTCATTGGTGAGGTTTCCTTCATCATCGCACATTAATATCTTCAATCCATGGCGATTTGTGACCCTAGACAATGCAACGTATAACTGACCATGACTGAAAACAGGCTTCTTCAAGAAAATTCCGACATTTGAAAGAGATTGACCCTGACTTTTATTGATTGTCATTGCATATGACACAACCAACGGAAACCGTCGCTCCTGTAATTTAAATGGCAACCGTATATCTCGGAGTCAATGTCATTCTCGGAATAAATACAAAGATCACCAACATTACTACCGTTTAGAACTTTCCCTTCGAGAACATGATTTCCGAGCCTTGTAATAATTAACCTTGTTCCATTACATAACCCCGAACAATGGTCAATGTTTCAAAGAACATGACTGGTGTACCGACCTTTAAATGTATTTCATGAGTAGGTAGACCGTAACACTTGATAGTGTTTAAAAACTCCGTCGAATGAAGATCTTCAAAGAAACCGGAGTTATCTTCGTATTTGCAAATAGAATCAGAACTTAAATAAGTCCTTTGTTCAGGATTGGTTGTACGAAACCATATAGGCATTAATGTTCTCAACCACATCCAGGGTTGGAGCAAGAATGGCTCTTCCTGTAAATAATCGTGATCATTAAAATGATCAGTGAAATTGGGATATGTGCTTTCAACAATAGACTTGATGAAATCATCTCGACTCATTAACAATCAAGTCATCAGAATCTTTATTGTGGCTTCACCATCATTATCATTACCATATGACCCATCCCCAACACTCAATATCCACTCGAGAAAGCCTTGAGTTCTAAACCACTTTCATCATTTTCAATTTGTTGTAGTCTCATATTCTTGGAAAGCCTCAAAACTTTGACATGAGACCATAAATATGATGAATTGATCGTGGCCATAACAACATCTTGTCTGGTACCTTTAGGAATGACTCGGAAGTATCTCGACGGAAGTCTCCACCCATAACCAATGTCTTGCCTCCAAACGGTTGATTCAAACTATCCGTGTGATTGAACCTCATTATGTCCCTCAACGTTCGTCCAAAGTGCTTCAAAACAATATCTATGAACCATAGGTGCTTCATCCCAAATTATAAGCTTAGTTTTAATCATAAGCTCACCAAGAGGAGTACCTTGTTTGATATTACATGTTGAATCTTCATCCAAAGTTAATGGAATTGCAAACCTGGAATGACCAAGATACGACCATTAGGGAGTAAGAGTGATGCTATACCACTTGATGCCACATTTAATACGATTTCACCCTTAGATCGTAACGCCGATGAAAGAATCTTCCACAAAAAGTCTTTCCAGCTCCACCGCATCCATATAAAAAGAAAACTCGTCCAACATCAAGATCAATGTCATTCATAATAAGGTTGTAAGCATGCCTCTGTTCGTCAGTACATAATTCCAATAATCGCTTGTGCTCAGCCTCCAATGAATTTCTATCATAGTTCAACTCTTCTAAAATCATTCTATTGTTGTAAATAGTGGGATCAAAATCGCTTGGATAAGGCATATCAGGAAAGTCACGAAGGCTTTTTCCTCTCGCTACGCAAAAGTTTTTCAATCTCCAAGAGAGTAAGATTTTTGATTTCTTCATCGCTTAGTTTAAGTCCTAGAAAGAAGAATATATATATTAACTGGTATTAGAGAGTAAGTAAATAGTTTAGAATTAAGTTTCTATGGGAATTTGTAGAAGAGAACAAAATAAATAAAATATATTATAAATTATAAATTAAATTGGCTAGAGTATAATGGATTACCTTCATGATCTAAAAGACGTCTTTGATTGTAAAGAATGTCATCTGACAAAAATTCAAAGCAACTATGCCAAACATATTCAGGCCTTGAGTAAGATCCTGACATCAATAAACGGACAAACATGGTTCTCAATGATGAAGCACTTCCCCATTGACTTGCCTCTTTTATACCATCAACGTACTCCTTATCATCATCAAGCAAACCCAAAGCATAACATGCATCTCTAAAAGAACCATGTTGTTGATTACCAACACGTCTAATTTCCTCATAAGAAGTTGGACCGCGCACAAAATTAAGCAAAGTTCTCAAATAATATAATTCACCTTGTCCAGGAGCTACAAAAAATATACGACCAATCTTGAAACCACGTTTTCTAGGATCCCACCTTCTTTCTTTCTGATTCCAAACAAATTTTGTAGGGAACTCAAAGATATGTCAAACTCTTTGCTAGATCTCCATATTTTTCATTTGCTTCCATCCATGCAAGAAACATACTTTCTCGTGAAGTTGGACGATCTAACACCGTGTCAATTGCATCATCATCTTGGAAGACAATATTTTGTTCACCCGGTAGATGGAAAGACAGCTCTTCAAGAGAAGGGTTTCGTAATGAATTTCATAACCCAACAATCTCCAAGAAGCTTCACAAGGTGATATGAATCTACAATCTAAGTAATTCTTAATCTCATCAACAATTGCTTTGCCGCCATCATCATTAGCGTCTTACAAAATGTTACAAGAACTCTATCTTGTCCTTTGCTTACATATTTGCAAAGATATTTGATAGACCTTGACTGATTGCACCATTCAACATTGACATGAGCACCATATTTCATCAACAACACCCGATTGTGAGGGACTACATATCTGTTGTCAAGGTTAACTCCCTTCACAACTACCGTACGACCATTTTCTGGGCGCTTGTAAATTGCATACCATCTTCATCAATGATTGTCTTCTCACAGAATTTCTTTGGAAAATATTTGGTGCAACGACCCTTAGCCATGCATGGAGAGTTATGCCCTGCTTTCCCACAAGGACCATGAATCATCAAATCCTTCACAGCATTGTAATATTGCGGATCTATAGATTCATCCGGAATCTCAGCAGATATTATTTTGTCTATTCTATCTACAGTAGAATCATCAGGTTTACGATCAAGCCATAAGATGATATGAACATGTGGCAGACCACGTTTCTGATACTCAATTGTGTAAATAACTGTAACAATTAGAAATTATAAAATATAAGCTGATAGTAACATTAATTTTATATAATAGAAGAAATAAAATTATGTTAAAAAATATAAAATTCAATTCATAAAATGGAAAATAAGAGATGAAATAAATTCATACCTGCTAGAACTTTTCCAAAGATTTCTTTCTTTTCTAGATCATCCATCAATTCATCTAACTTGGCTTTAAAAATACGGCACATAATATCAGCCCTATCTTGTGGTTGTTTGCCATTCTTTCTTAGGAATCGTTGAACTGTGCCATTTTGGATTACATGTGAATGTAATTAAAAGATTAGGATAACCAATCCATCTGCAAATTGCCATTGCATCTTGATAATTTTGGATCATGAATCTCGCACCTCCAACAAAGCTAGATGGCAAACATATTCTTTTGCCACGAGTTGAAGGGTCATGTTCTCCCTTAGCAAGAGCTTCAGTCAAACCTTTATACATTTCACATCGTAGTTGCTTTTGATGTGTCCTCATAAAAGTCAAATGTCCTGCCTCGACCATTGTCCATGTATCAACTAAGTATTGTTGAAACAATCTTTCGGACTGAAAAATATTATCAGACTCTGACTCTCTTTGATGCATCCTATAAGCAAAGTACTCTCTCATGCTCAATTTATAGCGTTTGCCATCTCGTTGATTCGGTTTGGACATCCCCGAGAAAAATAGATTCTCGATAACCATCTTGTCCAAATAAAAATAGCAAGGGATATTGCAAGCCTAAGTAAGAAGGATGAAGCTCGGTTATCCTTTGAAGCAACCCCGTCTGAGTCTCGATAACAATATCCCTCTCTCCAATTGAATTCTCGAAATCTCCGACCAATAACAATGCAACATCATCTTTAGTTGGTAGATCATAGCATCGACCATCAGTTTTACGCCTAGCAATTAGTTTCAGTCTCAAATTGGTTTCATTTTTTTCTTGCAAGGAGTCACGAACCATTCGAAATGACTTCACAAGAACATTATTCTCATCAAGAATCTTCTTCAAATCATTAACAATCTCTTCATGCAAAAGCTTCTTAATTTGATCTTCCCTATTTTGTTTCATTAAATAAGAAAATGTAAATATTAAAAAAAACAAAATAATGATGCATTAAATAACACAAAAATAGTTTAGAAATTATAGACATACCCAATGCAACGAATTCTATTGTCAACTTCATGCTCCGTGTCATAAATATACAACTGAGCAAATTTAGGAGGGTTCCTTCAGTTGGTATCAAACCACCAATGTAATGGTAGTTCTGACCATATAATTTGAAAACAGGTGGACTATTTCCCCTATTAACACCATGATCAATCTTACCTCCCATAGAAGTAAATGAGAACATCATATTATAGGATCGAATGTTTGACTTAAAAAGTCGACTTTTCTCAGAATCGCCATATAATAAATCTTTAAATAACTTCGGAAGTTCAGGCATTGGAGGTAATTGAACTTTTCCATGCATACAACAACCAGAATACTTTGGTGCCAACGTTGACTTGAAACGTTTATTCAACCTCTCCGCATACCAAAACATTGCATTGCAATGGGGACATACGTGTAAAGGGTCACCAAAATCCATGTAAACTATATGGGAAAAGAATATTTATTAAAACTAATATAAAAAATATAATATTGAACATAGTTTTGAACATAATATTATAAATAAAAATAATGTAAAACGTACCTCCAGTAAAATAATTATCATCATCCAAATTATTGAGATTAAATGGAACCGGGGAAATAAATGAGCCTAAATAATTGGAAAAAATTAATATTATTAAAATAATTAAAAATAATGTAATAAAATTTCTTATATAAAGATAAAGATTAGGAAAACAGAATTACTCTTTCGTTTTCTATTCTTATTTGGATCACAGTTCAATCTGGACTTTGAAGGCTTTTCTCGAGGAGTAGAATTAGAAACAATGGACTGATCGGAGGCGATATCTGTATAAAGACATAACTTTAAATTAGAAGTGAATTTAAAAAAAATTAAAAACACAAAAAAAATTACAAATGAAATTAGAAATTTGAAATATACTAATAATAATGAAATATTTACCAATTTTGCTTTTTGACTTAGCAGTAGTAGGTGTAACAAATGAAAATCCTTCATCATTGGTCAAGTCAATTATTTCTGACGACGGTGTCCCTATAAAAAAAGTAAAAAAGGGAATAAATTTTTAAGCTGTTGGGAAAGATAAAAATTTAGAAATGGGAAGGAATAGTTACCCTTTACTGATATTTTGTTTTTTTTAATAAATTGAGATTCATTGGCAGTCTTCAATTTTTGTGACTTCAAATTAAATACTTGTGAATCAGAAGGGGTGTTTCTTGCAGTAGTTCCATTACCATTGTTTGATATACTACTTCTTACCACATTCCCTGTCATATTAAAGATAAATGATTTTGTCAATAAGTGTTATAAATATTGACAAAAAAGAATATGTACCATTACCATTAGTTATATCTGAAAATGGCATGATTTGAGAAGATTGACGGGAACTTGTTGTCGATGAAGCCACAGGCATTATATTATGTTGAACATTATTTTCTGCAAAAAAAATGATATGTCAACAAAATAAAGCACAAAATAGGTACATTTTTTTTTGGCTTTAATTAATATATAAATGACACTATGAAACGAAAATTGTCTAGGAAATTTGTTAAAAAAAAAAAAAAAGTAGAGTAATTTATAAGACAATAATATTGTAAAGCCAAATAAAATGATTGGAATAAACACACACTTTAACTACACAGTTGTTTTTCCCAAGCCCGCCCAAAAAAAAAAACCAACCCATTTAAAAAAAAGCCCAAATCCAAATAAACTAACCTAATTTTCCCTACGTCTGGAATAGATTTTAGAACCATCCAGAACAAACCCTAAATTTCAACGCCGACCTATACCCTTTCGTTCCCAAACCAATACTCGATGAAGGGCGTCGAAAATGAGGTTCCAGTTATGGATAATCAAGGGTTGATTGATAAGATCGAGGGTGATTGTTTACGCCTGCTTCTCCTTCTCTTCCAAAATTCAGTTCCCAATATTTCGAAGGTATAATTTCTAAGAACTACTTATCAATTTACTTTTTGATTGTAATTTTAATACTTGAATCTGATTTATGTCAAATATTTTTGAATCAAGGGGTTATTGTTTAAGACTCCATTTTTTTTTGATACCAAATTCAGTTCTTTGATTTCGAAGGTAAAATTTCTTAGATCTACTAATAAAATTACTTTTTAATTCACTTTTTAATTGTAATTTTAAGGGTTGGGACCAAGATCGAGGGTGATTGTTTACGCCTGCTTCTCCTTTTGAAGACACAATTCAGTTTACGACTCCATTTTTTTTTTTAATCAAAATTCAGTTCTTTGATTTCGAAGGTAAAATTTCTTAGATCTACTAATAAATTTACTTTTTAATTTACTTTTTAATTGTAATTTTAATACTTGAACCTGATTTAGGTCACATATTTTTAATAAAGAGTCGTCTTCAATATATTTTTATTACTTCCATCTGTTTTAGGTCTAATACTTTGAATCAAGTTTGCTACTTTTTTTATAAAATATAAGAATTATTGATCGAAGACTGCAAGAAACATTGTTATGATGTAATTTTAAAGTCCTTTTTTTTTCAAATTGATTTTGTTGTCTAATGATTATAAATAATATCTTCATGACTGTGGTGTATTCAGAAAATGAACCCCAAATTTTTGATACGAATTTATTGGGAATGTATTTGCTTTAAAATAGGAAATTTTGACAAATAAATGAAACCCTTATTTAGGATAACTAAAAGCTTACTGTATGTAATGAAACTAATAAAAATAAAAATTGATAAGAGAAAAGGACAAAAGTCTAATATATATATTAAACATAAATAGAAAAAAAAATACAAACTGACATAAAACAAAAAAAGAAATACAGAAAACAGAAAATAAAACTTGATTTAGTGAACAAAAGAACCACCCTCCCCACCATAAGAGCCAACAGATGCCCCACCACCACAGCCACCATCACCCTTATCAAAAGGTTTCTTCTTCAAATCATTCTTTTTACAAAGAGGGGGATCAAGAGAACCAAATAACTCTAGGATGTTCCTAAAGTATTCAGCTAAGGCTCTATGCTCTCCCCTAGATGCATTAGAAAAATTAGATGACCTGCTAGCATCGATAGCGTGGTAACAGTGAGTTGTGACCCATACGTCGCGCAACTTACGACTCGCAAGGCTTGAATGGGCATCTCAGGACATTTTAGAGCAGAACTGTTATAGTTTGGTATATGAATGTGCCCAAAGTGAAGCTTCTTAGTGGTTTCAGAGAATGCATGATTACGCTCCTCAGTGTCAGAATCAATTTCTTCAGAAGAGGAGCCATTTTCATCACACATTTTGCAGTTCTAGAGAACAACTAAGGATGGAATTATATAAGGGATGGTATTGGAAGGGTAGATACATATATATACCCAAAAAATGACCAAATCCATATTGATGAGTAAAGATTAATTACCAACAACCTGTTATAGGGAAATGGTGAACATTAAAGCCAAATACATACATTAAATACACTAATAGCGGCTGTAGGTTAATAATGTAAAGATATCTGTCATTAATATAAGGATTACATCTTGGAAACTTGAGTAATCATTACACATGTAGACCTAGTTGCTTTCTATAGAGTTACTAACCTATGATGCATTTATTAAATTTGCAGACTTCTATTTAATTAATAAATAACACAGAGAAATATTAATGTTCAGTGAATGGTAAACACTGTTTAAAATATATAATTTGTTTAACTAACAAAAACTCTTTTAATGTATAAATAACATACACTCTTTTAAATAACTTAAGTAAATATAAATGTTTATTGTAATTATAATTATAATTAGATAGAAAAGTACTAACAAAAAAATTTAATAGCAATCTAGTATTAAAACGTAATTATTTTTTAGAAATAACTGATTATAATGAAAAAACAGAGATAGAAAAATAAAAAATAAACTTGGAATTTGTAGTATAATCTTCATCCTCTTAAACTTCAGCCGAGAACTAAACAAATAAGAGTTGAAATGATAATAGAAAATGGTAAAAATATAGTTTTTTATTTGTGAAAAAATAAAAAATGGAAAAAATATAGGACATACCAGTATCATCATTTTCAGACTTCCTCTTCTTGCATATTATCATTGACTTTGTGATCTTCATTTCTATTGTAATACTTAATATTGCAGTTTGTTTTTTGTAAGATAATAGAATTTTATAACTGATTGGAGTTTAGTAAAAAACTATTCCTAGACTGTGATATACACTTATATAAAGGAGTCAAGTGATTATGGGAGTGGAATTCAAAGAGTCAAGTTAACCTAGACATAAGAATTGTACTTAAAGCATTTTTTAAGCTACAAAATTAGGTATAGATAATCTAGTGTAATTGAACTATTATAGATTTAACAAAAGTTAATTTTGATGTCATTTCGATTAAAATAAGTGGTTTTCATTACAGAATAGCGTAAATAAAAAGAATGTATTTTTAATGAATCATTATAACTTAGAATTTCCATAAATTATAATCTATTTTATACGTATATTAATTGTGGATACTATATTTGATTTAAAAAACTGTTTTAATAAACATTAATTTCTTCATAAGATGATTGGATACATGACTAAATGACATTGCAAAAACATTGTACCTGAAAAATTGATGTTTATGTTTCAGAATTTTTATTAGAAAACAGCTTACATGAAAAGAAGGTACTTTAATAGCATCATTGAAATGTAAATCATTTGTAACTTAAATTATATGACATAAAGAGTATAGATAATATTTTTTGAGTCGTAATTGATTTTATTCTAACAAAATGTTTGATTATGCATTTTGTTTTCCAAGTACTGGAGATAATTTTTGTATGGAGATCTACCATAGTGGACTTATGTTAGAGGAGAAGTAAGTTTCTCTTATATACATCTTCCATTGTCTTAAAAACATAATCAAGGATATGATGTTCATGTATTTTAATTTGAAATGAATAAAGTAGACACATTGATTGAGAATTAAAAATGATTGAATAAGGTTGCTCAGATTTTATGTTTAGCAAACTTATTATTGTGATTTGATTTTTTAAGATTTCCTTGATTCTGTTTAGAGGGAAACATGATTAGGGATTTGATTTTAAGGAATTTTTAAGTGAAATGATTTAGTTGGTAGAAATAAGTTAAATAGGGGGAAAGCATTATAATTTGAACAATAAGAACATGTCAGGTAGTATAAAATTGATATCTAAAAAAAAAACAAAAAGTAAATGTAAAAACACTTTAACATTCAAAAAAAAAGGAAATAAGTGAAAACAAAATGCATAAAACTATTATAAAATCTAAATTAAAAAAAAAAGAAAATCCAAAATGAATTACAAATCCACAAATTACAAATACCCAAATCAGACAAAATAACACAATTGTTCAAATGATAATGTTCCAATAAAATTAACCAAAAAACACTAAAGACTGTAAAATTTTCAGTCTTTCTCAATCTTGATTTCCTTCAGAATCGAATCCCATCCTTGTTAGATGATCCACCATCACCTGTTAATGTGCTTGTCGCAGTGTCTTCAAATGACAAAAATCTCCTCTTCAAGCCAACATTTTCTGGGGTCTTCTCTTCATTATCACCACAAGAATCATTTATCTACATTACAAAAATGATAAAAAGTAAGAAAAAAATAAAATAAAATTTGAAATGAAAAATAAAATTAAATAGCTTTGTCAAGTTTATTACCTCAATAACTTCATCACCAGCCTCCTTAATAGCCGCTAATACATCAATCCTCTACAAAAAGAGAACAACATTAATAAAGAAAATCATTTAAAGTACATTTGCAATGGTTATTTCAAAACCTAATACAAACCTTTTTGACCTTAATTTTTTTCCTTAATATATTTATCCACCAAAGATTTCCCATGAAAGCAGGATCCGGAAGAATAATTTTGATCTTTACCACTTAAATTAACATCCCTCGATGAACCTTGAAAATAGCGGTTTGCCTACTATGGCAATGATTTCATCTGGACAATGGGGTAAACAATATTCCTTTTTTCCACTTTTCGTAATCCGAAAGAAATGAAAATAAGTGAAACTATTAGTAGATAAAATATTAAATAAATGACTTCAATTTAATAAAATAAAAATAAAATTATTTTTAAAAACCTTAATATAGTGGTCCTTTAGCTCCACGGCAGATTGACCAACCAATGTTTCACAAAGATCTGTCCCATAGAATGAATTTTGCCGTCTCATCACCAGAGTGAACATTCACCTTCACTTTATATCTTGGAATGGCCTTGGTTATATTGTTGTTACAACCTTTGCAAAAATAACCGCTTTCAGAATCCAACTTATGCATACAAACCTTACAACTAATAAAAGACCAACATTCATCAACAAATACTTCAGAAATTTGACCTATCACCCAAAAGTATCCTTCCTTCAAAATATAAAAAGAAATGAATGAAGATACGAATTCCTTTAAACATGAACAGGAAACAGAAATAAAAGAGCAAAATTATTTAAAAAAAAACCTCCTTGCATTCCAGAAGATCAGCTACAGTCAAAACGTTAGCCAAACCACTTTCAAGTTCATCATAACTGGAATAAGCATTAGATGACTCAATTTGACTGATCTTATGAGAAGATCCAGATTCAACTGCAAACAAACTATGAAATTTGGAAGAGAAAATATATTAGCATATTAGCACATTAGAATATTAATATAAAATATGAAAAGGTAAATAAAAAAAATAATCAATGAACAAATTTACTACCTTTTCAGTTCAGCAATTTCTGGAACAATAGGATCAACATGTAGTTTAGTAGCAAAAAATGTGCTTGTCGCAGTGTCTTCAAATGACAAAAATCTCCTCTTCAAGCCAACATTTTCTGGGGTCTTCTCTTCATTATCACCACAAGAATCATTTATCTACATTACAAAAATGATAAAAGTAAGAAAAAAATAAAATAAAATTTGAAATGAAAAATAAAATTAAATAGCTTTGTCAAGTTTATTACCTCAATAACTTCATCACCAGCCTCCTTAATAGCTGCTAATACATCAATCCTCTACAAAAAAGAGAACAACATTAATAAAGAAAATCATTTAAAGTACATTTGCAATGGTTATTTCAAAACCTAATACAAACCTTTTTGACCTTAATTTTTTTCCTTAATATATTTATCCACCAAAGATTTCCCATGAAAGCAGGATCCAGAAGAATAATTTTGATCTTTACCACTTAAATTAACATCCCTCAGATGAACCTTGAAAATAGCAGTTTTGCCTACTATGGCAATGATTTCATCTGGACAATGGGGTAAACAATATTCCTTTTTTCCACTTTCTGTAATCTGAAAGAAATGAAAATAAGTGAAACTATTAGTAGATAAAATATTAAATAAATGACTTCAATTTAATAAAATAAAATAAAATTATTTTTAAAAACCTTAATATAGTGGTCCTTTAGCTCCACGGCAGATTGACCAACCAATGTTTCACAGCATCTGTCCCATAGAATGAATTTCGCCGTCTCATCACCAGAGTGAACATTCACCTTCACTTTATATCTTGGAATGGCCTTGGTTATATTGTTGTTACAACCTTTGCAAAAATAACCGCTTTCAACAGAATCCAACTTATGCATACAAACCTTACAACTAATAAAAGACCAACATTCATCAACAAATACTTCAGAAATTTGACCTATCACCCAAAAGTATCCTTCCTTCAAAATATAAAAAGAAATGAATGAAGATACGAATTCCTTTAAACATGAACAGGAAACAGAAATAAAAGAGCAAAATTATTTAAAAAAAACCTCCTTGCATTCCAGAAGATCAGCTACAGTCAAAACGTTAGCCAAACCACTTTCAAGTTCATCATAACTGGAATAAGCATTAGATGACTCAATTTGACTGATCTTATGAGAAGATCCAGATTCAACTGCAAACAAACTATGAAATTTGGAAGAGAAAATATATTAGCATATTAGCACATTAGAATATTAATATAAAATATGAAAAGGTAAATAAAAAAAATAATCAATGAACAAATTTACTACCTTTTCAGTTCAGCAATTTCTGGAACAATAGGATCAACATGTAGTTTAGTAGCAAAAAATGCATTTGAGATTGAAATTTTACCTAAAATCATATAATAATAATAGTTAGTTATATTCACATTAACATCAGAATAATGATGAGATAATTTATACTATAGAACAATATGGTATAGAATACATTACCATCATAACTTTTTGGTTTACACAACTGAATCAAAACAATCAAAGGAGAATCACCACATGTTTCAATGAGACTAAACATCTCATCAGCATAATCACCCCAAAGAGTACAGTTTAAAGAGTTGTTCCTGGGAAAAAAAAATTTGTCAATAAAGGAAAAAAAAAAAATTACAAATAGTACATCAAACTGTGAAACATATATACTTCAAATGAAATAAGTAATTACCCAATGTCCTCCAATACGACTTCTATTAACTTTTCACCTGGACTTGTACGTTGGTTGTGAATATGTTTCACTTTGCTTTTTCTGACCAATCTCCCAACAACATCTAAGAAAAGGTTAAATTTAAAAAATTAATGTAGAAAAAAAAAAGGAACTGGATAAAAAATAGTTAAAATAAGAAATATAAATACCTATCAAGCCACAATCATCAACATCCGTTAAAGCTAGTAAATCTGGAAAAGACATTAGGGAAAAAACCTTTTTTGGGAAACTTAAGCCCGTAACTGAATAAATATCAGTACTGTTAAAGAAGATGATTTTCAAAGGATGTTCAGTAATGCGATACTTTCCCCTGTTTTCAACCACACTGAAATTAGAAATGTAATATACTGCACATTCATTCATTTTAAGACCATATTTATGCATAAATATTTTGGGAATTGTTGCTTGAATCCTTGCACCCTGAAATATAAAAAAAAAAGTTTCATAAGATGATGTAGAAAGAAAGAGTTCTTCAACTGAGACTACATCTTTGCATATAACAAAATGTGTAACTTACCTCTGAATCCACAAGAATTAACTCGAAACTTTCAGGTATCTTCACACCTTCTCTAACTTGAACTTTGTACTTCCTAGCCACACGAACATTGATAACCCAGTCAGATCTTCCCCTACGAAGGTCTTTTAATAGTGATGCAGGAACAGACATTGTTGAATGAAGATGAATGAAGAAGAAGAGAGAGAAGTAAAAGAAGAAGAGAAAGGAACAAATTTGAAATGGAACTGTGTAACTATTTATATGTGATGTAAAACGATTGGACTTCAATTCTTATTTACATATTTTAATTTTTTATTGCCTGGGACTGTAAAAATAATTAAGGGACTGTAAGCAATTGTTGCCTTCTTTCATTTTCGAATTGGAGTTGTAATAAGTATATAATTATTAGGAACTGTTTTTAAGTAGAAATTATATTAAATGTTCATTAGAAATTCGAGACAGCATGCTTGTTAACTTAATGGTGAATCAGGTTAGTATTAATTACACAGTTTAGGAATACGAAGCATTTTTATTTCCATATTTAGATTTCATTTTTCCCGCCCAAATTTCTGTTTTAGGAAAGAATCCTTATTCACTTCAGCCATTATATAGTTATAGATATCATATCAGATTTTATTTGTTTCCATCCAAGGCAACATCAACAAAGTAGAGATGCAGGCCTTTAATGCTAGGGTTTCATGTTTTTTTTAATCCATTTTCTTAAAATAAATTGTCCTTAAAAATATGCCTTAATCTTTATGCACTAATTTTTTTATTTTAATTTTAAACATTAAATTGTGTTACTTAAATACAATAGTTAGGAAGTAAAAATAAGTTCTACAATAATTAGAAAGTAAAAATAAATTGGGAAGTGAAAATGGCCGTATCTTGCACTGATGGTCAATACTAGTATATATACACACACAATTGTGTAAGGTTTTCAAGATGATTAATAATAATCGGTACACCTTTTATCTACCTCATAAAGGATAAAAACAACTATTATAATGTCATTGTAACTAACAAAATGATTCCCCTTGTCTTCTTGCCACCTCCTTAGTGTTTAGACTTGTATACAAGTTTGAGTTACTCGTATATTTTAACCCCAAGTGACTGCTACATAGTGGCGAACTCATTTTTTTTTTTTTTTTTTGTTTAATTGGGATTAAGACTGCTCCAAAATAAAACTTACACTTATTATTTAAAATATTGACATAAAAGAAGTCACTCACTCTTAGCTCCAGTTAGCTCCATCCCACGACCCAATCTTGCCACGTCACCCAATTTCAGCCATACAATAGACACAAACAAGATGCTTGATATGGTCGAATCAAGGTCTATCAGGTGGAGGGGTGGAGCAAATAAATGTTGTAGTAAACCCGCGTCCTTTTTTTGGATTTCAAACCGCTACATCCATTGTTAGCTCCAGCAAGCTCCACCAGCCACCAGGGTCGATCTTGCCTCCTCGCTCAACCTTTGTGCTCGACAGACGAAATGTTTTTGAGGTCGGTAGAATTCACAATTTGTTTCAATCAATTTCAGCTATACATAAGACGAACAAATAATGCGATTGAATCAAGGTAGTCGGCTAGAGGTGTGTAGCAAATAAATGATTTAGCAAACCCGTGTCCATTTTTACCCATCTGATTACTATCGTCTATGATGTCAGCACATAAGCTGGGTTGCCTATTTATGGGTTGCCTATTAATAATACAACGTTCAAAATGAGTAATTGAGTACAATGTTAAATTAAGTGTGTAAAAGGTTTGGACAAATGTCAGTGTGTTTTTTTTTATATTATATTCAATTCAAAATAGATGTTGTTTTACAGGCTAAATTTTGGTTCAAAATAATTGTCATATTGGGGCTTAAAGTCTTTAGATTTCAATTTTATCCCGATATTGAAACTTGTTCAATTGTAATGATTGTACTTTTTGAGTAAAATAATGCAGGAGGGGGAAACAATTAGTAAGAGTATTTTAAATACTTACTTTGTAAAACTGTAGTAATAATTGCAATTTTTAAAACTTGTGAAAATTCTCAAAACAATTTTTAAAGTCTTTAGATTTCAATTTTGAACCGATTGAGATATTTTTTTAAAATATAGCTACAAATTGAAGAACGAGAACTGATATTTAGTCAAACTTCATTAATAAATATTAATAATGAATAACACTGAATTTAGAATTAATTTTATCTATCCAAATATCAAAGTACTTGGAATACCTTATGATTAGAATACATGACACATTACCTAACATTAGTTACTAATTTAATCAGCAGCTCCTAAATCCTAATCATCTCAAATCATAAGATTAATATTTTTATTTGTTAATAATACACATCTAGATATGCGTAAACATGCATTTATCATAATTAATTTCTCAAGCGATCGAATAATTAGCTAGTATTATTTTTATTTACATTATTTTTATTATTTCACATAATTATAAATATTATTTTTTTGGACATTATTTTATTGCTAATATTAATTAGAAGATTTAAGTAGTGGTTGAGTGTGCATTATGGATGAAATTAGGTTGGCATAGAATTAATGATTGATTTGCTTCTGATCATGCAACATATATGATTACGTTTGGCATGGATGTAGACTATTCACCTATCTAAACAAATTGGTGATTTAGGTGGCTAAATTATGGAAAATGATATAAAAATTGAGAACTTTTAAATGAATATTCTCTCCGCTCCGCTCGAAAGTTAAAAAAATAAATTAGTTCAAGAATTAAGAAAAAGGTGAAAAAGTGATGTGTTATTATGTAAATAGTAGCATATGAGAGAGAAAGTGGGGTAGGGTGGATAGTTGTTGTTAGTATGTCTTGTCGGGATCACAAATAAAGAAGTAATAAAACTTTTCATTTAGGATTTTGAACTTTCGGATGAGATAACCTTTTGAAAAAGTTTGAACTTTCGGGTGAGTTCTAGGGAGTACATAATTTATACATAACGGATTTAAAGTGTTAGTATTGTACAATATTCTATGTATCATTTATTTTTGTTATAGTTTTGTCCTAAGAAGTTGGATAGTGGATCAAATTTTAAGATCACTAAAGTCATTTCAAACCTTTTATTTTATTTTACTTATACCCTTAATCTTAAAAACAATTACCATACAAAAAACTAAGAGTAACTCTTGTGAAAAATTAATTTTTTTAAAAATGTTATAAAAAATTAATTTTTAGAATAGTTCATCACTCTTATTAGTTAGACTTAGTGCTTTAAAACTAATTTTTTTCTTATGTTATGAAAAAACTAATTTTTTGCAAGATTTTGACAAAAACTAAACATTCACCTCACAAGTTTTAGAATAACAATAACATTCAATATCCCCAATATAACTAACCAAAATTTATAATTTTATTAAAAATAGTTAATGATCAAATTATTTGCTTATTATGCACTTTGTCTAATAATAATAATAATAATAATATAATAATAATAATAATAATAATAATAATAATAATAATAATAATAATAATAATAATAATAATAAGTGTTTTATTTTTCTTCTTAACTTATCCCAAATAAAATAAATATTTTGAATAAAATAATATAATTATATTATACTCCCTCCGTCCCACAAATATACAAAAAATTATTCCTTTTGGGCGTCCCACAATAATCTACACTTTCTCAAAATGGAAATAGGACCCACTTCTCTCTACTCATAACACTTTTTAAATTTACTATTCTCTCCACTCATTCTCTCTCCTTTTTTACTTTTACACTCACAACATATTATCTTTATCATTTTTTATCTTACTCTCCCTGTCGAGCCAAAAAATTTATACAATTGTGGGACAGAGGAAGTATTCAACAATGTATAAATTATTAAAAAATTTGATGGCAGTAGTATAAGACCAAAGGAGCAAACAAATAAGAACAGGATGAACACATCATGGCAACTATCACAATCAAGTTGGTTTATTATCTTTCAAGGACCAACAAAAATGAAGGAGACAACCCAAACAGTAAGTTCTGATCACTATTTCCTATTAACCTTATTGATTGAGTACTTTAAAAAGAAAAAAAATAATAAAAAAAAAAAAGAAAAGAAAATCAACATCCTACTTTAAACATCTTATATTTCAGCTTCTATATTTGTTTACAGCTAGAAGACAAGAACAAGGAAAATGAAAACAAATATAGCAATCCCAAATATAGTTGATATCAGGAATGGCCAAAAACTCGAATTCGTCCCGAACTCGAGAAGACCCGATCTTAATAGGTCGGGTTTGGGATTCAATTTTGAAAACTCGCCGTGTTTTTCTAGGGTTCGGGTTTACCCCGCCCCGCCCCGGACCAGCCCCGATTACTTATGAAATTACTGAAATACCCCTGCTGCCTCTATACGTAGTAATACGCAGCACGCTCTTTAGACTTTGTTTTTTGCTCTATTTCTATTCTGTTAACTGATGAAGTTTTGATGTAATTTGTCATGTAGTATGTAGTAGAGGCTGAGTCTGGCAGTGATGACCTTTCATTTTCTAAAATTGTTCACTGTTCTGTTTCTGTTTTTGTTGACTGATGCAACTTTCGGGGCGGGGCGGGTTCGGGTAATCCAACTTACGGGGCGGGGCGGGTTCGTGAAAGGGTGAATTACTATAGGGGCGGGTTTGGAAAATGAAAAACCCGTCCCGAACCCGCCCCGTTGCCATCCCTAGTTGATATTCACTATGAAACTCTGACACTCAGACTTTTCGGTTTTTCTCGCCATACTCTTGATGCTCAGACTCTTTGATTTATTACATCATATTCGTGTCGTATACTCCCATTTTAATGTTGTTGACAAGGGTCCATAGGAATAAACCAAATAGTTCGAGCATATTGTTACCTATCATACTTCAAAAAAACCATTGGAAAGGTTTCAAAAAAAAAATTGAAAAACAAACAAGAAAATCATAGAAAAAAAAAACAAAAAATGAACAAAATGCATTTCAGTGAGAATAAGGGTGTAAAAAATATCAGCTACTATAATTACTTCCACTTAAAAGTCTTCCTTAATTACTTCATAAATAAAAAACAATAAACACTTATTTTGGATTGGGAGAGAATTACTTAATAAAAATCCAATTAAAGTTATTAACAGTTGAGATATACTCCCTCTTTCCCTAAATAAATATCCAAATTCAAAAAAATTTTATTCCGAAATGAATGTAACTTTTTTTTGTAAAAACTGTCTCTAAACATTTTTTATCAATTTTTTCCTATTCATTTTATTATCATAAAACTAAATATATTTAGAAGGTGAATAATAAAAATATTTATATATTATTGTCATTAAAATATACTCCCTCCGTCCCACGTTAGTTGAGACTAACTTTTTGGGCACACCAATTAAGAAAAAGTAAGTGAGAGAAAAAGTGAAAGAAAATGTTGTGAGTATGAAGAATTAAATAGGAGAGAGAATGAGTGGGAGGAATAGTTAGGAGAGAGAATGTTGTGAGTGTAAAAGTGAAATAGGAGAGAGAATGAGTGGGGTAAATAGTGAAGATTCCTTTGCCATTTTGGACAGTCTCAACTAACGTGGGACGGCTCAAAAGAAAAAGAAGTCTCAACTAATGTGAGACGGAGGGAGTATATAAAACATAAATTTTCAAAATATCCATTAAAATAAAATTAGAACATTTATTTAGAGACGAACAGAAGTACCTTTAATAAATTCCAATAGATAAATAATAAGCTTTTCTTCATCTCACTTATTAATATTCGAATAATAAGTGTACAGATATAGTGTTGATGATGATGACCACTAAGGACATAATCTATAGTTGTCACATTATAAAGAGGACAAGATTCTTATATTAAATTTCTGTCAATTATTATAACTATCAATTAAACAAATCTTTATATCAATAGACCTGCCCTTTTGGACATTACCTTTTCTTATCGATTACTCCCTCCGTCCCACCCAACTTAAAATTTTTTCACTTGATACGGATACGAAAATTAAGAAATACAATTATAATAATAAAATTTTTTGAGTGAATCAGATTGTGAGTAAAAAAAGTAAAATATGAGAAAAAATGAGTAAAAGAAATAACAATGAAATTGTTGTTGTGATTATGACAAGTGTGTCTCATTAAATATAAAAATTATAAAAACTTGCCATTTTGAAATGTTCTAAATCGAATGGGACGCCTAAAATGACAAATTGACCTAACTAAGTCGGGTGAGACAAAATTATATTGATAATATTTCCAGTGATAAATCTAATTATTTCTACGCAATTTTAAAAATTATATTGATAATATTTCCCATGATAAATCGATAATTTTTTTAATTATTGGAAAAGAAAAGTGGTCACATATCTCTCTCTCTATATATATATATATATATACTTTCTTTACATAGGTTTTTGACAATAATAGTTCTGTTTTATCTATAGTATAAATGGAAGGGATATTTGCTACAGTTCTTTGAACAGTGCCATGTGTGGAAATTCCCATTTTGTCCTCATACATTTGTCCCTTTCCCATTTTGCCCTTAATTTTTTTTTTAATTAAAAAAATTAAAAAAAAATTACGTGGCCTTGAACACGGGCATATGCTATCTGTAATATAAATGAGGGAGGTGTGTGAACAGTGGTATAAATAGTTTCATTCGGCAAATTTCCCATTTTGCCCTTGCTATTTTGTTCCTTTCCCATTTTGCCCTTAAATTTTTTTTTTTAATTTAAAAAAAAAATTAAATTTTTTTTAAAAAAAAAAATCACGTGACCTTAAATACGGGCATGTACTAGTTTTCTTATATTTTTCAACTGTGTCAAGCGTAAACCTTTGTTAGCTCATGTCACTCCTGCCAACGGACCTGACTTGAAACGCCCCCTATTGGTGTGTCAATTACTAGGATTAATTTGTCTCATGTGGGACCCATCCCACATCAAATCAAATTAATAACCACCATTGATTAACCAATAAGGGAGATGACGTGGCTCAATTTAAGCCGTCTACAGGAGTGCTGAAGCAAGCTCCCGCAGGAGTAGCAGTTCCAGGTTCCTTTAGAACCTTTGATTTTACAAGCAGCTTGTACAACTCAATAACTTCACTGCAGCATTTAGCAATAATCACTATCAGCTGTGCAAAAATTTCTAAAATATGATGATATGATGCTCTATGATGACTCTAAATAGTACCATGTTCTTGTTCACTAATGACCAGAGGGGACCAAAGGGCAGCCTGATGCTACAAAAGAACTCCCACAATGCATGGGATACAGGGAAGGGTCGGACCCACATAAGCTTAACACGGTGACAGTCACGAGTTGAATTTCAAATGACACATTCAGTCCCCGGAAAACTTCTATCAATACAGAAGCACTTCAGCATCTCTAAACCAGCTCTGCAATATTTCAGCTTGAAAAGCTTTTTGGCATTTCATGCACTCACTTTTATCAACTTATCAGTTGCATCGGACCGAAAATGATTAATTCATCGCTGCAAGAATGCGACCGTATGTACTATGATCGGAAGTGTTCTTAAAGCCAGGAATAAATTCGCAAAAGAATCTCAAAACTGCAGCTAGATGTTGCGAGTCATTTGATGCATAAGCTGCTTCAAGAAACAAGGAGGGCCGGACAGTGTTGACCTGAAATAAACCAAATATATTAAAATTTGAATAAATGCCGTCCCAAAAGTACAATGTTGTACATTTAATCCGGTGCAAATATTTCCTTGAAAACTTGCCTTCTATAAAGAGGACGACGATAACAAAAACCTATAATGCATTCACGTGGTTTGATGAACCAATAATTAAATGAATCACTAGCCAGAGAGTTTTAGCTCAAGCGACGTCCAATATTTCTTTCCGTACGAAAAGTCAGGGGTTCAATTCCCACCATATGCAGGCCCGTCTCAATAAGTACAGAGGTCCTGTGCGAAATGAGAATATGGGGCCCCATTTGGAGAACACCCCCTCGACTTCAGGCCCTAAATTGCAATTTGCCCTTTAAAAAATTAACACAATAATCTGTTATATATATATATATATATCTATATATATGTATATATATTTAATGGGCATAGATAAAATTGGGGCCCTTCAAAATTTGGGACAAATTTGGGGCCCTGTGCAAAAGAACCTAATGTTCCATGTCTGAGCCGGCCCTGACCATATGTACTTTCAAGTTTCACTCTTATGATAGATTAAGTCATTCATTAATAAAAAAATCCCAATTTTTAAAAAAATAAAATTTAAATGAATCGCTACGCCTTCAATAAGAAGGAAGAAAGAAATGTTCCGATGCTTCACATTAAATCATGTTCTGCAAAATACTCTATAACAAAAGAAAACTAAGCAAGACATTTTTTAAACTCCCAATGGATGTTGGAAGTTTATCAAGGAAGGTGATCATCCATAGATTGATGGTGCAAGAGGATTTTTATTAAACAAAAAAATCTTTTAAAGAAGCACAAAAAAATTCAACGTTCACTTTTTGCAGCGAAGAAGCAAAGAAAAAAGAACCTTATTTTTCCGGGCATAACGTAATGCTTCAAGATAATATCCGTCTTGCACAAGCAACACAACATAGTCATGATGCAGAAGAAGCTGTCGCAGCATATCCAAACCTAACTTCCTTATTTGGAAGTTCTGCCGACCCGATTCTAGCAGTTGTAATGCAACTTCTTTTGAGGGCTCAAGAATCTGAAACTAACAAAGTTCAGTTTTGAAACTCAAGATCAAGTACAATTCATAAGAAGAGCATTTCATAATTTCCTAATGATTCAAGTATAGGGAAACCTTATTTGTAATAAACAATCCAAGTTCAGCATATCGCTCGTTCCGGGCTAGCAGTCGTATCGTCAACACATAGATATTTGGATGTACTTTCACTTTTTCCAAGTTAGCGCTGCAAATATAGGAAATGGCAGAAAAAAATCCGAATTAACACAAACAATATTTTTGGATGTACGTAATCTTTTTCCAAGTTAGTGGCTACAAAAGAGTGGAGAACAAACAAACATGACAAACATAAAAACTTCCTCCGTCCCATAATGATAGTCTCATTTGACAATTCAAACATTTTAAGTAAATATTATTATTTGCACCACTAACCTTAATAAGGTTTACTCCCTCCGTCCCACTCAAAAATGCACAAAATTCCATTTTGGGTGTCCCATTTAAAAAGGCACACTCCCAGAATGGAAACTTTTTAATACTTCTTTATTCACAAGACCCACTTGTTATACTCACAATAACTATCCACTTACTATTCCCAACCCCACATTCTCTCTCCTAACTCACTTTTCATACTCACAACACTTACTGCACTATACAATATCCTTAATTCCCGTGCAAAGCCCATTTTGTGTCTTTCCGGATGGGACGGAGGGAGTACTTATTACTTTCTCTTTTTCCATACTGGGCTTTCATCCTCTCCTCTCTCTCCCCCTTCTTCCTTGGTTGGCAATTTAGAAAGTTCAATGATTTTAACATAACAATTATGGAAATGAGACTATCTTTCTGGGAGAAACAAAAATGGCAAATGGGAACATCTTTATGGGCCGGAGGGAGTATAATAATAACAAATTAACACAATTTGGAATAACAGAACATCTGTCCGCATATATAAGATAAGAGGTAAACTACTCTCTAAAATCATCGACACAATTATATAAAAGGCAAAGGTCCAGATCACATTTGAACCTATAGCAGACGGGTCTAAGAAAGTTATGGTTATGCAAGGTATATTAAAAAGTACCTGCGCAGGAACTCAATAATGATTGCAATCAAGTAAGAAGATTCTCCGACCATTTCTTCCTCAACAGGAGCTAACACAAAGCTGTATAGCTCATCTGGTGCAATTGCAGCTGAAATGACTAGGGATTCCTTCTGTTCAGAAACATTAGTATTTAATGGTTGCTCGCCAGATCCCACTGACTTATCTTCAGTATTAGGAGATTCAGTCCCCACTAAAGTTTCTCTGTCGATACTGTCAGGAAATTTGATGTTTAGCTTTTCAAAATTGACATTGTCCTCAGAGTCTGATGTTAAATAACTAGCTCGATTAATAATTTCCTTGTCCCTTTTGGAAGGTTCACCTTTGACGGACTTTCTGAATGCACTTTCTCTGCTTATGGATTCATCAGCACCAGTGTCGAGACTATTTGCATGAGAAATAGCAGAGGTTGAAGTCTTTTCTGCGTTCAGTCCTCCCTTAAAATAGCTTCCCATTTTAACGGAAAACGAATAAGAAGTCACAAGCACGTCTATTGCCCGGAAGACTATGGGCAGAGGTCTTCGCTCAATTATGATACTGCGAGCTATTGCCAAGCATAATTGTTTAGCCTGAGACACATCACCACAGATATTAAATTATCCTATCATAATTGTCAATTGAAATCCTCAGGCAGGGCAACAGAGAATTTTATTCTATCCGGATGAAAAGAATACCCATTCATAATCCATATTGATATCCGTGTGAAACAGTTCTAATGTCCAATAAGTTCCTCCTGGGTAGCACTACTACATTTGAGGAAGAACTTCAGAAAACGAAAGAATTAAAATGGAGTTGCATATTGATCAATCTAAATGATCAATGCACTCCTTCATAAGCTGTGTTAGAAAGCACTAACTTCTGATTATATGCTTTATCAGTCTTCCACATTCGGCCGATTTTTTACAGTCTATCTTATTAAAAGAATGAACGCATAAACTTCTCTCTCCATTATCCTAAAAAAAAAAAAATACATGTTCAAAGTTCATACATTTTAATGGTAGACAAAGTTCGTCATAGACAATTTAATTACAAGTGTAACATTTATTAGTCTAAATGCCAGTTTAGTGTGACAAAAGGTAAAACTGGAAATACAGAAAACATTTTGACCTTAAGTTATAAAAAGAGATTCTTTTAACGGCATCTCAAAGCAGAAAGTTAGAGCCTAAGGTGAATGGTGAAGCATTACCTTCTTCGCTTCCAATTTCCTGCGCTGCAAGAATTCTAGCACTGATGGAACTTCTGAGCTACTGGCAGAAATAGCCTGAAAGGGTTAAACAGAAAGTCATGGCAGAATAACACAAGATCCTATCAAATGGGATTGGATTCAAAGCCAACCAACAAAACTTGCCTCCAGATCCAAATGGATCTTCCATAAAGCTCCTTTGGCTACATCACAGATTAGGTCAGGAATAAGAAAATTCCAATTATCTCCATAAACGACAGCTTCAGTATCACTTGAATCATTTAGCTCTAAGCTTTCTGCGACTTTGCTATTTGATTGAGAGGATGCAAAATTGACCTTCGGAAACCCCCTCAACAATAGAGGAAGTGGAGCAGATATAGGTGCTCGTGAGTCACCAAATATGTCATATAAAATGACCACCTTTGCATCCACTTGATGCACAAGCAAAACGTTATCAACCACGCTGAGAGCTATTTTATTAGAATAAATAGGCAAAGAACCCTGAAGAAGGAAAAAGGAAGGGAGTGAGTGTTCATTTGGACACGTGTTTACCCATCATTTAAATACTGAAAGCTAGAAAAAAATAATATAAAAACAGATGTGGATTAATTCATCAATAGCTAGGGGAACCATGCTTCTAATTTCATTATATGTTTTCTCGTCCATTGGACATTGGTACAACATGTTTTGGTTTATGGTAGAAATCTCAGAATTCAGAACATAGATGCTAATCAAATATGATTATGGCCACCAACCACATGCCCATCACATTTAACAAAATTCACCAGAAGAATAAAATATAAAATGAACAAAGGGGGCCAAAATACGTTCCCTAACAAAGTATCCACCCAGTCCCACTTTGCAAAGGTGGCTGCCCTTGCTTCCCTGTCTCCACATTTCAACTTACTTTTAACACCTTTTGTCTCATCATTATCATTTATGAAAGACTGAAAGAAAACATATCCGACCTCGTCAATTCGAACATGATTATAGCCACGAGGAAAGGACTAAGTGCAGAACCCTACACTCCCAATTATGATAGGGAATTCTTCTGTCTTCCCAACAATAATCCCGCACACTTGTACCGACTCCGTCATAAATGTGGGGTGGGTATATGGGACAAAATTCGGTCGAGGGTGCAAAGTGGGATCGGGTGGCTACTTGGGGGGAACACACTTTAGCAAAAAAGGAAAGACTGAAAAAAAAACAATGTATCTGATGCAGAGCATAAGGTTGAAAGGGATTACACGTTATTAACCTGTTGTACAACTGCATCGCTATAAAATCTATATGAATGTAGCAGCATTGCAACTCTATCAACTTGAAAGCAGTATATCCTTCCGTATCTGCAAATTCAAAAATAAAACAGGACTAAAATATGTTGAACTATAGCAAATGAAGACCAAGAAAGGAGTAATCATCTTACACAGTGATAACTTGGACATCTTCAACTGCAAGAACAGGTTTACCGTCTGCCTCAGATTTAGCCATAAGCATCTCAAACTTCGGTAAACGAATTGTACCAGCGGATGAAAGCTGCACACGAAAATTGACAAATTATATCAAGCTACCAGATTAACGATGGCACACAAAAAAAAAGTCACTACACAGCAATATTTACCCATCAACAATCACTGCGGAAGGAAAAAATTAAAATGCAATGAAAATCCCCAATTCCAGGACGAGTCCAAATCACCTTTCTTCTAGTGCCTCCTTACACGCCTCATTTTTTTTAATTGGTCCACCTCACTCATTACTATTTACAATTACCCACCCCATACTTTTCTCTTCTATTTAATTTTCACTTCTTTAAACATCCTACTGCACATTTTTTTGAAATTTACTATTTACAATTACCCGCAAATTACAGAACCTACAACTTAAAAGAGAGCCATATGCATCAGAGCTGCTAGAGCGAGTGACTACAAAATGCCCCCTCCTTGTTGGCCCATAAAGAACTACCATTATTCCTCCCAGTTCTTAGAATCATATCCTTATTCATCACAAGAAATGAAACCTGTAACAGTCGTGCAATTTAACAAGGGACAAACTAGGGATTGGGTAGCAGACCATGAATTCATTTAGAATTAAAAAGGGAATTCAGATTGATTTCAACAATTGCAGAACAATAACAACGAAGAACAGAAATGGAATTAAGAAAAATACGACTAAATTACTGCTAATAAACTATATCTAAGCTATGGCTATGAAAGAGAAAGCAACAATAATCAATCCACGCCTCCTGCCTCGCTGTTGCTCCCTATATGCTGCGCAAAACCTAAACACGCGTCCAACCTCCCTCACGAGCAATTCACGTGCTCGTTAAACTCTTTTACCAATTTAACCTCACTTACGTCAAATGACTAAATTACCCCTCGTTGTAGTTGGGCTGTTACAAATACTCCCCCCTTATAACAGCCTTGTCCTCAAGGCTGGAAATCAATAAACCGGAAACGGTAGCCATTGTGAATCTGCACTTGTTGCATCCTCCAAAAAGCATCTTCCTCCACTAATTTGGACAACAACAATGTAGTAGCATTCTAGCTACTTCATGGCACCCATAATAATCTGTAGCCATCCATTTTTCTGACTAACCTGTTGAATAACTTCACCCTGACAACCAAGAACATCTTTAACATCACACAACTGGACCATATCTGTGGCATGGACTGCTAGAGGCAGCTCCTCCATTTCGACCCAAAGATATTTGCAACGTTTCACGAGCCGGCAGATAATATTGTTATAGTTCAGCATTTTGTAACTATCACCAATCATACTAACAAAAGCTGACAAGTCTCGCTCAACAACTTGAAACAAAAAAAATTGTAGGAACTTCAAGTAGCTTAACTGATTGAATCCCCATTTCCATCATCATTGATGGTACTATATTACCACCAGGATCCCAAGGATGGGTTTGAAATTCATCTCTTTCACTAACTCTCATTCCAAACAGAACCCACATCATTTTATCAACATTTAACGGCTTGTCACAAACATTAACCCTACAACTTGCACTACCTTTATACTTCAATCCCATGGAGCTCAGTAACCCGTGAATTGCAAGCAATCTAAAAACCAAATATGGCTGCGTTTCTCCAGCAGTTAACACCAGCCGACTAGCCTTCTCGATCTCTTGCGCATCAAATAAGTCCAAGAGTCTACTGAGACGAGCATAAGTATCAAATTTCTGGTTTGGAGTACGGTGGAAGACCATGATCTCCAAACATTTCAAGGTTGTTTCTACCTCCATTCGCAGCCTATTGACATCAAAGATGAACTTCAAGCCCTGTCGAAAGCCATTACAAACTGCCATACTGTTGTCTATCCCCTTTCCCTTCATTTTGACCTTCTTCTTTCCTAAAATTAATGCAATCCCCCTCTTATTGATATGCATTTTCGACCATTGCACAAATCCAAACACTATGATCGTCCACATAATGTCATATCGAACAGGAAACCCATCATATAGCCTCACTTCTAACAAATCTCCATTCAGAGTATAACTAGAAATCATTGAATTCCATAAAACTTCATCTCTCACTGACATTTTATCAAACAGATATCTCGCACCAAATAATTCCATCTTATTCTTCACATACATTCTCATCAAATAGATCCAAGATATGACCTCCAAAGAAGACTTCGATACAAATAACCGATAAGCCTCCCCGACTCTTTCGTTCCGCACATACGCAGGAAGCAACCCATTCTGGAACGCAGAATCAATATCATTTGATTTCTCCTTTGTTTTGGCACCAGCTATTTCTATTTCCTCAAGCTCCTTCTCAGCTTCATTAACACCAGCAACATCGTTAACTCTGATAGACCCATTTTGAGCAGCCAATTCATTAAAACCAAGAACCCCCTTCCCATCAAACTCATCCCCTTCGTCATCATAATCCAGACTGTTAGTTTCATTTCTTTCCACGTGAACGGGAAGTTCATCAAAACCAACAATCGTTCCCTCATCTTCGGATCCTGAATTCAACTCTTCTTCATCATCGAAAACCACAGATGACAAATGAGACTGTATTGATTCACTAAGAACCTCAGCTCTACTTGCTACGACAAAGCTAGCTGGTGTTCCAATTGTTGCAGGCAACTGATTTGCATCATTTTGTTGTCCCTGATACCACTTGTAATGGTCTGGATCAATTTTGCGACAATTTGGGAAAACTTCTGCAATTTTGGGCTCCAATCGGAAGATCGCCTCAACAACTTTTCCTTTCCACCTAGTATTGCCATGAACTCTGTTGACCCTAAGCAGAGTATCCCATGCAACATTATTAATCCTGGTAAACTGGCAGTTCTTCCTCATTAACCTCAAGATCAGTCTCAGCTTAGTCTTCATAATAAACTCATACAACTCCTTGTCACAAATCAGTTCCAATGCTCCTTTCATCATCATCAGATTATGATTAGCTAGGGCAGAACATAGAAGACCTTGCACTGTGAACTCTACTCCATCTGATTTTTCTATCAGGGTTCCATCTTCCAGTGAAGTTTCGTGCTTGGCCAATACTTCATCAAAGTCCATAGGTTTCTCCCATTTATCACCTTTAGAAAAAATGGTTTGTGGAGTATCGAGACTCACCATAAGGCTCGCAGGAATAGCGAGAAGAGAAATTTCACCCCTCTTCATTGTCCTGATGCCCGGGTCCCATCTTTTGATTACTTGGCATTGGCCTAGAATGAACTTGAGTGGAGTTTCCTTCTTGCTACTAGATTCAAACTGAGTCCCATCAAGCAAAGTTACAATGTAATGAACTTCAACCCCATTGCAATTTTCAGAAGTTTTCCAACCTCCAGCATCAATCTCCAATGATCTGTCCATTTCATTTTTCTCATTTAGTGCACCTGCTATGTCTACATCTTCAAACTCCATAGCCTCAACCACACCATTAATGTCAGCAATTATGATATTCTCGGTTTGATCAGACAATTCATAAACACCATGACTTTCCTTCCCATCAAGTTTTTCAACCGAATTAAAATGATTCACATAAACTTGAGCCCAATAAACTGAAGAAGGTGCAAGACCTTTTATATAAGACTTACATTGTTCTTTCAATCCAGCAATGAAATATTCCAGAAAAAATCCTTCAGTGAGTTCTTCACTCATGTGCGAGGCTATGTTCTCCAATTGAGATCGAACAATTTGAAATTCCTCAAGGTATTTATTGAACGATTTTAACTGGACAATTCGCTCAAGGAATGCAGATGCAATCATTTCTAAATCGTTCTTATCTTTAGGAAGCTCGAGTAGGATTTGTGGGCCAACTCCGAGTGGAAAATAAACATCAACCCGAGGAATAGTTTGAATCAATTGGGATGATGGTTGATTATATGATAGTGTTTGGTTCAAATCAGGTGTCGTGTAATGAGTGTTTTGGCTAGGAGTATATTCATTATAGATCGGGTAGCTGGGTTTATATATGATGTATATGAGTTCGGTGTATCAACATAAAACTGATTGGAATTAATGGAAGAGGTAACATAAACATCAGGAGAGAAATTAGAATACTTAACTTCCAATTCGTTGTTTCTATCAAAAACTCTTGCAATCCTTCGATTGGAAGCCAAATTCTCCATCATAGAATTCACCGTAGCATTCATTTCTGCAAGTCTACCTTCCATTCTTTCCCACTGTTTATCAATTTTCTCCAACTCACCAAACCTAGATCCATCCGCCATGGATACGAAGCGATCCAGGGGATGGCTGCTCGATACCACTTATGATCGTGCAATTTAACAAGGGACAAACTAGGGATTGGGTAGCGAGACCATGAATTCATTTAGAATTAAAAAGGGAATTGATTGATTTCAACAATTGCGGAAACAATAACAACGAAGAACAGAAATGGAATTAAGAAAAATACGACTAAATTACTGCTAATAAACTATATCTAAGCTATGGCTATGAAAGAGAAAGCAACGATAATCAATCCACGCCTCCTGCCTCATTTGTTGCTCCACATATCTTTGCATGAAAACCTAAACACGCGTCCAACCTCCCTCACGAGCAATTCACGTGCTCGTTAAACTCTTTTACCAATTTAACCTCACTTACGTCAAATGACTAAATTACCCCTTGTTGTAGTTGGGCTGTTACAAAACCCAAATCAGAATCTTGAAATTGAAAATAGGGTGATTTCAAACGAAATTCAAGTCAATGAGTTGGCAGATTTGGATTTTCCACCAGAACCCTAATCAAGAACATCAAGAATCTTGATAATTGGGTAAATTTTATAATAAACTAGAATCCATAAATTGGACTATGGGTTTCGATAAGAATCCAATATTCTTGGTTGTTGAGTGTGGTTTGAAACCCTAATTTGAGGAGAACACCATAAATTTTATAAGCTTCGATTAGAAAGTTGAGAACTTCGACAAAGGAGGCGAATCCATGGATATTGCTATGATGGTTTTTTCAGGGTGGGATATGGTGGAAAAGAGAGTTTTTGCTGGATGTTTTAATGCACCATAAATTAAACAAGAAAGAAAAGTATGGGGTGGGTAAGTGTAAGTAGTAAAGGTGAGTTGGACCAATTAAAAAAAGAGGTATATAAGAAGGGACAAGAAGGGAGGTGATTGGATTCTTCCAGGACAACTTAATTGGAACTAGGGTAGCCAATGAGCCAAATCGTTCCAATACGAGTTAAGAGATATTTTTATGAAATCGCATATTAGTCGAGTCACGCCTAGTGGAGCCGGGTTAGCAAAATGCCGATAGACTTTGACCAACTGACCGTATACAGTTTTTACATGATAGTCGAACTTGAGTAGAGTATTTAATCGAATCAAACTGAGTAAAGATGGATCTAGTTTTAAAGCATCTAAAATATAATATTTTCTCCGCAATGCCTCTTACAGTCTCTCTTCCATATCCCTCTTTTGATCATCCATTAAAGTGATTTCTAGTTTGTTGAGGCAGAACGTAATTGACTATATTAAAAATATAGTATGCTTTGTCAGCATTTAAAGTAGCAAGTATATCAAGCTAAAATAATAAAATTAATATCCCTAAAGGATACATATTTGAAATTGATTTTTCGAATGGCTAAAAGGAATAACTGACTCTTTAAAGGAAAAGAGTGAGTATTAAGCAAAGCAGAGGATCGTAAGTCTCCTAAATGCTAAAGTGAGTTGGTGTACCTGATATCCAGTAAAGCTCGTGCATTGCATACCCGAGGCAAGAAGCAACAATCGGCTTTCATGAGTGTAGACATACCAACTCACATTAAACTTCTTTGTTTTGACCAAACGAAGAGATTTCAACTCAGAATCATAAGAGAACATGTCCAATCCACTGCAATCCAACTCTATTTCAGTCAAATAAAATTAAAGCAAGATAAAGTAGCAAAATACAAACATTCAACTAAACTAAGAGCCGAAAAATGTCATACTAATGAATAATATGGAGATGCATATAGGAGTAAAGCATGATAAACCATTAGGTTATACCTCATTCTGCATACAGACTAGCTCGTACATGACATTCACTGTTCTTATAAACATGGATCGGTACCAGTAACTTATACTCTATGTTTAGAATGCACCTAACAGCTGCCTCCACCTAGTTCAAAAGCTTTTTCTTTTCCGATAGAAAAAGAAATGTTATGAAACTCTTTACTCTCTCAGCCTCATATATATAGTGTCCACCAGACCAAATCTCAAATACTTCCACATCCATTGACAAACATATTAATTTCCACTGATACCCTTTATCTATCTTGTATTCTACTTGAGCACATGAAAGAGTTTAAAATTTCTTATATGGGAGTAGCAATGAAAATTTCATTAATTAAAATGCATTAAATTTCTAAGTGGTCAAACTTTTAGACATCCAAAAAACAAAGTTGGCTAGCTTGCATGCCACTAAGGGGAGTATTGAGTTTTCAGAAGAAAAACTCATAAAGCTGAACATACCAAAATAGAAAACATGGGGATTCTCTCTCTCTCTCTCTCTCTCTCTCTTGTCCCTTTTCACATTTTCACCAATATCAATACATACATCTTCATGCTATCCAAAAGAGCAACTTGGCCATCAACAAGTGAAACGATTCATTGTGATAAATACTCCCTCCGTCCCATAACAAGCGACGCAGTTACTGTTTCGCACGGAAATTAAGGAAAAAGTGAAAAGGTTGATGTGTTGTGAGTGTAGATAGTTGAGTAGGAGAGAGAATAAGTGGAGAGAATAGTAAATTATAATGGTATTGTGAGTATTATAATAATGTAGGAAAGAGAATGAGTGGAGGAAATAGTAAAGATTCTTTTCCATTTTAGGAAGTGTGACTTATCAGTGGAATGCCCAAAATGGCAAAGTGTGTCGCTTGTTATGGGACGGAGGGAGTATATAATTTTAATTTTTAAAGTGTCAAAAGTATATTTTAAAATGGTTAATCCTTATTAGAATTCAGATAGTGGTAAATTTTCACTAAAATAAAGGGGTAATTTCGGGGATTTGGAAAAGCGTGACTGGGCTTCCCAATTTCAAGCACTGTCGCTTCATTATAGCAGAAGAAAAACTCTTAAGCTGAACAAGCCAAAATAGAAACAGAATTTCTGCAGCAGAACATGGGGCCTCTCTCTCTCTCATCTTTTCCATTTTTCTCCAATAGCAATACATACATCTTCATGCAATCCGAAATAGCAACTTGGCTATCAACAATTCCGACAGTTCATTGCAATAAAAAGAGGGACGGACATGATGAACGAGGCTGCCGCTATTGCGGGGTCCAGAAGGGTCTAATGTATCCCATTGCGATGGATTTTTTTATTGAGGATTATAATCCTGCAACAAATTGATACTATAATTTTAATGTATATTGCAAAATATTCCTATACATTTTCCTTGTGTCTTAATATAAAAAGAGTTCAACATTTCCTTGCTTACTACACAAGGCAGTCCTTATGAAACTCCCCCTCTCAATGATAGCAGAAAGAATGTTTTCTATTTTATTTTAGCATCATGTTGTAGATCTTTGTCATCAATTATCACTCTCCTTGTGTCATACATCTTCTAAAGAGACTATATGTGCACCATGGATACCATTAAGTGCAATTTTACATGATTTTTTTAGCAAAATGATAAAAGAGTTCGCACTCGGCTCAAGAGTCCAAGGAGCTCATGTAGCTAAAATTCTCCATTCCAATAGCTCTTATAAAAACAGGTAAAATATTTTTAAAGAAATTTTGACATCCAATACTGTAAGTACTATGGTAACTATTGAAGAACATACCTGGCCTTTACGATTACAATATCACAAGTTGGACAATCTGTCCAAAAAAATCCCAACACGCTCTCTGATTCGGACCTGAACATCTGACTAAAATTCTCTTTAGTTTCTCTATTCCAAATCTGAACTTCATGATTAGACCTTTGAATAGCTAAAAGCTTCTCATCCAAAGAATATCGAACTGAGAGAATTGGCCCATCACTTATTGAATCAGATGTGGAAGCAACATGAGGAGCAAATGGAAAAGTTTTCCACGAGACAAGCTAGATAAAAATAACATGTAAAGGACAAAATTAGGCCATGCGCAAGAAAAATAGAGCATTATGTAGTGAGTTTCAATAAAATCACGCCCATTAGCCTTATGTCCATACCTGATCAGATGTTGATGAGATAATTAGTTTATTTCCATCATCATAAAATAAGTTTCTTGATCCACTGATTTTGCATCTCAAGGGTGGATACTGAAGGTAAACATGGGATAGAGAACCAGATCCACTAAACCCAACACTTGGCTGAGAGCTTGATGCTTTGCCAAACATTTTTGCATTATTGAATTCTGAGATCGCAATACAGGGTATTACAGAAAATACCGCCTATGGACAAATATTGAACAAGTAGAATAATAGATAGCAGAAAATCTGAGAAAATTAGAAATCAATCAGTAGGCCTTTTCTTTCTTTCTTTCTTTTTTTATTATTTTTTTATTTTATTCTTTATGAAACTCAACCTCTTCTCAATGCTCCAAGAGTTATAGATGGCAACTTTTAATGCTTTCCCTTCAACTGCATCAAGAAAAGGCTTATCAGTGCACAATTATGTGGTTAGAATTGACTATACGAAGTAAATTTCAAAGAGGGATTTCCAATTCGCAAAGCCATACCACATTCTTCATGCAATTTTTCAATGTGAGAAATTCTTTCAGACACATATCACGTTCAACTTGAGGAATCCTGGCTGCAACACAACTTCCATAATCTTTTGACTGCAAAAGAGTTCTTTGATTTATATTAGGAGGCACTACAAGAATCTATTCTGAAGCTCCTAAGACAGTTTAATGAAAAGCTAAAGACCCAGTCATGAATATATGTATGCTCCTTTCTTCCAGTATAAAGTCACAATATAGTGCAACCCCCCTCCCCAACAGCTCCCACTCTTCAATAGACACAAACGGGGCGGGAAGGAGGAAAAGGAACGAACAAGCCATTGTGAGAAAAAAAAGAGTGGAAATGTAATAAGAGATAATAGAAAGTGAAAAGGAACAGATTTAAAAATAAAAAAATAATAAAAAAGCGCTAGAAATTTAGTTGCCCTCCAAAACGCGTTCCTTTAATAGGCTCAATGCAGAAGCCTAAAGAGAATACCCTCTATAGAATGGAAGATCGAGATGATTTTTTTTTGGGTCATCCTAATTGAAGAGTACCATTTCCCTTTAAAAAAAAATATTTTTACAATGAATCAATCATATTAACTTTCATTATCTGTCAAGGTTAAAACATGGGTCCTAGATCGTTTGAGTTTTTCATCTTAGTGTGAGGGAAAATTTAGGGAACTGCAGTGGTAGATTTTCAACCCTTTCTGTAGTTTGTGTGTTCAGTAAAACACTAGGAAGATGAATTAAATAATCAAACGCGTTATAAATGGCTAAACTTTAACCAAACCTGAGCTGCACATGTCACTAAAATGCGTTTGAGTGTTGAAGTAGTTTTCTTCTCTTTCATTATCACCTAATGATAATTCACACAACATATGGAAATACTCACTAATCATTGCCCAAAAACTCAACAAATATAGAAAGTAGCCTGCAGAGGTCCAACAGTGTAGCCAAGCATTCAGGTAGAAACGAACTTAATATTTTTACTTTCAAACATTTCATGATTAAACCCAGGGAAATGCCGACAAGCGTATCCCTGCATTAGTTAAGGGGGTATTTACATAAATAACAGCAATTGCATTTGGAGCCCACAAAGAGAACACATTGAGCATATTTCCAATGTAATATGGACACTAATGTGATTGAGCAGCATCACGAGTCCAAGGGCAGCGAGTGTAATTCTAGGTTTATATAAACAGCCTGCTAGTAGGATTTTCAAACAAAAGCCTAATTCTAGGTATCGTGTATTCCCTCTGTACCACTCGAATAGAGGAGTATTCCTTTTTGGGCTGCCTCTATGGAAGATCAATTTTCCTTTTCAATTAATTTCCTATACCAACCTTTGTTTCCCGCCTAGTTTGAATTCAAAAGATGCCTCCTTGTTTGAATTCAAATGTTTTGAGGGGTGACTTTGAGAACTAATCAACAATTGACGGAAGCCAATGATCACACAAATTGGGAGAATTTTCCATATTTGATTGATTGAACTTAGAACGAATTAAAAACAAATAAATAAAGGAAAGAAGAAAAATACCTCAAAATTCGTGAAGATAAAGTCATAGTTTCACACAAGTCAAAGTTCTTCCTTTTTCTGTTAGCTTATACTCCCTCCGTCCCACTCGAAGTGTCCCAACTTTCCTTTTTGGGTGTCCCATTTAAAATGTCCCAACCCAAAAAAGGAAAGTTTTTTATTACTTTTTTATTTGTGGGACCCACTTGTCATACTCACAATAAATATCCACTAACTATTCCCTACCCCACTTTCTCTTTCCTACATCACTTTTCATACTCACAACATTTATTTCACTATACACTTTTTGCATTATATATATTCATTCCTTAATTCCCGTGCAATACTACTTTTGGGACATTTCGACCGGGACGGAGGGAGTAGTTTACAGGGTGGGACTCAACAAGTTGTAGAGTGCTACTACCTACCTGTCTTTGCAAACGAAATGATGCATATAATACGGTGTATATATGCTTACCCCTTTGTATGGTTAGACGGGCCCATATATGTTACAACAACAAAACATTACTGTTTGTTTGTGAGCAAATGAATGAAGAAACTGATAATCAAGGCATTCAAAAAATCAAGCAGAGAGCCAAAGCTAAGCACCAGTAACCCCAAATAAGCAACACTTCTCCCTTACAAAATAAACCTTAATCAGAATGGAAACAAAATGATAGTACTAGTCCTACAACTCTCTAAGAAATCAACCCATTAGGAGGAGAAAAGGTAACAACATACTTGAAATTGAAAACCCTACCAATCCTAAATTCCAGTTTCTTCATCATTCACATAACTAAACTCCCTCGGGCAAATTGCTGAAAACCATTTCCCATAAATTGCCTCCTTTCAAGATTTCGGGTTCCCAGACTCCCCGGCACAACAACACCTATCCAATTTTACAGCCGCACAAGCACTCTTACACGCCCACCACTCTGCCTTCCTTTGTCATCATCAAATTCCAAGGTAAACGAGTGTTCAAATCAGTCTTACACACTGGCAAAGCCAGAAATTTTGTAGAAGGGGGTCAAAATTATGATATACTTGTATTTTTTTCCTAAATCAAAGGGGGTCAAAAATGATAACATTACTATTTTAGTAGTAAAAATGTTATTTTTTAAAGAAACTTGAAGTTGGTAGCAATGACATAGCACCAAAATCAAGGGAGCCGATTGTCCACCATCGGCTGTGGGTGGCTTCGCCATTACCCACCCCACAACCACCAATGCCACAACCAACCACCACCATTGAGACAGAAAAATTAAAACCTGACAACCAAAATCGATTCCTAATAACACATATCTACGTCTTGGAATTTCACCAGAACCATATGACTAAATCAAAAATTTCTCATGAATTTCCAACAAATTTCACTTAATAAGCTGAAATAGTAACTAACAACAGCAAAATCTAGGGTTTTAACAATTCATCAAACAAATAACATCAGAAATTCAGAATCAACGATTGGCAGAAGCAAAATGATCACACAAATCAGGGAAAAATTTCGTATTTGATCGATTGAACAAAACAAGGAGATAAATAGAAAGATTACCTCTAAATTAGTGAAGAAAACATTAGAATCTCAATCTTAATGTCGAAGATATTTCTTTTTCTCTCTCTGTTTGCTTGAAATTTGCAGAATCGGATTCAACGAGTTGTAGAGTGCAACTACGTACCTAACAGTCTTGCAAGAACAAATGATACGTATTTTATACGGTTTGTATACGCGTATGTATCTCTCTGGTCAAACAAGAAGGCCCATATCTAAAGGCCCATATCTAAAAAGCCCATATCTATCCAGACATAAAAGGTCACTACCAATAGCCCAATAAAAATATGAAATATTACTATTATTTTCATGATTTTTTTTTTTTTTTTTTAAATTGATGCTTCTGATTTACGAGTATTTTATTTGGCCAAATTTGATTTTTAATAATTATTACAAAAAGTAAATTTAATTAAACATTAATATCAATCTAATTTGAACCAAAAATTAATGTCAATAACAATACTCTCTCTATCCCGTAATGTTAGTCTCAGATTTCATTTTCATTTATCTCAAAAATTAATGTCAATAATATTACTCTCGCTACGATTAATTTAGAAAATAATTCATTAATGGAAATTGCTCAAAAATAATAAGTGAAGCTTGTTTAAAATATATTTTTTAAAATCTATGAATAGTTAAATGAGGTTATTATTATATTATTACGAATGTTTTTTTTTCTTACATTTATTAAGATGATTAATTTTGATAAATAAAAATTAAACTTAATTCATCGTCAAAGTAATGCTATAATCTTAAAACAGATCTTATTAAGCATGACCATAAATTTAAATTATTATAAGAATATATAAACACTTAAATTATATAGTAAGGAATAATCTAAAATGTACTATCTACAAAATAAGGTAAAAATGCATGAATATTATTGGTATCTATTTCATTAATTCTTAGTTTTTCAACTAATATGTAATGAATAGATAAAAAAATAGTAAAAAAAAAATTATAAAAAAATAAATATTTTTTTCGAAAACAATAAGGAATTTATTTTAGTACCGAGGGAGTGTTTTCTATTGAGTTTATTGCCAAATTATCACGCATACTAATTGAGGATAGTTAATGACACGTACATACTTTTGAAACATGAAATGTTACATGCGTACTTTACTTTTGATTTATAGTGACCACTTTTTCTAACACTCATTAAAAAACTAATGACCTCATGATAAATTGTGTTGAAGGGGTACCTCATGTTAAGATTATTCCATTTTGCACCTTAAATTCTAAGAAGGTTAGAATTTAACAAAATTGGTCATTTGTATGTAATATGATGGATATTTTGGTCATTCTAAATTTAATTTTTATTTTTATTTAAAATGTTTTTTTGAAATAAAATTAGAACACTAGAGAGGGACGAAATCCATGACTGGGTTAGGGGCAGCTGTTTTTGAGAGAGAATTTCGCAAATGGCAAATTGAAATTTGATATGATTTTTTATTTGATTTAATGTGTTTTTTTAAATAATAATTAGTGTTCTAATTTATTTTCTAAAAAAACTTTTAAAGAAAAATTAAAAATAAATTTAGAATGACCAAAATACCCATCATCATGTGATATAAACATAACCAATTTCGTTAAATTTCTAACATTCTTATAATTCAGGGTGCAAAATGAAATAATTTTAACATGAGGTACCAATTCTACACAATTTTATCATGAGGTTGTTAATTTTTTTAACGGGTAGAAAAAGTGGCCCAAGTAAAGTATGCATGTGAAATTTCATATTTAAAAAATACGTATGTGACATGACTATCTCCAATTACTACACATACACATGACAATTTGACAATAAACTCGTTTTGTATTCACCATGCTTTTTGGACCATTACGAAATAGGCCCAACGATTTCCCATAAATAACGCTTAAGTGCTTAACCTTTGACAACATGTCTGGGCTGGCCTTTTATTTACTGAGCTAATATTCACATGAAAGCAGGTTGACTTACCCCAATTTTCAAGTTAAAATTGTCCATTTTAAAATTAATCTGCCTATTTTATTTTTAAATGATCAGTTTGTCAATTAAAATTATTATAAATAGTAAAATAAACATTTTCAATTCCCTAATAACCACATTTTTCATATATATACTCCCTCCGTCCCGACCGACTTAGGATTTTTTGAAATGGCACGGGGATTAAGAAAAAGGTAAATGTTGTGAGTGTAATTTAAAAATAGGAGAGAGAATGAGTGGAGGGAATAGTAAATTATAATGGTGTTGTGAGTATTAAAATAATATAGGAGAGAGAATGAGTGGAGAGAATAGTGATTTAAGGTTTCCATTTTGGGCCGTCCTAAGTCGGGTGGGACGCCCAAAATGGAAAAAAGTCCTAAGTCGGCCGGGACGGAGGGAGTATATACTAGCACATGCCCGTGTCCAAGGCCACGTAATTTTTTTAAAATTTTTTTTTTAAAATTTTTTTTTTAATTAATTTTTTTTAAGGACAAAATGGGAAAGGGACAAATGTATGAGGGCAAAATGGGAATTTTCCCCCGTAGAACTATTCATTCCACTGTTCAAAAGGGGGGGTTCCATTTATAATATAGATATATATGATGCTACAAATTTTTTTGTCACCGAGAATTCCCAAGCTGGATGAAATACGTGGTTGTCCACGTCATAGAATTTTCAATAGCGGTTTACAATACAAGGCACCGTTAGGGGTATGAGGTCTTCCCCCCCCCCTCCAAATCCTACGGTGTGAGAATCATCAATATATTTTTTGAGTGTATAATCATTGAATATTTAGAGAAAGATTTTAGGATTTTGGGAGGAAAAAAGAGAGAGTGTGTGTTGGAATTTTTGTATTTGTGGTATGAAGTTCATAGGCTATGACATGAAAGTGTTTGACTTGAACTGAATTGGCAAAAGGGGAACAAAATCACGTCTGAAGCACTGCGGGGGAGAGCGGTCGCGCTCGTGCCAAGAGCGGCCGCGCTTAAGGGCCGAGGCTTCGCCATTTTTTCCTGGAGCTTAGCGCGGTCGCGTTCCTTGCTAGAGCGGCCGCGCTTGTGACGAGATTTGACTTTTCCTGGGCCGATTTGGAGCAGGTTTTTAGGCTTAATTAAACCTAAAACCTAATTTTTACCACACATATAAATACTCTAATGCCTCAGCCATTTTTGACACATGAATATTAGAGAGAAACACAATTCTCTTGCTTTTATTCATTGATCGATTACTCCCGTTCGTAGAGATTTGTTCGTGAGATTCAAGGCGACTGAGATAGGACCGCCGGTGACTACCTGCACTGTGTCTTTGCTCACGTAGTACGTAGTCCGTGATCGTTTTATCCTCGGAGAAATTTGCTGCACTGAGTTGCACCAATTGGGGGCAATATTTTCTCTTAGGGCAGTTTTCCTAAGGCGACTCGATCAAATCACGATAAGTTTTCCTAACCGTTTGTTTTATTGTTTAAATCTGTTTTTTCACGATCACATTTAAAGTGGCTTTCGGTTTTGCTATTGGCTTAATTGGTACGTTTGACTTGATCAATAAAATCCCTACCGTTGATTAAATTGTTGTTTAATCTATGGTGCTTATTAATTTAATTTCCAACGATCTAGAGAAAATAGTATTTTATTTGATCATGTACGGTGGTTCCTCTAGCTCTCCACTTTAAGTCCCTAGTTGACACCTCCGATCTTCGGAGAAGTTTGGTGGCAAGAACTTCAAGCGTTGATGCGAACGCGTGAAGATGCATTTGTCAATTAAGGGCATGTCGGTATGCGCGACATCCAAATGTCCGCTACGAATGGTGATGATCCGATTAATGTAGGCTGCTGTTAAAGCTGTGGAAGGAGCAGGATGATGTTGTTCGAGGATGCATTACATCGGCTTTGTCGAATGCACTCTTTGATGTTTATTGCTCTGCTCCTCTCATTTCTTTGCGTCATTTGTGGGAAACGCTTTCCACGAAGTACGGCACCGATGACTCCGGTGTGGAAAAGTACCAAGTGGGAAAGTTCTGAATTATCACATGAGTGAGGGAAAGTCGGTTACCGACCAAGTGCACGAACTCCAAATCATTTTGCAGTCACTCAAGGATGCTGACATGGGACTTCCTGATAAGTTCGTTGTCATGGCTATCATTGAGAAGTTTCCTCGATCTTGGGGGGAATTCGGTATGACCCTCAAGCATCGTACTGGAAACTTGACACTCAATGAATTGATAAATGCAATTGCGATTCAGGAGGTACATAATGGTAACCAACCTAGCGTACCTATGGAGGCTGCTGCTAATATGATAACCGGTAAAAGCAAGTTTAAAGGAAAAGGTGTGAAAACTTCTAAGGATAAAAAAAATCATGATAAACTTAAAGTTAAGGAAAATAACTTTAGGAAGCCAAGATCAAAACAGAACTGCTGGAATTGTGGAGAAGGTGGACACTTTTCTAGGGACTGCCCGTCCAAGAAAGGAAAAGGACCACAAGCCTCTGCTGATGACCATCCTGCTGTCAACATGGTGTTGGGTCCGAAGGATTATGATGATCCTGACTCTGACGCACCTGGAGTTGACGCTCTGACCTGCAATGTTACAAAGTATGTAACTTCTTATCCTGAAATCTTTACTGTCTATGAACCCAACGAGTGGCTAGTTGACACTGGAGCAAATGTGCACGTTTGTGCTGATAAATTGCTATTTGTGTCTTACCAGCCTGAGCGTGGTAGATCAGTGACGATGGGGAACTCTAGTGCTGCAAGGGTGCTTGGGACTGGACGCGTGGACCTGAGGTTTCCTAATGGGCGCATTCTTACCTTGCATCAAGTGTATCACGTTCCTGATATTCGTCGCAACATTATTAGTGGTTCTAGTCTAGTTAGGGAAGGATTTGAGATTTCATTTAAGTGTAATAAGGTTATAATTTTGGATTCTGGTAGTTTTGTGGGGAAAGGTTATTCCTCGGATGGTTTATTTAAAATTAGAGTTGAAACTGATGTTTGTTCGCACAATAATTTTAGTTCTATTGATTATCCTGTTTCTTATTCCATTGAATCTTCAAATGTTTGGCATGGTCGTTTAGGACATATTAACTATGATTCTGTGAAAAGAATGATGAACTTAGATATTATTCCTAAACATGCTATTGATAAGAATTCTAAACGGTTAAGGTCTGATAGAGGAGGTGAATATGAGTCTAACCCCTTCATGTATTATTGCCAAGAAAACGGAATAGTACATGAAGAGACTCCTCCCTATACTCCTCAATCTAATGGTATTGCTGAACGTAAGAATAGAACCCTTACTGATATGATCAATAGTTTACTCATAAGTTCTGGACTGCCCAAATATATGTGGGGAGAGGCTTTGAATACGGCTTGCCATATTCTGAATAGAGTCCCTCCTAAACATAGAAAGGAAAGTCCGTTTGAACTTTGGAGAGGTCGACAGGCTAGCTTGAAACACTTAAAAGTGTGGGGGTGCCTTGCAAAGGTACTTGTACCTGCACATAAAAGGAAAAAGCTTGGACCTAAAACTGTTGATGCTATCTTTATAGGTTATTCTGAAACAAGTTATGCATTGAGATTTCTTATTATAAAATCTGAAATTTCTGGCATAGATGTGAACTCTATAGTTGAGTTACGTGATGCAACATTTTTTGAGGATGTGTTTCCTATGAAGAACGGACTTCCTAAGGAATCTAACCCAACCACTAATTCCATTCCTGCTCAAGTAGAGGAGATGACAAATGTGGGGGTTGATTCCAGTGCAACTCATTCTGATGATGAGATTGAACCAAGAAGGAGCAAACGGGCAAGGACCACCAAGGACTTTGGAAGTGATTTCATCATTTACAATGTTGAGGGTGATCCTCTAACCTTCAAGGCTGCTATGGCTACTTCTGATGCCAAGCAGTGGAAGGATGCTGTTAAGAGTGAGATGGATTCTATTGTCTCTAATGGGACATGGGAATTGGTCGATCTCCCTCCTGGTTGTAGCACGATAGGATGTAAGTGGGTCTTTAAAAGGAAACTGATACCGGATGGAACCGTTGACAAGTTTAAGGCTAGGTTAGTGGCTAAGGGATTCAAGCAAATGGAGGGAATAGACTATTTCGATACCTATTCGCCAGTTGCTAGAATGACTACAATCCGAATGCTTATCGCATTGGCCTCTGTATATGATCTTCCTATCCATCAGATGGATGTGAAGACCGCCTTCTTGCATGGCGATCTTGAGGAAGAAATTTATATGGATCAACCTGAAGGTTTTGAGGCCTCTGGCAATGAGAGAAAGGTTTGTAAACTTGTTAAGTCCTTGTATGGACTTAAACAAGCCCCTAAGCAATGGCATGAGAAATTTGATAAAATTGTCTCATCGTTTGGCTTTGTTACTAATGAGTTTGATAAGTGTGTTTATAGCAAGAGTATTGGTGATAGTAGTATTGTCTTATGTCTGTATGTCGATGATATTCTGTTGTTTGGAACGGATATGAGGATAATTAGTACTACTAAGGAATTCTTGAAAAGTAAGTTTGAGATGAAGGATATGGGAGTAGCTAGTGTGATTCTTGGCCTTAAGTTGACTCGTTCAACTAGTGGCATAACCATATCGCAATCTCATTATACTGAAAGTGTAATTGAGAAATTTGGTTATAAGAATTGCAAAGTAGCTAAGACTCCATATGATCCTTCAGCTGCACTTACTAAGAATGAAAGTGGAGTACCGATGGCTCAGTTGAGATATTCTCAAATTATTGGAAGTTTGATGTATCTTGCCAATTGTACTAGACCGGATATATCCTATTCGGTTACTAGGTTGGCTAGATATACTCAATGTCCAAATAAAGCACATTGGGAAGCTCTTGATAGAGTTCTCAAGTACTTGAAGGGAACGATTTCCCTTGGCCGCATTACGGTAGATATCCTTCGTTCTTGAAGGATATAGTGATGCAAGCTGGATTGCCTTTAACTCTGGGAGTTATGGGCCGTACGGGTATGTTTTCACCTTAGGCGGAGCTGCGCAGTCGCTTGGAGGTCGACCAAACAAACTCTGTTGTCTAGGTCTACATTTGAGGTCGAATTAGTTGCCCTTGACACTACCGGATTGGAAGCCGAATGGCTTCGAGGACTTATGTTCGAGTTGCCCATGGTCGCAAGCCCATGCCTCGTTATCTCGTACATTGTGACAACACTCGCCACAATTGAGAAACTGAAAAGTGTCAAGTACAACTGTAAAACTAGGAGGCACATCCAAATTAGATTAAAATCTATAAGGGATCTTGTGTCTCGGAAGGTGATAGCTGTTGATTATGTTGGTACCAAGGATAACACAGCTGATCCTTTAACTAAAGGGCTAGAATTTGCTCTTGTTCAAAAATCTAGGTTGGGGATGGGACTGAACCCCGTCTGACTCAAACGCAGTAGCAACCCAATCTACCTGAGTGGAGATCCCACAAAGGAGATTCAATGTGGTAATAACAAGCTGTGGGGTGAGTCGGAGCACCAAATAATAGATTGACATGTTACATGTCTGAGTCTATCCCCTGAATAGCCTAGAGGTGCTCATTGCTGCTAATTTAGTAAAAGTTTGGAACTTTGAATGGGATCAAGTCTTTTAGACAAGATGTTAGCAGTACATCTTCTGAGATGCCCAGCTAAGTGAATGTCGTTGTTGGCCGCAACTAGAGGAATTTGGGTTATTCCTTGAAAGCATTCATGATAGAGGATCGGGACGTATGGCTTATAAGCGTCAAGTGTTCGATAGAGGACCTATCATAGCTTTTGTCGTGTTTGTTACCAGCAAAGGCCTCTACATCCAAAGGCATCAGATTCAAGACACCCGTTCATCTGGTCCTGTGGAGGCTCAAGCGCTGGATAACATAGGTAGTGGTTCAAGCCGGAAGGTACCATTATTGAAAGCATGGCAATGGACAATCTGTACACGTCATATTTCTATGAACTTGTGGGGGATTGTTGAAATTTTTGTATTTGTGGTATGAAGTTCATAGGCTATGACATGAAAGTGTTTGGCTTGAACTGAATTGGCAAAAGGGGAACAAAATCACGTCTGAAGCACTGCGGGGGAGAGCGGTCGCGCTCGTGCCAAGAGCGGCCGCGCTTAAGGGCCGAGGCTTCGCCATTTTTTCCTGGAGCTTAGCGCGGTCGCGCTCCTTGCTAGAGCGGCCACGCTTGTGACGAGATTTGACTTTTCCTGGGCCGATTTGAAGCAGGTTTTTAGGCTTAATTAAACCTAAAACCTAATTTTTACCACACATATAAATACTCTAATGCCTCAGCCGTTTTTGACACATGAATATTAGAGAGAAACACAATTCTCTTGCTTTTATTCATTGATCGATTACTCCCGTTCGTAGAGATTTGTTCGTGAGATTCAAGGCGACTGAGATAGGACCGCCGGTGACTACCTACTTGTGTCTTTGCTACGTAGTACGTAGTCCGTGATCGTTTTATCCTCGGAGAAATTTGCCTGTACCTGAGTTGCACCAATTGGGGGCAATATTTTCTCTTAGGACAGTCTTCCTAAGGCGACTCGATCAAATCACGATAAGTTTTCTAACCGTTTGTTTTATTGTTTCTGTCTGTTTTCCTGATCCTGTTCCGTGGCTTTCGGTTTTGCTATTGGCTTAATTGGTACGTTTGACTTGATCAATAAAATCCCCTACTGTTGATTAAATTGTTGTTTAATCTGTGGTGCTTATTAATTTAATTTCCAACAGTGTGAACCTGATCCTATTTGAAATGAGAGCATACTTCTCTATTTATAGTGTGGATGGGCTGCCATAAAGCTCATTATCACCTATTTGCCCAATTTCGCTTCCATATTTGACATAAAACCTTGAGATTCTAATATCAATAATAACCATTTTATCTCCATAATATTGCACATTTTTTTTATGTATTTGTAAGGTCCATTTTGTCCCTTAGATAAATCGTATTTTTCGTTGAATTTTCTATAGCCAAATCAATAAACATCCCACTTTCTTAGTTGTTAGTTTATTGTATTATAATTAAAGTATTAGGAAAATATAATTATCCTAATAAAATTCTAAAAATTATTATTGATACACCATTAAATACTATCAATGTAAATTTTTTATTCTTTAAATACTTAAATTTACCTAAGTTATTAATTAAGTAAATTAAAGAAATTCCAACTATATTTCCTGGACGTAAAAAGTGATTATATTCACACATTCTTTTACCAAGCAATAATGAAAACTATCATCCTCCATAAGATTCTTTGATCTTATGTCTGGACCTATTAGTCATTTTGAAATTTGTTTGTCCAACTTATATCTTTTCAACCCTTTTCCTTTTTAATTATTAATATTCACTATGTCCCAAAATAAATGTTACAGTCAACTTGTCAACGTTTTTAAAAAATGTGATTTACTAGTTTGTACATTACTTATACAATGTTAAAATTGCACAAAATCAATTTTTTTAATTAAAAATGTGATACTTATTTTGAGATAAATTAAAATAGAAAGTGTGACATTTATTCCGAAACAGATTAACAACAAGCTTCAAACAAAGACTAGGTTCAACTTACTTACTTATTATGTTTGATAACACAAGGCATATATAGGACCATAAAAGCTTCCTTGAGGCCTAGGGAGATATTGCCATCATAAATCAATGATGTGTTTTATATAGATCTATCCTAATATAAAGTTTGTCTTACATCTATTTTAAATACCCTTATTTAGATTGATAGAAATGGCTCAACCAAAATTACATCAAAATCAATGACCCAATCAATTAATAAAACCCAATTAATATACTTTCTCCGTTTTAAAATAATCTTTCAATTTTCTTTATAGTTAACACGAAAGTACTTTGAGTAATAATTTTAGTTTGATTTAATTATCCTAATGAAAATTTAAAACTTGTTATCAGTACACTATTTTGGGTAGAAGGGAGTATTTAGTTTGTTATAAGTAACAATTTTTAGATATTCATTTGAATTATTAAATCAAACAAATATTGTCACTCAAAGTACCTGTTGTTAACTACAAACAAAAAAGCAGAAAGCTCATTTTGGGTAGAAGGGAGTATTTAGTTTGATACACATTTTAATATCAAAATAATAGTTATCGAAAACATTAACAAGAACGTGTTTGACAAACATATTTATAGTATACCAACATTTAGATATCATCAAATATTATATATATATATATATTTTGCATGGATGAGAAACATAGTGGTTTTAAAAAAATAAAAAAAAAAAAATCATTTTTTGCCCTAGAAATTCTATTAATTCTTATTTTCCTTCCCCAAGCTCCTAACAAATTATTTAGCTAACTAGTCTTTTCACCCGTGCATTAAATGCACGAATAAATAATTTGACAAATCAATTATTGAGATAGATGTGAGATTATAAATTTTGCATTTATTATATTTATCAAGAGAGCTTGAGAAATGTATTTGATCATTTTTTTTGTCAAGAAGGGGGTTTTGGAGAGAAAATTCAAAATGCTTATTCACTTCAAGCTTTATATATTTATAGATAGATTTTGTTTAGGCTAGTTATATTGAAACTGCCCCATTTACATTTGGTCAAACGACCTATATGCAACATACATTTGCGGATTTTACAAATTATTTTAAATATTCATTAATAAGAATATAACCAACATAATTTTCCAAATTTGAACACTTACGACATCAAAAAATTAACAGAAGTGTCAATGTAACACTGTCACGTCAATCTCATTTCTGCACCAACGGTAACTTTGATGAAGTGATTGTCGTGACATTGATGTGGCAGTGCCACACCGACAATTTCATCAATATTTTGTTTCGTTGTTTGTAAAAAACTAGTTTAACACCCATATATTAAACACAACTATTAATTAATTAATTAATCTAACATCCGTGTATTAAATGCACGGCCAAGCTATTAATTAATTAATAGCCAAAGGGTCCTACTCCAACTTATTGAAACAAAGAAAAAAGGGACATATATAGAGAAAGGAGATTTGAGTACTTTGTTTAGGGACCACATTAATGATACCAAAGAGAAAATGGTTACTATCAAAGGGTGAAGTCCACATAAATGGTCCAAAAAAAAAAACAAGTGTGTATGGACTTTAACTTCAATCTTTTTCTTATTCAGCTGTAAGGTGTAAGTGTGGGGCTATATAATTCATGACAAGTAGTACTACTATTTTTAATATCAACTCCATGAAAATAAACATAAACATAAACATGCTACAATTGTCAAGTCATCAATCAACCCAACCCATGTTCCAATGTCAAGAAAGTGAATTAGGGTTTAATGTTTACGGAAAGAGTAAGTTTTAGGAAAAATCTGTTTCTCCATAAGTTATAAAAAGCCAACTTTCATCCTTAAAAATATCAAGTTTAGACCTTAAAACATTTAGTTTAGGCCTTAAAATATCTAGAAAATAAAATAGTGAGTTTTGACGTTAAAACAGTGAGTTTAAGCTAGAAAATAAAATAGCGAGTTTAGGCCTTAAAACAGTGAGTTTAGACTTTAAAACATCAAGTCGATATATTTAAAAACATAATTTTTTATAAATTATGGAGAAACAGGTTTTCCCCAAAATTTTCTGTTACGAGAATTAACCTTTTAGAGTCTAATATCCCAAATTTAGTGATTTATGTGTTATATGTTAGGATTTAAGCGTAAAATTGGTCTGTTTCACTACTTTATTTCGACTTTCAGTTCACTCAATATATAATTTTTTTTACGAAAATCACAAAAGTTTTGAAAATCTATCATTTTTGCTACTAATATGTGTATAATATGTGCCTAATCCGTACTTTAATCCGCAAATTTGTGGCTAATATGATAATTTTTCAAGAGTTTTGTGGTTTTGGTGTAAAAAAAATTAGTATAGTGATTTAAGTAAAAGTCAAGATGAAGTACATTGATTGATTGAAAAACTAAGAGAATTGACTCTAACTTGGTGGCCTAAAAATGCAATTAACGAAAAACAATATCAATTGTCAACATCCAAATGAAGGATGTGGACCATTTTTAGCAGTGATTGGAAGTAAATTGGGGAACAATATTCATGTGAACGTCCTTAACTTGCAACTACAGTTTTCATGGTACTTTCACCCCTCCTAATAATGTCATTTTTGTCAAACACCATACACCAAACACTCCTCTCTCCCTCTCCCTCTCCCTCTCTCTCCCTCTCTCTCTCTCTCTCTCTCTCTCACACACACACACACACACAAAAAAAAAACGTATTTTCTCTAATATATGAAAAAACGAGTTTTTTTAAGTGTTAGCTTTAATATTATAAAGTGTTAGTGATATTATTATAAAAGATTAGATATTTAAAATGATACTTATAAACATTCAAATTAACACATACTCCCTCCGTCCCATCTTTTTATAGACTTTTGGATTTTACACGGGAATTAAGGAGGAAATATTATATTGAAAGTGTTGTGAGTGTGAAAATAAAATAGGAGAGAGAATGAGTGGAGAGAATAGTAAATTATAATGGTGATGTGAGTATTAAAATAATGTAGGAGAGAGAATGAGTGGAAAGAATAGTAAAGATTCATTTCCATTTTAGGAAAGTATATATTATTGTGGGACGCCCAAAAAGGAAAGTTTATATATTATCATAGAACGGAGGGAGTATACTATATTCAAAGTGACACTTATATTCAAAGTGACACTTTTAGCGCTTACTAAAAAAGGGCCAGAGAGGGTTAGTGATAGTGTTAAATAGTGTCAGTAGTGATAATGCTGAAAATAGTGTCAGACCTAGTGTTAAAAAGTGTCATTTATAATATTGAAAGTGTCGGTGAGTTTTTATAAATTTTGATTATTTATCAAAATGTCATCGCACAATTTTTTATTTTAAAGATCACTTATTTACAAAAAAAGTCACCCCATATTTTCTAAACACGTTTTTCTTTATCTTAAGAAAAAAAACACGTTTTCCAAGATTTTGTGCTAAATAAGTGTTCAGTTTATAGAAAGATTTGTCTAGTGAATTATCACCTCTGAAAATACTACTATCTGCGTTTCATTTATATTGATGACCTATTCATTTTTTAATCCTTTTTTTATCCTACTTATTAATCAAAAGTACATATCAATGGTTAACTTTTCCATAAACCTCTATTAAAGTTAAATAATTTACAGTTTTTATCTGCACAATAATAGTTAAAATAAGGGTATGTATAATGATAACAAAAAGTAGATAATTTATTATGCATTTTTCACAAATATATTTTGTCTAGTTGAAAAATGTGTGACAAATGGAGTTAATTTTAATGTATAATTGCAAATTTAGAAGTTTATAAAGTAAATAGTAAGACCATTCTTGCATATTTGCTACCAATTTTTTTTTTTAGGGGAAACTAGTAAAAGTCCATGTTCGAGGACACGTTTTTTTTTAATTAAGCCCGTGTCCGAGGACACGTTTTTTTTTAATTTAATTTTTTTAAGGGCAAAATGGGAAAGGGACAACTTAATGAGGGCAAAATGGAAAATTTGCCACTTGAAACTGTTCATTGTACTGTAGCAAGGACAAGTTCTCATTTATACTATAGATAGCACTTTTCTATTACAAAAGTTATGGAGTTGTAATTTAGGGCCTAATATTCAATATTTGTAATTTAGTACACTATATTCACATTTTGTTGCAATTCTGGTCAAAAATGCATGACAATTAACAAATGCTAACGAAATAGACAAAATGTGTAACGACAAGCATCTTTTAAATTCACATTTTAGCCCCTGAAGTTCATATTTTATGAAAATATATTGTAAAATAATTTCTAATAAGAAGCATTACTATTAAATAATAACATATAAATGATTTTAAAAAACACATAAATAAAATTTTAATTTAATATCTTTGAAAAATATAGAAAAATCTTAAAAGAGAAAAAAAATCAAATTTCTATTGTTTTATTAATACATGAGACCAAAGTAGGAAGTTTAAATTTAGACAGATGAAATATAATATTTCTAGATGAATTTGTAAATAAAACATTAATGATTTTTTTTCTAAGGTTACTTTATTTTTCATGCATATTATATTAATTTTTCAAAATCATTTATATGTTATTTAATAGTAACGATTGTTTTAGAAATTATTTTTACAATATATTTTCATAAAATATGAAACTTCAGGGGATAAAAATGTGAATTTAAAAGATACTCGTTACACTTTTCATCTATTTCGTTAGCTTTCGTAAAATGTCATTCATTTTTTGCTCTAAATTGCAACAAAATATGAACATAATATACTAGATTGCAAAAATTGTAACATTAGGTTCTAAGTTGCAACTTCATGTGAATTTGGTGGCAGTAAAGTGCTATTTGCCCTTCTTCTTCTTTTTTTTTAAGCACCAAATATTGTTAAATTTCTTATATAGATAGATAGATAGATAGTTTCATCCTAATGTAGTTCATTGATTTCTCTTCTTTTAAATTCTAATTATTCAATCATGATAATAGTGACAACTCATTATAAAACAATAAATTCTCACAATTTCATAAAAGATGTGCACATGCTGAAAATTTCATAATAATTAAGAGGACATAAGACATTTCTAACCACTTGCTATAGGGTAAAAAAAAATACAATATTTATATTTTGAGTCAAACTATAATATATTGAGTCAAAATATAATAATATTTTAATTCTAATACAATACTCCCTCCGTCCCGGTAAGAGCTTCCCAAAACTTTTTGTGCACGCAAATTAAGAAAAGGGGAGGGAAGTAAAGATGTTGTGAGTGTAATTTAAAAATAGGAGAGAGAATGAGTGGAGGGAATAGTAAATTATAATAGTGTTGTGAGTATTAAAATAATGAGGAGAGAGAATGAGTGGAGAAAATAGTAAAGATTCCTTTGCCAAAAAAGGAAAGTGGAAGCTATTAGCGGGACACCCAAAATGGCAAAAAGGGAAGCTCTTATTGGGACGGAGGGAGTATTAAGAATATTTTCTTTTAAAAGAAAGCCAAAAAACATTATTAAAAGTTAAAATGTTGCATTTTGACTTTCAATACTATTTTGTTGAGTCAAAATAATGTATTTTTACCCTTCATATAGTATTAAGAGCCAAAAATGTAATATAAGATTCATAACACAATATTAAAAGTCAAAATATATTAAGAGTCAAAACAAAACTGAGAGCTAATATAGACTCAAAAAGTACAGTGATGAAATTATTGTATTTTAACATTCAATATTGTATGTTGACTCAAAATTATATTCAAATAAAAAATACAATATATTGACTCAAAAAATACATTATTTAGAGATACAATACAATATTGAAAGTCAAAACATTGTATTTTCAACCTAACTAAGGGCATTCAAAATGAGAGCTTTTAACAACTTTTTATTTTAATGAAAATATATATTCCCTCCGTCCCAATAGATCCCAATAGAAGCTGCCCCTTTTTTGCCTTGTACGTAAATTAATAAAATAGGGGGGAAGAAAAAATATTGTGAGTGTAATTTGAAAATAGGAGAGAGAATGAGTGGAGAGAATAGTAAATTATAATGGTGTTGTGAGTATTAAAATAATGTAGGAGAGAGAATGAGTGGAGGAAATAGTAAAGATTTCTTTGCCAAAAAAGAAAAGTAGAAGCTATTAACGGGATACCAAAAATGGCAAAATGGGAAGCTACTATTGGGACGGAGGGAGTACTCTTTTATCATTGTAGATGATTTTGAGGTACTCCTTCCTAAATAGCAACTCGCTCCACAAATAGTTGCTTTTATGGAATATAGTTAATGTTAATTATCTATGAAAAAAGCTTTTAGTAATAGGCTTAATACGATACTTCCTCCGTCCCGTTTAAGGTTTTTATTTTCCTTTTGTGTTTGTTTCAGTTTAAAGTTTTTAGTTACTTTATTATTTAAATAGACAATGGGATTCACTTGTTATTCTCACAACAAAAACTCGCTACTTTGTCTCTCTTACTTTACTTTAATACTCACAACATTTTACTTTTTCTTAATCATGTTACCAAGTCAAACTAATAACATTAAATCGGACGAAGAGAGTATTTTTTTTAGAGGGTGGGGGGGGGGGGGCAAAAAGAAAAACTACGAAGAATGTTTTACAATTCTAGATATGGAGGCTCTTTGTTTATTAACATAACAGTGATGTGTCATGTAGAACACACAAGCTACCCATCGAAAAGCTTTACCATTGTGGATGCTCTTATGATTATATCATGAAAGAATTAAATTACAATTTAGTCAAATTGTAACGACTCAATTATAATTTGTAACACCAATGTCACCACCGTCAAAATCAAATCACAACAAGCACCCCGCTGCTACTCCGCCCAACAATCACCTTCACCATTTCCCCACTGTTGCCATCAATGTAAGCTTTGATAAATATTGAAGAAGGTATCTTGAGTTTTATTGATATTGTAAATGTCATATTTATACATAACAAGAGGAAGTAAATAAGGTAATAACAAAACCTAATATGACTAGAATTATAATATAGTAAAATATAATTCTAATTGGAGAATACTTCTAGCTAAGGTAACTTTCCTAAGTTGGCTCAATGCCAATTAACTTAGGTAATTGAATATTTGGTGAATCTTTTTCTTTATCTCTAACATACCCCCGCAAGATGGACGACCGATAGGAGAGTCCAATCTTGGACATAATGAAGACTTGTTGTTGCAGCAGACTTTGTTGTTGTTGAAGATTTTGTTGTTGAAGACTTTGTTGTTGTTGTTGTTGTTGTTGTTGTTTATTGTTGTTGTTTATTACGTCGCGATGACGATAATTTTACGTCGCAATGACGATGAATTTTGTGTTTCATCGACTACGTCTCAACGACGATTTTATGTCTCGACAACAAATTGGGTTTGGTTTTCAGATGAAGATTGAGTGAAGAGGCGAAAAGAATACTCAACGTTACATTGAGATAAGAAAAAAAAGTTTAAGAAGGAGATGACACAATAGCATCACCAATTTTGAAGTGGCCAAAGAGATGACCAATTTGAGAATGAGAGTTAATTTGAGATATAAAAATAGTTTTTTTTTAAGACGTGTGGCACCACCGTGCAAGACAATAGACACGGCCGTGCAAGGTTTTTTTTTTTTATCCAAAAAAATAACGAAGAGAAATTTAAGAGGAAAAAGGAACAAGAGAGGGTGAGATTGTACCTACCAAGGCACTAAGTAATAATTTGTCTTGTCGGAACCAAGTCTCATAGGCAGGGTTGGAGACAGTTGTTTGGTTTTGGGTTGACGGGGTAGGAGGTGTTATTTCGGTTATGGTGGAGGAGGCATCAGCGGTGGTGGTTTGGAAGGAAGCAATTAGGGTTCCATCTATATATTGGTAAAGGCCATGGCCAAGTAGGGTAGCTTCTAGTTGGATCTTTCAAATAATGTAATTTGTTGGTGTAAGTTTAAGGATGTGAGAGAGAGAGAGATGTCAATAAGGGGTTTGGTTGGTTCGGCCGGATTGGTGAGGTAGATAGTAGCTTCGGCAGTCATGGAGAAAAGAAGAAAAGAAAAATTTTATTGGTGATCTAAGCTCCGATACCATGTAAGTTGATAAATATTGAAAAAGATATCTTGAGTTTTATTGATATTGTAAAGGCCATATTTATACATAACAAGGGGAATTAAATAAGGTAATAACAAAACCTAATATGACTAGGATTCTAATATAGTAAATATAATTTCTAATTGGAGAATACTTCTAACTAAGTCTAACTAAGGTAACTTTCCTAAGTTGGCTCAATACCAACTTTGATAACTGAATATTTGGTGAATCTTCTTCTTTATCTCTAACAATTAAGACCCCGATTGCTTATGTAACCCCATTGCCACCACCACTATAATCATCACAACCCAACCACTACAACCGCCATTACCACCACCACGCCACATGACCATGCATCACCACCATTGCTACTCCGTCCCATCAACCCAACCCCCAGGATCTACCACCTACACCTCATCATCACCACCACTACTACCACCATCACTACCCACTAATGACATCACCAAAATTAAATTAATTTAAATTTACTGATCAAAATATTTTTGTGTTAACGGCAAAAAAAAAGAAGTGAAATGATCATTTTGGCATGGAGGGTGTATATATATATTAAGAAACATCACACAAGGAAAAGAGGAGGGACCATAAATTTAGAAAATTGTTAGGATGCCTCCCTCCCTCCCAAAATGTTAATGGAACATCTGAAAAGTGGTCCAAGCTTTGAGTTCCAGACAACAATGATGCCATGCCCATCAAGGTTTTAAACTCAAGAGCAACTAATATTGAGATTGACACAGAACATCATGGTCAAGAGTTAGCCCCAATGCATGTTGGCATGTGTAATGATGTGGTGGTTTCAAGAAGAAAAATATATGGTGGGCTCTCAATATATTCTTATTCAACATCCCACTTTTATCAATATATTATATTTGGCTTTTTCTTATATTCACATTAAAATCTCAATTTGTTTCTCCTCATTTTACTAAAATATCTGTTTTTTAAATCATTATTATACCTATGTTGTCACATGTAATGAATATGCCACAAGGAATGTTTTTAAACCTAGCTACCTTTATTTATTTAAGTCTTGTGATATTGTTCATTTTTGTTCACCCATTTTTTATTCATTATTTGCTTTTTTTGTATATATAGTGATAAGATCATCTTAACTAGCTGCAATTTTTCCAGGTTCATATATTTATAATATTTCTTCTTCACATGTAAATGTGGTGTGCCACACCCAAATAAAGCTAAAAAGAGGTCTTGTCCATAAAGAAAGTGCAATATCATGACCTCATCTCCTCCACACATAACAACAAACGTCTATATAGCCTGATATGAGGGTTTGAGATGTTGGGTTCGACCCGGAGAATGCGGCAGCGTTAAAATTGTTGGGAAAACTTTGCTGTAATTGTGATCCTACCTTGTTTGAATCATATTAGTCGACATTAAATGTGTTATTCGGATTACAAGTGATTTAGAAAAAAGATCTCAAAACAAGTGTGTATGTGTGAAAGAGGGAGAGAGAGAGAGAGAGAGAGAGAGAGGGGAGGGGGGACTTGGTTAAAGACATTAGTTTCTTCCATCCTTAGATGCAAAGGTCGTTTTCAAGACACCTATTGTAAAAGGGAGATGAGGAACAACCAGATAGTGACCTTTCCTTCTTTCACCTCCTTAACCAACACACACTACTAAATCAATGCGCTTTCCTGCCAGCCATAGCCACAGCCACACACATACACAGCACAAGAGAGAGAGAGAGAGAGAGAGAGAGAGGGAGAGGGAGAGAGAGGGAGAGGGAGAGGGAGAGGGAGAGAGAGAGAGACCAAAGACCCATATGAAGGGAAGCCAGACAGACCAAAACTCCTTTATAAACTACTTAAAGAGAATTTAGAGTGTCTGAGGATGGTGACTTTTTTGTTTGTCAGTTCACTAACCCATATTCTTTCATACACAAATAACAGGAAAAAAATCATTGTAATTTTTTTTTTTATCACAGTTTAATCAAATTTCATCTCAAAAGTCAAATTATAACTATTAAGTATTAACACATAACGGAGGGAGTAATTATTTACTTTGTGTTACTCCGTTCATTCCAAAATGAATAATTGAAACTTTTTAAATTTGATTTTGATTAATTAAAAATAAAAATAAATTTTTAATTATTCTTTTTAAAATTATTTTGAGACAGAGGTAGGTAGGTAGTATTAATTATATCACTGCTCTCAGCTAAAAAGAAAAAAAACTGGACAGTACTAAAAAAAATTATATACTAACCTCCGTCCCACCGTAGTGTAGACTTTTGGTCAAATTAACCAAACTTTGACCAATAATTTTAGCACAAAATAATTATCCTAACGAAAATCTAAAAATGGTTATTGTATCACAATTAAGATTATTTTCGATTTCAAGTTTTAGATTTTCATTAGGATAATTATTTTGGGCTAAAATTATTGGTCAAAGTTTGGTCAATTTGACCAAAAGTCTACACTACGATGGGGCGAAGGGAGTATATTGTATCAACAATATGTGTGAAAATTATGCAGTAATAAACAATATCATTACATTATGAGCAAACTGCATTTAGGCCCCAAAGTTTAGGATGACATCACAATGTAGGCCTCAATCTTTCATTATTTATAATTTAGGCCCCAATGTTATTATTCTATTTGAATGTTAGGATTTTTAACCAGTTTTATTAGAAAAAATTCATTAAATAAATGATTACGTGCAAGTCACGTGTCATTTAGCGAATAATGTTTTTAATAAGAATTATTTCACTATTGTTTTAATGCAAATTTAATTAATTTGAATACCCAAAATAGAAATACTAATATCCCTAAATAAATGATCACGTGCAAGTCACGTGATGGTGTTTATCATAATAACATTGAAAAATGAAAAAAAAACTATTTTTACTACAATTTATATTAATCTTGTTTTTGTAAATAAATAATAATCGTTTAAAATCTAAATAAAAATAAAAACTATTTATATGTGATGGTGTTTAACTAATGAAAATGTAAAAAACTTTTTTTTTCTTTTCTTGAAACACAAATAAAAAGTATTTGATGTAGAACGGGTTGAGCAAGCAGGTACATATTAGAATAAAGAAAGAGAGAGACGAAGCCAATCAAAACATGGAAGAGAAGAATTGTATTAAATGACTCAATTGATTATGATAATAGAGATACATATTTATAGGGTTACAATGGGGAGGTAATCTCCTAGAAGGAAAAGGATTCTAATCTAATACAAAGATTGATCTCCTAGAAGGAGAAGGTTTCTAAGATTGTGTTTCCTAATCTAGTACAAAGATTGTGTTTCCTAATCTAATATATAACAATATATACTTGAATATAATATAATGATATTATATTCCTCATATGCTCCTGCAAGATGGACGACCAATAGGAAAGTCCAATCTTGGACATAATTACACGAAGACTTGTTGTTGCCGAAGACGTTGATGTTGCGAAAAATTTTGCTGTTGCTGAAGCTACGACTGAGTTTGCACGGTCGTGCATTTGCACGCACGGTCGTGCGGCCATTGTTGATTGATTTTATTTTTATTTTTTATTTTGAGAAATTTTGTGTCTCATCGACTACGTCTCAACGACGATTTTATGTCTCGACAAAGAATTGGGTTTGAAGGTTTATTTTACGTCGTAATGACGAGAAATTTTGGTTTGGGTTATGAGTTTTACGTCACACGGACGACTGTGGTTTGGGTTATGAGTTTTACGTCACACGGACGACTTTGGTTTGGGTTATGAGTTTTACGTCACGCGGACGACTTTGGTTTTGGTTATGAGTTTTACGTCACAAGGACGACTTTGGTTTGGGTGATGAGTTTTATGTCACACAGACGACTTTGGTATGGGTTTTACGTCACACGGACGACTTTGGTTTGGGTTATGAGTTTTACGTCACACGGACGACTGTGGTTTGGGTTATGAGTTTTACGTCACACGGACGACTTTGGTATGGGTTTTACGTCACACGGACGACTTTGGTTTGGGTTATGAGTTTTACGTCGCACGGACGACTTTGGTTTGGGTTATGAGTTTTACGTCACACGGACGACTTTGGTATGGGTTTTACGTCACACGGATGACTTTGGTTTGGGTTATGAGTTTTACGTCGCACGGAGGACTTTGGTTTGTTTTTTTCTAAGGGAGATTAAGTGAAGAGGAGAAAAAAATACTCAACGTTACATTGAGAAAAAAATTATGAGTGGAAAAAAAAATACTCAATGTTACATTGAGATAAGAGAAAAAAAAATTAAGAAGAAATAAAATTTCGAAGGGGAGAAATAATAAAAAATATAGGGTTTTGGTCAAAAGGGTTTGTGAGCCAAGGGGATTGAATAACAAAAAGTTTAAAGGTGGTGGGGGCTTTGGTAGTTGGTGGCGGAAGCAAGGTGGCGGAGAAGTTCTTCTATGGATCTTAGCTCTGATACCATATTAGAATAAAGAAAGAGAGAGACGAAGCCAATCAAAACATGGAAGAGAAGAATTGTATTGAATGACTCAATTGATTATGATAATAGAGGTACATATTTATAGGGTTACAATGGGGAGGTAATCTCCTAGAAGGAAAAGGATTCTAATCTAATACAAAGATTGATCTCCTAGAAGGAGAAGGTCTCTAAGATTGTGTTTCCTAATCTAGTACAAGGATTGTGTTTCCTAATCTAATATATAACAATATATACTTGAATATAATATAATGATATTATATTCCTCATAGTACAGAGCTTGCACGGCCGTGCGTGAAGGATAGCACGACAATACATAAAGGGATTGGCCGCGAGGGAGATACGAGCTTTTTGGTGCAGTCGAGCAGCGAGAGGCACGTCCTTTTCTGGACGTCGTAGATTTGGCACGCCCGTGCTTGGTTGTTGACGTGGCCGTGCAAGGCGAAGCACGCTGGAAGCTGGAGAAGATGATTTTCCTTTCCCGTCTCGTATTATTTTTATCGTTATTTCTTTTCCTTTATTTATTAGGTTTTTGTTATTTCTTTTCCTTTATTTATTTGGATTTGCGAGTATAAATACTCTTGTAGGGTTTTGGAAAAACACAACTTTGATTATTAATCATTCAATTGCAATTTTGTAATCTTTGCACTTTTGTGTAAAACCATAAGCCATTGTTGGCTTATTTGAAGATCCTATTCGGTAGGATTTCTTCGTGGGAATTCCCTTAGGTGGATTTCTCTTTCTTTTGCTGTATTCCGCTGCGAAATTAGTATCAGAAAAGATTCGATCATTAGAAGATGGTCGGTAACAACGGGAACAACAACGACAACCAAGCTGCACTTATTGCAATCTTGGAGCATATGGATCGTGAAGCGGCAACACGCCACACGGAACTCATAGCGGCTTTGCAGACTGGTGTCAACCCGAGCCAACGGGCAAGGGCTCACTTAGAACCTGTAGGACGCATGAAAAACCCAAAAATTATAGCAAATATACCATTCTTCACAGGTGAGTTGGATATGAAGGAATTTTCTGATTGGCTTTCGGAGGTTGAAAAGTACTTTGCACTAATGAATGTTGGGGATGAGAGAAACGTGCCTTATGTCGCTTATAAATTGTGTGGTGGTGCTTCCGCATGATGGACAAAATTAAACAATCAGAGGGTACATAGCCAAAAGGCTTCGCTTCGTTCCTGGCGACGTATGAAAGCTGCACTGAAGCAACGCTTTCTTCCCGACGACTTTGAGCAATTACTTTACCAAAAGTTTCTGAAATGCTAACAGGGTAGTCGAACCATTGCTGCCTACCCACACGACTTTCATTCGCAGTCTGCAGGAAATGATTTGAATGAATCAGATGCACACGAGGTACATGACAGGCCTTCAGACTAACATTCGACATCAGGTTGAGTTGTATTAAGTTCGCACTCTTGATGAGGCCATATCTCGAGCTAAGATCGTCGAGCGATAACAACCCATACCATTTCGGGCACAACCCACCTTCCGAAAGTATGGGAAGTCATCAGTTTCAAGTAATAAGGGCCAATACTCGGGGCATGCACCAGCTACGATTGATGAGATAGCACAGATTTCGCATCCTAAGACCGTTGATGGTGGCAAGAATACGCCCACTACCATTTCTCCAAATCCATCTACTCGACGACAAACCAACACCACTAGTAATGGGCATCAGAACTCTAACCCATATGCCAAGAATTATGGTGACAAGTGATATCGTTGTGGTTAAGAGGGGCATATTTCGAATCAATGTCCTAATCGTAGAAGGGTTAATGTGGTTGAGCGGGACAATTTCGAAGAGGAAGGTATTGATGGCACTTGTGAAGAGTATTGGGAGGACCCCAATGATATTGAGGAGGAAGCCGATGAGCATGAGTCGTTCGTGGTTCGCAGACTAATGTTAACTACTACTGAAGCAGAGAATCCTGAGAGACATAGTATTTTTCGCACGAGGGGAAAAGTTAATGATCAGGATGTGACTATGTTTGTTGACAGTGGGAGTAGCGAAAACTTAGTATTTCGTAGTTTGGTGGAGAAACTGAAACTAGACGTGCAAAAACATCCAACTCCTTACACTGTTGGGTGGGTCAATTCGGTCGGCAATATCAAGGTACTTGAGCAATGGTTTGTTCCTTTTTCTATTGGTCGATATAAGGATGTGGTTTATGCGATATTGTTGATATGACTGCATGCCATTTATTGTTGGGTAGACCTTGGCAATTTGATAATAATGTTGTACATAAGGGACGGGAGAATTTTATTAGTTTTATGAAAGATGGTGTGCAATTTCACTTGTGCCCATTGAGAGATAAACCTTCCCGTGCCAAGGAGAGAAAGAAGTATATTGTTTCTCTTTGTACTGCTCATAAGTTTGCTGCGAATATTATTGATGCTCCTATTGTATTTGGTGGTGGTGAGAGAAGGATTGGTGGGGAATGTTAGTTTGATCCCAAAATCTCTGCAAGCACTTTTGAAAGAATATCGTGACATTATGCCCGAGGAACTTCCGGCATGGTTACCTCCCTTGCGTGATATTCAACATAATATTGATCTAGTTCCTGGAGCATTCTTCCAAATCTTCCGCATTACAGAATGAGCCCCGCGGAACATGATATTCTGAGATAGCAGGTTGAGTACTTGTTAAAGAGGGGTTATATTCACGACAGTATGAGTCCTTGTGTTGTTCTGGATCTTCTTGTTCCTAAGAAGGATGGGACTTGGGGTATGTGTGTTGACAGTCAGGCTATTAATAAGATTACGGTGAAATGCAGGTTTCCTATTTTATGACTTGATGATATGCTAGATATGCTTTGTGGTACCCGAGTATTTTCCATGATTTATTTGAAGAGTTGATACCATCAGGTTCAAGTTTGGCCTAGTGATGAATGGAATACTGGGTTCAAGACTAAAAAGGGGCTTTATGAGTGGTTGGTGATGCCTTTTGGGTTATCAAATGCACCTAGTACTTTTATGCGTTTCATGAACAAGGTTCTAAAACCGTTTAACGGTAAGTTTATTGTTGTGTACTTTGATGATATCCTGATCTATAGCAAGACCGAGGAGGAACATGTTGGGCATGTACAATTGGTTCTGCAGGCATTAAAGGAGAATTAGTTATACATCAATTTCAAGAAGTGTAGTTTTATTCTTGACAAACTCTTATTATTGGGATACATTGTTTCTGCGGACGGAATTCAAGTGGACGAGGATAAAGTTCACGCAATTCGAGAGTAGCCTACGCCGAAGACAGTTAGTGAGGTACGCTGTTTTTATGGGCTTGCAACTTTTTACCGTCACTTTATCCAGAATTTTAGTACCATTATGGCCCATATTACCGAGTGTATGAAAAAGTGGAAATTTCATTGGGGTGATGAGGCAGCCGCTAGTTTCGCGTTAATCAAAGAGAAATTGACTACATATGAGCTTGAGTTTTATGCCGTGGTCCAAGCTATTAAGCACTGGGAACAGTACTTGCTACAACGCGAGTTCATTCTTCATACTGATCATGAGGCCTTGAAATACATGAATGGTCAAAATCTCTTAATCATATGCATGCTCGATGAGTGGCTTATTTGCAACAGTTCACTTTTGTTATCCAACATAAAAGTGGATAACATAATAAGGTAGCAGATGCCTTGAGTCGTCGGGCTAGTTTGTTGGTGACCATGCATAATGTAGTTGTCGGGTTTGATTGTTTGAATGAATTTTATGAGATTGATGCAGATTTTGCAAGTGAATAGGCAAAGTGTAGAGATTGTGTCCTTGTTGGATTAGTCTTCTTGCAAGATGGGTTCCTATTTTTCAAGGACAGATTGTGCATTTCGCAAGGTTCGGTGCGTGAGAGTCTTATTTCTGAGGTGCACAAGGATGGGTATTGTGGTAGAGATAAGACAGTTGAGTTGGTTTCGCAAAGGTATTACTAGCCACAGATTCGAAATGACATGTACAAGTTCCTGTAGAAGTGTATGGTTTGTCAAGTAAAGAAAGAGCAATCGCTGAATACGGGGTTGTGTACACCATTACCGGTTCCTGAGGCCCCGTGGGAGGATATTACTATGGATTTTGTGCTTGGGCTGCCTCGTACGCAACGATCTAATGATTCGGTTTTTGTGGTGGTGGATCGTTTTTCAAAGATGACTCATTTCATTCCATGTTGAAAAACTTCTGAAGCTGCTCATACTGAGGGTTATTCTTTAAGGAGGTTGTTCATTTACACGGAATTCCTAAAACTATAACTTCGAATCGTGACACTAAATTTTTGAGTCATTTTTGGCAAACTTTATGGCGCATATTTCGGACTGAGTTGCAGTTTAGTAGTGTTTCTCACCCACAAACGGATGGGCAAACGGAGGTGGTTAATAGGACCTTGGGATCTATGGTTCGTTGTTTGTGTAGTGATAGTCTGAAGAAGTGGGATTTAATGTTAGCGACAGCTGAATTTGCTTTCAACAACATGGTTAACAGGACAAAAAAAAAAGAATACATTTGAGATTGTGTACCAACGGCCGCCTATTCATAATATTGATTTGGTACCTCTACCAAAGTTATCCGATTATAGTGTTGCATCTGAACATATGGCGGAGAGAATTGAGGTTATACAAGTGGAGGTCAAGAAAAATATTGAGGCATCGAATGATAAGTACAAGGCGGATGCTTCCCGGTAGATATTTATAGCAAGCTTCATCCTAGAAAAATTGGTCTGTGCAAGATTTTGCAGAAGATTAATGATAATGCATATATCATGGACTTGCCACAGGAGTGGAACATTTCTCCTACTTTTAATATGGCCGATTTAGTCGATTTTTACCCGGACAATCCTCTTTATGTCAAGGCGGACTCGAGGATGAGTCATTTTCAAGCGGGAGAGAATGATGTAGAACGGTTTGAGCAAGCAGGTATAAAGCTCGCATGGCCGTGCGTGAAGGATGGCACGAACATGCATAAAGGGATTGGCCGCGAGGGAGATACGACCTTGTTGGCGCAATCGAGCAGCGAGAGGCACGCCCGTGTCCAGACGTCGTAGATTTGGCACGCCCGTGCTTGGTTGTTGACGCGGTTGTGCAAAGCGAAGCACGCTGGAAACTAAAGAAAATGATTTTCCTTTTCCGCCTCGTATTATTATTATTATATTTATTTATTTTCCTTTATTTATCAGGTTTTTGTTATTTCTTTTAAATTCCTTTATTTATTTAGATTTGTGAGTATAAATACTCGTATGATTTTGGAAAAACACAACTTTGATTATTAACCATTCAATTGCAATTTTGCAAGTTTTGCACTTTTATGTAAAACCCTAAGCCATTGTTGGCTTGTTTGAAGATCCTATTCGGTAGGATTTCTTCGTGAGAATTCCCTTAGGTGGATTTCTCTTTCTTTTGTTCTATTCCGCTGCATCAGTATTGTACATAATTAAATTTACAACACTATTATGCACAATTCTTACATTTGATTTAAATGTTCAAACCAACAACCATCATCTCTTTAATACTCAAACCCACTACCATCTCCACCATAACCAACACCCACCACCTCCCTGCACCCACCATCGCCATTTACCACAGCCAATTCCCACTACTAACCACCATTCACCACCATCCAACACCACCATTTCAAGACCACCATTCCAACACCACTAGTTAGACACCACTATTCTGACGCCACTGTCGCCACCAAACACCCACATCAACCACCTACGCCACCACCACCCCTACACAAAAACACCCAGATCTCTGCACAAAAACACACTCAGACTCAAACACGATGCGCACCCACACCAAAGTTAAAACCATCAACATTAAAGCCATCACCAATAATATATAATCTCCAATTAGGTTTCAAAAAGGGGGGACATAAGGGGGGCGAGCAAGGGAGGGAAGCCATATAGGGCGGCCGGATGTGGCCGAAATCGAGTTGAAATTGGAGGGGTCGCCGAAAGAGAGGAAGGTGAGGGGTGATCGAATTGAAGAGGATAGAGTGACAAAGTGTGTGTGCAGGGCTGTAAACGAGTCGAGTTCGAACGAGTTTTCTATGTTCAAACTCGAACTCGTTTTATAGATATTGAGTTCGAGTTTTTCTCGAGTTCGAGTTCAAGAAAAATTGGTGGTTCGAACTCGAGCTCGATAAAGTTCGAATTGTTTGCGAGCTACTCACGAGCTTCTCGATTCGATCTCAATTTCGAGCTTAAACGATTCGAGTTCGAGTCTAAAGCTTTTTTGGGAAGCAATTTACTGCCTTAATGTGGCCGTGGCCGAGGCCAAGGCCATGTCAAGGGCCGGCCAAGGCCGAATTAAAATAGCCCTTCCTTACCCAGCCCAGCCTCTTATATAGCCACAACCTTTGATTTTTTTGTTAATCTTTCAATGTGGGATAACCTCTCATGGCCACGGCCAAGGCCATGGCTGAGCCATGGCCGGCCAATCCCAAAGCCGAGCCACATGCCTTTGAAAACTTGACTTTGCTTTCGATGTGGGATATTATCCTCAAGGCCACGGCCAGCCAAGGCCAGCCAAGGCCCAAGGCCAAGGCCAAAGCCAATTTCTAATTTATTTATTTTTTTACAAATAAATAGCATCTTAAATATTATATTTTTTATTTTGTATAAAAATATTATTTATTTTTGACAAATAATAAAAATAAGTGGCAATATTTTTTAGATATATATATAAATTTATGAAATATAATTATTAAGATCATTATTTTTTATTTAAATTATTGATCAAAATTATATCTAATTTAAAATTGATATACCTTCCTATCCAAAATAAATATTTTGTTACTAATTTAAAATTATTATACTCTCCTTTTCAAAATAAATATTAAGATAATTTTGTTAAAATATCATATAAACCCTAAATCTACATTTAAGGTTTAGGGTTTAGGGTTTAGGATATATATATATGACATTTTAGTAAATGATTTAACTCATATACCACATATCCTAAATCATATATTTCATACCCTAAATGTTAAATCATATACTAAAATGTCATATATATATCCTATATCCTAAATTAGGATTTAGGGTATAGTCATTAGGGTTTTGGGTTTTGGGTATGGAATATATGATTTAGCATTTAGGGTTTAGGGTATAGCATTAAGGGTTTAGGGCATAGCAATTAGGGTTTAGGGTTTAGGGTATGGAATATATGATTTAGCATTTAGGGTTTAGGGTATAACATTTAGGGGTTAGGTACATCAATTAGGGTTTAGGGTATAGCAATTAGGGTTTAGGGTTTAGGGTATAGAGTATATGATCTAGGGTTTAGGGTATGGAGTATATGATCTAGGGTTTAGGGTATGGAGTATATGATCTAGGATTTAGGGTTTAGGGTATGGAGTATATGATCTAGGGTTTAGGGTTTAGGGTATGAAGTATATGATCTAGGATTTAGGGTATGGAATATATGATTTAGCATTTAGGGTTTAGGGTATGTAGCATATAATCTAGGGTTTAGGGGGTATAACAATTAGGGTTAGAGGTTAGGGTTTAGGAATAGTAGTGGTAGTGATAGTAATGGTAGTAGTGAATTAGTGCTGATAGTAGTAGTGGTGGTTTTGGTGGTGGTGGTAGTGGTAGTGGTGATAGTAGTGGTAGTAGTAATAGTAGTAGTGGTAGTAGTGGTGGTAGTAGTGGTTGGGGTAGTGATAGTGGTGGTGGTAGTAGGGGTAGTAGTGGTAGTGATAGTAATGGTAGTAGTGAATTAGTGATGGTAGTAGTAGTGGTGGTTTTGGTGGTGATGGTGATGGTGGTAGTGGTGGTAGTAGTGGTGGTAGTAGTAATAGTAGTAGTGGTGATAGTAGTGGTAGTAGTGAATTAGTGATGGTAGTAGTAGTGGTGGTTGTGGTGGTGGTGGTGGTGATCGATGGTGGTAGTGGTGGTAGAAGTAATAGTAGTAGTGGTAGTAGTGAATTAGCTCTATTTTTATTTTATTTTGATTTATGATTTATTTATTTTTCAAAAATAAATAAATCATAATTTAAATAAAAAATAATGATCTTAATAAAAATTTAAAAATTATTATTAGACAAAATTTAAATATATTTCATAAATATATATATATATATATAATATCCAAAAAAAATATATATAATAATATAAATTTATGAAATATTTATTTTTCAAAAAAAAATAAACATTAGGCTTGGCCTTGGCCTTGGCTACCTTGGCCGGCCTTGGCCTTGGCTGCCTTGGCCTTGGCCCTTGGCTGCCTTGGCTCGGCCTTGGCCTAGAAAGTATTTATCCCACATCGAAAGCAAAGTAAAGTTTTCAAAGGCTTGTGGTTCGGCTGGCCTTGGCGTTGGGATTGGCCGGCCATGGCTCGGCCTTGGCCTTGAGATTGGCCGGCCATGGCCTTGGCCTTGGGATTGGCCGGCCATGGCCTTGGTCGTGGCCATGGATAGTTATCCCACATTGAAACAAAAATGAAACTTCTATGTTTTAGCCTCTATATAATGAGGCTCAAGGTAAGGTTCTCTATGGTTTTTTGGGTTGTGGACAAAAATGAAACTTAAAAATGCCATATCACATACTCCCTCCGTCTCGCAAAACTTTACCCCTTTACTGTTGAGAACGGAAAATAAGGAATAATGTTATTAAAGTAGGTGTTGTGAGTGGGAGGAGAGAGAATGAGTGGAGAGAATAGTAAATTTGAAAAGTGTTGTGAGTATGACAAGTGGGTCCCATGAATAAAGAAGTATTAAAAAATTTCCTTTTTAGAAAAGTGGGACTTTAAAGTGGGACGCCCAAAATAGTAAAAGGGGTAATGTTTTGTGGGACGGAGGGAGTATGTGTATATGAAAATAAATAATTAAAAATTTGAGTTTTTATCGAGTTTATCGAGTCGAGTCGAGTTCGAAATGAGCTTTCTCGAGCTCACGAGTCGAGCATGTTCGACTCGAAAATTTCACGAGTTAAAATTCTCGTTCGAGCTCGAGCTCGAACTTCAACTCGAGCTCATTCGAGTCGAGTTTTTTCGAGTCGAGCCCGAGTCGAGTTCGAGCAACTCGGTTCGTATAACAGCCCTATGTGTGTGTGTGTGTGTATTATGTAATTAATATGGGGAGGATGAGGGAGGGGGTGGTCGTGCGTCTGTTTATGTCGTGTGGAAGGAAGGAGAAGATGGGTTTTTAAACTTCTTTACGTGAAATGATCAAAAGCCACGTGAAAATTTTGAAAGCATCCTCCATTCAATGATATGTGACTTGTACATGATCATTTAATGAGTTTTTCTAACAAATCTGAATAAAAATTTAAACATGCAAACAGAATAACAAATTTGAAATCTAAATTGTAAATTGTGAAAAATTGAAGCCTACATTGCGAAGTCACCCTAAACTTTGGGAGCCTAAAATGCAGTTTGCCCTTACGCTATTACACGCTCTCGACCCTTGTTTTTATTACTCTTTAATTCAAGGACCACATAAACTGACCATTTTCACCGTTACTCAGCTCATAGGCTTCCTCTTGAGGTAATATATATTCAATTTACTAAATGATACGCAATTTTAAGTCACTCTGCAAATACAGTCTCTACTTTCATCTTTTTAGCACTTATTCCTCTATAGCCCCCCAACTGTCGTCTATATCTGTATTTTCCATCTCTCCCGCTCTTATTTGCATACAGTGAGAGAGAAAGAGAAAGAGAGGAGAGAGAGAGAGAGAGAGAGAGAGAGAGAGAGAGAGAGAGAGAGAGAGGAGTGAGAGTGAAGTTACACACACATCTCTAGGTTTTGTTTAATGGAAGTACCCTCTTGACCATTATGGATTGTACCATTCTGATTAAGTGGGTACCACCCAACATGCACTTCAATAAACCAGAGAAAAAAAAAAAGAGATTCAAAATCTACCAAGTCCCAACCCTAATAAGTAATGACAACAACGACCCTTCATTCATGCAAACACCCTCTTTCCCATTAAAGTCATACTCACTCTCACTCAGCTTTTGAGGGGACCATCTCTCTCTAAATCTCTCTCTCTCTCTCTCTCTCTCTCTCTCTCTCTCTCTCTCCTACTCTCTCTCTCTCTAACACACACGCACTATATTCCCTCCGCCCATCTCAAGTTATAAAATTTGTCATTTTAGTATTTCATTATTAATTGCAAGTTTTAAAATAAAAAATATTTTATACTTTTTTTTTTGTTAATTGGACCAAATTATCATACTCATATGAATTAACTCATATATTTACTATTCTTTATTCTACTAATAATCTATATCTCATTGTACATACTCACAAAATATAATAATATATTACTCCGTCCCCGCCGACTTAGGACTTTTTGCCATTTTGGGCGTCCCACCCGACTTAGGACGGCCCAAAATGGAAACCTTAAATCACTATTCTCTCCACTCATTCTCTCTCCTACATTATTTTAATACTCACAACACCATTATAATTTACTATTCCCTCCACTCATTATTTCTCCTATTTTTAAATTACACTCACAACATTTACCTTTTCCTTAATCCCCGTGCCATTTCAAAAAATTCTAAGTCGGCCGGGACGGAGGGAGTATATATTTATTCTTAATTACCGAATACAAACTGTTTATTACAATTTGAGGTAGGACGGAGAAATAAGTTTTTTTTCACATGGGACCCACACTCACATTAGATAAATTAAAAGTATACTCAAATTGTGCTTCTTCATGTATATATAGGTGCATACATAAAGTAGAGAGGTCAATTTTCTGCCCTTTATTAAATTTGCAACATGTCGATTGTGGCAACAATCGATTCTACGTATCCAATGTTAGTGAATTTTGGTTTTCAATGGAGAAAGTAGTGACGTAGCTAAACAAACTTCCCTTGTACATTCCACAAGTGGTACCAAAAAAATACACATGCAAGAATTTTTTTTATATTTTTTTATTAAATGGCTCACGACGCGAACAAATATTTAATTTGTAAGTATTTTATTTCTACTCGCAGGGGCAGATCTAGTATGTAATTGACGTGGGCTCCAGCCCACCTCAGAATTTTGAATTTTTTTTTTACCTAAGTCACCGACTATATGTAACTTTTTTTATATATATGTTATTATTGTTTACAATATTTTTTAAATACCAAGCCCACGCAATTTCAAAATCTTGGATCCACCCCTGTCTACTCGTAAACATAGCTAACATATGTTAGTAACATAAATCTTTATTTATTTTTATTTGTGTTTACTGTTTTCTCTTCGTCTTTTCTGGCCCGATACAACAACAAGATATATAGAAAATTGCAAATTGCTCATTTTATTGAATTTATAGTTGTTAGAAGATAAACCCTAGAGTTTCCTAATATACATATAAGATTTGCTATAAGAGCATATATGTAGTTTGTTACTTACATTATTTGAAACTAACTAATGATATCAAAATATTCCCTCCGTCTCATTACCAATTATTACTATTTGCACACGGAAATTAAGAAAAATGGTTAATGGAGTAGGTGTTGTGTTAAAATATGAAGAGCTCAAAATATATTATGTATTATTTTCGTATCAAAATTTACATAATCTAGAGGACTATTTATACTCAAAACAGATGAGTCTTAATTATATTAGGATTCTCACAAATCTTTTCTTAATCTAATAGTAAATATAAATTTAATTGAAAATATTCGTAACTAAGGTAACTTTCCTAAGTTGGCTCAATGTCAATTTAGGTAACTAAATACTTTCTTTTCTTGATAATATATCTCAATATCCTAACGCCCTCCCTCAAGTTGGAACATCTAAAACGTAGATTTTCAACTTGCAAAAAAAAATTAAAAATTTGGAAAGATACATAATAATAATAACTAAAAAAATATCCATAGCAGCAAAATTTTATCTTCTAACATATGTTGTGCTTGTAATATCTGAAGAGACATCCGAATCAATTCTTCTTTTTCTTTAATCTCGTGCACAACTTGTGCCCACATGTCTTTTTTAATCTTCATTTTTCGAGTGAACGACACTTAATCATTGTTTTTATAGTGAACGACACTCAATCATCGTTTTTATAATGAATAACACTCGATCATTATTTTTAGAGTGAACGACACTTAATATTTTAGAATATGAAAGTGATGTTAATATGTGTAAGTGCTCCAATTTGAGCTTGTTAGAATTTTCGTTAGAAAATTAACGAAAGTTATAACATTTCTAACAATTCCTAACAATCCTAACATTTCTAACAAAATGAGGGTAAAATGGGCATTGTTATTTAAGGTTAAACCTCAAAAAGAATCTTAAAAAGTAAAACAAAGGAAGAAAATCAAAAATAGAAATGGCTGGAAACATAAAACTGGCTGTTAATTTGAATTTTCAAAAGAAATATTCATCTTGTCCAAAGCCGAAGCAAAGAATTAATGAACAAAGGCACGCGATCGGATCCATCCGCGCGGACATGTTTGCATTTTCAGAGGGCTATAAATTGAGCCCTCCTACAAAAATAAGGAGCCACAACACCAAATGCACCGAACCTCTGGCGAAATATAGAGAGAAAACAGTGAGAATTCTTCAAGAATTGTCACCATTTTCTCTCCAATCTTTCCCAACTCACACTCATCCACTCACTCTCATATTCAAGCCTTAAACACTCATACACTCAAGCCAAAAACTCAAGAACACAAGGAAGATTGGTAAACCCTCCTTCTCCTTACCCTAAACTCCAACCATGCATGCATTTGCAAACTACAAAATGTAGTTCTTTCATCTTCTTGCTTTAGATCTAAGAAGATCACCATGGAAGACCATCTCCATGGATGATCTTCTACAAAGATCAAAATTATTTTCAAGTTCTCTTACTTTCTTGCAAAGAAAACTCATTTTCAAAACCCTAAAAACCATTTTCAAGCATCAAATCTCATTTTCAAAGGATAAAAATCCCCTTCCCAAGCAAATGAAATGCTTAGTCCTAATGTACCCCAAGGATGGTTTGGTATAGTTGATTCACCACTAAAATGTCAAGTGATCACTAACCAAAACCTAGGGAAATGGGGACAAGCATGGATGCAAAACCCCCCTTAAAATCATATTTTCTTTCCTGAGAAGTTGCTGTCCAGTAGCAATTTTCTCAGATCTCAGTCCATGGTCTAATTTTTTGGACACAGATAAATGTGGAATTTGGTGTTGACAACAAAACACTTTTTGTAGCCAACATCCAGATCTTTCCATACATATTTTTACTTTATTTTTTGGGTGAGTAAAACTCCTCTTTTCAAATTTTCTTTCAGAGGCTAGTTCATCAGCTTCTGGGAATCCAGATCTCATATCTGAGGTTTCCAGAAGGTTTTGACCCCTCAAATCTTCTCCAAAATGGAAAATTCCTTCGCACAAATCTTATTTAAGGTGTCTAGAACAACTTTCATTCTCTGAGTTTATCCATATTATGAAGTTTTAAGACCCTTGAATCCATTTCAAAATCAAAGGTCCACTGCCTTTTTCATTCTGGCAGAAATGGCTCTCAACTTCAAAAGGTCTTTTGAGTACCAAATCTCAATCCAAAAATCTTCCAAAAATTCATGGGATCAGTTTAAAGTTTTGAAAAGATATCCCAATTTTTACTTTTCTGAGTTTCAAATTATTTTGGCCAAAACACACACACACACACACACAAATGATTTTCAGCTTGGAAGACTCGTTTTACGAGGCATTCCGGGTGCACACTAACGTCCTTCCCGGCGTGTAACATGACCTCCGAACCTAAATTTCTGATCTCAGGCTTTTTTCAAAGTTTTGGCCCTTAAAACAAAAATGGCGTGGCGACTCCGTTCTTTTTTCCCGGGTCTTATTTGGTTTGGTTTTTTTCAAAGAAACTACGAAAAAATCGAATTTCTTTCCCGCGAGAAATGGCGACACATCATCACAATATGGTTAATCATCGTTTTTAGAGTGAACGACATTTAATCATCGTTTTTATAGTGAACGACACTCAACTATCGTTTTTATAGTGAACGACACTTAATTATTTAGAAGATAAAAGAGATATTAATATGGTTTGTGGTGGCCGGATCTTCATATATGGTGGTGGCCGGAATATGTAAGGTAGAGACAATTCTTGCTAAAGAAAAGGGCAAGAGATTTTTTTTTTATATAAAAGTTTAGTACCTTGGTGGATAGAAGATTGATTGGAAGATGGACTATGATCTTTGTCATTGAGATGATGATGAATCTTTTTAATTATCAATGATACCACATGTAGGAGACGTTAAAGATAAATTCACCATACACAATTCTCTCCCTAAAAGAGAGAATGTGACAATGGTTATTTAAAAGTATAGATACATGATTTCAAGTTCGAACCCATGCTCTGATATCATATTAAAGTATGGAGAGCCCAAAATATATTATGTATTATTTTCGCCTCAAAGTTTACATAATCTAGAGGACTCATATCTATAACTATATAAAGGCTGCAGTGCAAAGCACTTCAGCACACCCCCCATTTTCCCGCTCAAACTAGAATCGAGACTAAATAGAGGTTAGGTTCATTACTCATTTACTAAACACACCCCCTTTAATAACCTGAAATAAAATTTGAAAAATCTGAGGGATATTAATCCCATATCGTCTAGGAATTGAAATGCTAGAAAATGGAGTAGTATATATTCAGAGGCCTTAGCATCTGAAAACCAATTGGGATATTAATCACACATCGTCTAGGAATTGAAATGTTAGGAAATGGAGTAGTATAAATTTTGGGGCCTTAGGCTCCTTGGTGAGCACCAGCTTTCTTGGTATTGGGCGCGCCTAGGTCATGCCTAATCACCGCCAAATGGATTCTTAACTAATACTTTTCATAGTTTCTTAATTTCTCAAGAAAACTTTACATTTAGTATATATTGAGAGGCCTTAGCATTTGAAAACCAAATGGGATATTAATCCCACATCGTCTAGGAATTGAAATATTAGAAAATGGAGTAGTATATAATGAGAGGCCTTAGCATTTGAAAACCAAATGGGATATTAATTCCACATCGTCTGGGAAGTGAAATGTTAGGAAATGGAGTAGTATAAATTTCGGGGCATTTGGCTCCTTAGTGAACATCAACTTTCTTTGTGTTGGGCGTGCCTAAGTCACGCCTAGGGCGCTTAATCACCGTCAAATGACTCATTAACTAAGACTTTTCATAGCTCCTTAATTTCTCAAGAAAGTTTTCCATTTATTGAGAGGTCTTAGCATTTAAAAACCAAATAAGATATTAATCCTACATCATCTAGGAAATGGAATAGTATATATTAAGAGGTCTTAGCATTTGAAAATAATGGGATATTAATCCCACATTGTCTAGGAATTGAAATGCTAGAAAATGGAGTAGTATATATTGAGAGGCCTTAGCATTTGAAAACCAAATGGGATATTAATCTCACATCGTCTAGAAATTGAAATGCTAGGAAATGGAGTAGTATATATTGAGAGGCCTTAGCATTTGAAAACCAAATGGTATATTAATCCCACATCGTCTAGGAATTGAAGTGCTAGAAAATGAAATAGTATAAATTTTAGGGCTCCTTAGTGAACACCAGCTTTCTTGGTGTCGGGCGCGCCTAAGTCACGCCTAGGGTGCCTAATCACCGCCAATGACTTCTTAACTAAGACTTTTCATAGCTCCTTAATTTCTCAAGAAAGCTTTCCATTTTCGTTTCCCTCACAGCCAGTTTTGGAATTAGAAACTTGGTCGATTTTGTCATTTCACATGTGTAAGATAGTGACTTGCTATAAAGAAAAGGGGAAAAATAAAAGGGATAGATGTGTGACGTGCTCTATGGAGAGCAACTTCTCCTATTATTTTTAACTTTCTTTTAAATAATTTTTTATCCGTGCATTAACGCACTGGTGTAACACTAATTTAGAATTAAAATATTTGAATCTTAATTCTATTAGGATTCTCACAAATCTCTCCTTAATCTAATAATAAATATAAATCTAATTGAAAATATTTTTAACTAAGGTAACTTTCCTAAGTTAGCTCAATATCAACTTAGTTAATTAAATACTTTCTTTTATTGAGAATATCTCTCAATATCATAACATATTGTGAGTATAAAAAGTGAGATATGAAAGAGAAAGTGGAATAGGAAATGATAATTGAATTATTTTCTTTCTTTCTTTTTTTTTTTTTTTTTTGCTCAGCAATAATTTGACTTTATTAAAAGATCAAAGATACTCCAGAATATAACAATATGAATAGGAAGGAGACCCAAAACATGCATACATACAATGCAGATGACTCTAAAGTAGAGAGATTACCCGTTGTTGTTGTGAGTATAATATATGGGTCTCAATAATATTAAAATAATAAAATAAAAAGTGTGCAGTATATAATGAACGGCCTATTATGATTAGGAAAGTGTGTAGTTTATATCGGAACGGTCGGTATTAATTTCTTGGTGCATGTTACCAGAAAGAAAATATCTAGCTTATGTGGAAAAGGACTAAAAATAGGAATATACCAGAAAAGTTAACAAAAAAACACACACGTAACTTGTATATATTCATTCAAGTAAGTGTTGTTCACAATTTTTTTGAGGACCACTTTGCAGATGCCTGCAAGAGTAATTACTAAAAAGCCAACATCTATAATTAAAGAACCAACACCAATTAGTTGTACCTCTGGTTCATGCATGGAGAGAGAGAGAGAGAGAGAGCATGTAGCTAGTCAGTCATATCTCTCTCTCTCTCTCTTTCTCAGTCTTTACAAGTGTTGATTAATGGAACACTACTTGAGCACATGTAAATTATGGAACTCTAAGGCATTTTATTTTTTGAATCTAGTTTTGGTAATGTCCTAATATTTGAATTTGGCTCATTTATTTGTACGAACACAACCGTTTTAGAATGTTGCAGCCATGAGGAGGGCATCACACGGGCCTATGTGGTCGCATAGCGCGATAGCATGGCAAGGTGTATGCCTCCGCTTATCCGCTGCTCAAAGCGACCAATCCGAAGCCTATGTGGCTGGTAGGGTTTTCTGAAACCATGGGATTAGGTTCAGAGAGTATAAATACTCTCGTAATCCTATTATGACCTCTATGTTATGATTCTGAACATCTAGAGACTTAGTTTTGTCTGAGCGATCAATTGTGTATAATGTTAATTTGTTCTAGTGTTCTATAAGTGTTTTAAACAATCTGATCGTTTGTAACTTGTACCTTGATTTCTCCATATTAATAAGATATGTTCAGTTAGTAAACCATGTAAATATGTGTATTCTCACTTTATGTTCATTATTATAAGTGCTATTTTTCTATCTGATTATAACAAACTGGTATCAAAGCTCTGTTAGGAGCTTTTGGGATTCTGTTGTTGCAAGAAAGGATGGTTTCTATTACGAATAAAGATCGACAAGTTCAACATGAGGAATGAATATGTTCTATGTCAGATCAAGATGAAATTGTTAATAAGCACAAAAAGAGAAAAGAATTACAATATATTGAAATACAATTTACGTAAACTTAAACAAGAAAAAATAACGGTTCGTAGGTTGGTCGTCTTTATGTTGCCCTGTGTGTTGTTGTGAAATTCACGCAGCGGAACGGCCCAAGCTTGGAGTAATAATAAGAGCAACACACACGAAAAGTAAATCACACACAAAGGAACACACAAGAATTGTTAACCCGGTTCGTTGCAACAACAACTACGTCCGGGGGCGCTACCAAGCCAAAATATTCTCGCTAATATTTTCAGATGTTACAATTTGTTTCTAGGCTATCACATGTATTTATAGGGAACAATAAATCAAATCCTAGTAATAATCGAATTCCTAAGAAAGTAATCTTCTTTCTTTCCAAGTATTACTACCAAAAGGAATCACCAATGCAGGAGGAGATCTGATCAAAGTAGGAAACAAAATCTGCTGCAGAAAATCCTCCTCGTCACGTGGGCGGTCGCCCACCACGTCATGGGCGGTCGCCCAAGAGGAATTTCACACGAGACCATCCTTCTGTACACATGGGCGGTCGCCGCCACCACCACGTGGGCGGCCACCCACCAACAGACTCACCTCCGAATTTTTCCTTTTTCCATGGTTTTGACTCCACATCCCAACAATCTCCCACCTGGAGACAAACCATCCATGATACCTCTCTTGAAACAAATTTTAGTGGCCAGCTATTGCGTTGGTAGCGCCCGGCCTCTTGTCTAGTTATCCAAGTGAGTTGAAGCTGAGCTACGCTTCAACATAACTGTCGGTTCTACCATGATCCGAGTCTTCATTCCGAATGATCCTCCCTGCACATCCCCGCTCACTTGCTTGCTAACTATCGATCCTAAACAGCGCGAATCCACGTGCCCCACACAATCACAAGCTTGGAACCTTTGTGTGTTCTTTGTAACCCATCGCATCACCGTTCTAGATCCCGCTCCCATGTTGGCCAAATTGGCTCCGCGTCGGCCGACTTCATTACCCAATTTTCTACCAACATACCGTTTCGTGAAATTTCTCCCACCATGGCGATCTCGGCCACCACCATTCATCATTGGGATGCGCCTTCGTTTCCCCCAACGACTCAAGTTGCATGTGGTATACAACATATTTTCCACGCCGCCACGAGCCACCAAGCTAGCTCCGCGGTTTACCTTCCATGTCCCACAACCGAAGGTCACCACACAACCCTCCTTATCAAGTTGCCTTATGGAAATCAAGTTCCTCTTCAAATCCGGAATATGTCGCACATCACGTAGCCGCAAAACAGTCCCATCCGTTGCTTTGACCCGAAAACGACCCCCTTTCGATGACCTTCAGCGGGATTATTGTTTCCCAAACGAACAACCCCAAAATCACCCGAGCGTCTCGCTCCATTCTTTAACGCACTAGTGCATGAATGAAACGTCGAGCCCGAATCCAAAACCCACGAATCTGTTGAACTGCTCCCACCCAAGATTAATGCATCCGCTATCTCCTCAGCAACATTCAATTCCTTCGCTCTGCCTGACCGCTTCGGACAACTTCTCCTAAAGTGCCCCTTCTCCCCACAATCATAGCAAGTAATCACCTTCTTGCCACCCTTACTCTTTTCACCGACATTTAGTGCTAGCCCCGATGTCCCACCCTTGCTCTTCCTACGAATTTCTTCGCCAAGAATCACATCAACGACATCCGAAAACTTCAACTTCACTTTTCCTGTTGAAACGTTAACTGCTATCGCAGTCGTATCCCAACTTTCCGGCAAAGAAGAAAGTAATATCAACGCTAGTACCTCGTCATCAAGAGTAACAGCCACGGAAGACAGTTGGGTCGCAGTAGATTTGAATTCACTTATATGCTTTGTTGCCGACATGCCCTCCACCATCCTTATGTTCAACAGCTTCCTCATTAGATGAGCTTTATTCGCCGCCGATGGTGCCTCGTACATGCTCGCCAACATCTCTAACATCTCCATGGTAGTCTTCGCCTCCAAAACATTCTTCGCCACATCCTTGGTCAACGTTTGCCTAACAAGCCCTAACGCTTTCCGATCCATGATTTCGAATTTTGCTTCCTCTATGTTCGCCGGCTTTTCTTTTAATGGTAGATACAAATCCTTGTTCCACAGAACATCCTCGATTTGTGTCTTCCAAAAATTGAAATCCGTCCCATCAAACTTTTCGATCAACACCTTATTACCATCCTCCAAAGCTCCCAATAAATCCATAGCAAAAGACCAGCCAACCAATGATTCGACAAAACCAAAGGCTCTGATACCAGTTGTTGTGAAATTCACGCAGCGGAACGGCCCAAGCTTGGAGTAATAATAAGAGCAACACACACGAAAAGTAAATCACACACAAAGGAACACACAAGAATTGTTAACCCGGTTCGTTGCAACAACAACTACGTCCGGGGGCGCTACCAAGCCAAAATATTCTCTCTAATATTTTCAGATGTTACAATTTGTTTCTAGGCTATCACATGTATTTATAGGGAACAATAAATCAAATCCTAGTAATAATCGAATTCCTAAGAAAGTAATCTTCTTTCTTTCCAAGTATTACTACCAAAAGGAATCAGCAATGCAGGAGGAGATCTGATCAAAGTAGGAAACAAAATCTGCTGCAGAAAATCCTCCCCGTCACGTGGGCGGTCGCCCACCACGTCATGGGCGATCGCCCAAGAGGAATTTCACACGAGACCATCCTACTGCACACGTAGGCGGTCGCCCGCCCACCACCATGGGTGGTCGCCCAGTCCAACAGACTCACCTCCGGATTTTTCCTTTTTCCATGGTTTTGACTCCACATCCCAACATGTGTGACACACTCTCTTTAAAACAAATTCGCCTCCTCACCGAATTGTGTTTGAGGTTGTTTTGAACGTTCGTCTCCCAAAATAAAACAGACGGACCGTACTATTCTTACACACTATAATCTCCGGCGAATCTCAATATGATTGGACAAAATCACCATAAATAAATTTCTTACAAGCCAAATAAAGATGAACAAATTGCAAATGGGAAGAAAAAGATTGATGGAAAAAGTTATTTTCATTTGTTGTGGGTTTCTCTATTTATAGCTTCAATAACCATGTGATAAATTCCCAATTAATCCTTATATTAATATGGGAGTCATTACGTTATATTCATGGGGTTTTATTCCACAACTTATAAGCCCAAAACCCATGGTAATGATCCCAATTAATTCCTTAATTAACTTGGAAATCATGACACATCAATAGTGTGGTTAAACTCGAAAAGTTACAATATCAACCCACCAACTTGAGCTATCATATTTTTTCATCCAATCTCAAATTGGATATCTATATATACTATTTCAATGTTCACATGTAGTGGAACATGAACTCACAATAATATTTGTCAAACGACAAACGATTCATGTAAGGAAAATACACAAAATCCTTACACACAACGCATTTTTCCAACAATCCCCCACATGAAGGAAATTAATGACGAGTTTGGTGATAGAGTCCGGCATACGAAAACTTGCATACGATAGGTGTGGGAATGCCCATTAAACCTTCGCTCGTACAAGCATATTTACTACACTCGCAAGTCGATAGACGAGATATCCTTGAATCGTTATACTTTTTGTGTAGCCGATCATATGATTGACACAAGTATCGTCCTAACATAGTTCAATTCTCATAGCTATGTTCATTCATGGCCCTGAAAATTTTGCCTGGTTCTGTGAGAGGGTCTAAAAATTGAGTCTCACACAATTCTTCTCGAAGCGCCCCCACTTCTCTCTCAAATAGGTGATTCTTAAAGGTAATCCGTATTACCCTGCTCGAATTTTCAACGAGTAAAAATTATTAAAAGTCATAAGCTTATCCTTATCCTTATCCTTTTGGGATGTCACTAATGGGAATGGACTTGGGGTTAATTCCCCCACAGTGACGCTACAAGTATTTCAACAGTTAGGTGGTCCCATTTAATCTAGTTCTTGGGATCTCCAGTCAATAGTCATCTATATAGGGTTTTCTGTTATGTTTAACTTTTAAGAGGCTTAAGTCTCATTCCCCTCCGAATTTACAACTAACTCTCGATTTAACCCTTTGGTTAACGGATTCGTTTATCATTTGACCTCAAATAGTCAAATTAGTTAAGATTAGTTGTCTAATGGTATTATTTATTAGACATATATGTCTAGATTACCATTACACATATTGATATATGTCTTTTGAATCATTAATTAACTTTAGCGATATACCATCTTGCTAACACAAGCTTTATCCATTTGATAATTGTTAACTCATATTCATTTAAATCCCAATTATTCCATATTGATCCTTTCAAAAATTTCAAAAATATCCACCTAATGACTTATTTAACAACGAGTATATTAGTTTTCCTTGAATTTGAATCAACGGATCAAATTGACTAGAATTTTTCTTAATTATCATATCGTTTTTTGGATTTAATTAACAAAGTGGCGTAGTCACACTTGTTTAAATCCATACAATCAAACATTTAATGTCGTTATCTTTGTACTTGTCTCAAGTCATACAATGACTTTACAAACTAGCACATTTTCTTCTAGGTTCCATTTCTTGAACTGTTTCAACACTTTGATCTATTTCATTCAAATTATCATTTATTCACTTTCATGAATTTGACATCAATACTTGATTTTCATTGATTTTATTTTCTTTTGATTTTTATATATATTCAAACTTATTGAACCATATGTAACAAACCAATATTCACAATTGTTATGAACATAACTCTTGAAACATAATCCATCATTTATTAACCAATTTCAATTTCTTTGGTAATTTGACTTTCTACTTTGCGAATCACCCCCACATTCACAGATGTACGTAGGCATACGTATCCATATTTCATATGTACATCTCATTGTTTTCTTGGAAAAACCTTTTTAAAAGGTAATTATTTTCCAAAGTATACTCACCCTCACATTTCGGGGTAGTCCTAAAATTAGCAATAATGTCAATTTTTATTATTAACACCATTTGATAATGATGTACATTATGGACACTTTGTTTCATTGCTCATATACAACAAACTCATCGGGTTGTTCTACGTAAATTTTCTATTCTAAATCGACATTTAGAAAGGTTATTTATATCAATTTGATGTATTTCAAATTTTGCTATACAGCAATTGCAAATACAAATCCCTATTCTCGTGATAAGAGAATAAGCATAAAAGTAATCAAGTTCTTCATTTTTCTTGTAATTCTTAATTACAAGTCTAGCATTGTATTCATTGATTGTTCCATCGGTCTTCATTTTCTTTTCTTTTTTTAAAAAAAAAAAAATCACTTATATGCTAGTGGTTATCACCCGGAGGTACTTCCACTAATTTTCAAGTGTAATTTTCTAAGATGAAACCAATCTCAATGTTATTGACCCTTTTCCACAAAGTTTCTTCTGAAGTGCTCAATGCTTTTATAACTTTGTGACTCACTTTCTAGCATGCAGGTTAGAAAATCTGTGTCATAGAATTTTCTTGTTCTACCTCATTTGCTATGTCGAGTTCCTACCTCTTATTCATCATTTTCTCATGATAAGTTTCTTGTTCTTCTATTTAACCATGAATCCGTTTAAATGAGTTTGCCTTATGTCTTAATTTATACGGAAACATATTCTTAAAGAAATAAGCATTTCATGATTCCATTATATTATTCTTGTATATATATTAAATCTTGAATTTATAAACAAGAATTCTATAATCACAATTATTGTAAGCATACCAAACACATATGCAATCAATAGTATTCAGTATAACTTATACACAAACTACACTTAGTTGTGTTTTATCACTACCTGTTTATTAAGTTGATTTCCAACTTTTCCTTTATAGAGATAAGATTCAATATTTTACTTTTTAGCAACCAGCGATAAAGGTAAAAACTTACATTTTACCGTCATCCATATGAATAATATTCACATCTCAATATTGATCTCTTGATCAACATTCACATCTCAAGCATCAATATGCATTGATTATACTTTCAAACACATATTTGATAATTCTTGTTTTGTATCTATTTTGACCATATAACGAGATTTAATCTCAATATTGATCACTTGAACACCCTTTCGTTTCATTCATTCAAACATCATGAATAACATTTTGATGACAACACAGTTGTCTCTCAAGACACAAGGTATATGTTCAACTTTTTCAAACATGTTTGACTTTTTAAACAAGTTTGACTTTCCAAATGATTTTGACATTTCTCACAAACTTGACATTTAAAACAAGTTTGACCAACTTTGTCTTTTTATTAACCATTTTGGCATGCTTCATTACATATCTTTTGCCACAAGAAATGTTAGATAATTTTTCTCCAAATTTCTATTCTCTTTTCCAATACAAAGATGAATAGCACACACCTCAACATTTATTTCTATTCATTCATGTTTGAGGTGATTTTAAAATATCTTTAAGTGGGAAGAAATTTCTCAATTATTGTCATCATTTGATAATTTTACTCAACACTTTCCATTCGACATGGTTTTCATGAAATACTATTTTCACTTATTTTCATATGAATTTTTTTTACGATTTATGAAGTCAACTATTTTAAAATCAATGAAGCGGCTTATGATGATTTTCATTGCACCCGCATTCTCGATTTTATATTTATAGTCCAACGACTTCCACAAATCTTTTGCCATTTTCTTGATACTATAAATGTTTTATAATGAATTCGATAATTTATTAAGTATATAATTTCGATAAAGAAAATTTGCATGCTTCAACCGCACTCACGGCTTGAACATCCATCTCATTTTCACACAACTTTGTAGGATCTTTCATAAGAAACCTCTATAAGTTCAAGGTGGTCAAGTAGAACATCTTTTGTTGCCATCACTTAAAGTTAAGGCCAACAAAAGTTTCTAACTTCTCGCTATGGTGATCTGAAATATTTGGAACAACAACATTCCATTAGAGATTTGTCTCCACACAAACCAAACATTGGCTTTAATTTTCAACAATTATAAATTTGTTGTTACAAATATAACTCTCTAACTTAATTAGAGAATTAACTCCAATAATAAATAGATAATTCAATAGGAGAATTAACCCAATTTATTTCTTATAACCACTCATATTTATAAATCTCTAAATTTCTTAATAAAATTATAGTTGGGGGTTAATTATACAGAACTTTAAGGGCTCGTTTGGTTGCCGGATAAGGATTAGCGGCATTATTAATGAGGGGATTATTAATACTCTCATTAATAATCCTTGGTACTAATAATCCTTAGCTTTGGAGTAATCTTGCGTTTGGTACAATCAGGATTAACTCATGCTTATCATGTCTAATATAAAATAAAACTATTAATATTCCGACAATACCCCTAACCCTCATTAAATTACATTATTATTTTTCTTGTCTCTTTTTTCAATCTTGTGTTTCCTCTAATCATGAAGTGAAATTAGAGATACAGCCTAAGAAGTAGAGAAAGCCAAGAACTCTTTATTTTCATCTGGAGCCGGGTAGTATGGACTGTCATTGTCGTCCTTACCAATGAATTTGTTAAGAAACATATCATCATTCTTAGGGAAGAAAGGTAGAGCCCAACATTTCTTTCAATGGATATAGGCTTCACCTCTATTCAACCTCCAATTCAGCCACAATCGATTCGTCAGAAGGACTCAATTGAGTCTCAGGCACTTCGGTGTCAAAATAAACTGGGTCTGAATCGGAGTCATCAGAAGTGGAAAACAGATTATCGGGGACGACGATTCCCTTAAAATGACCGAGTAATCGATGGAAGAACTTCATAAATTGTCGAATCAGGGCATAGATACGATTCAACGAAACAAAGAGAAGGAATCGTCGCTACCGTATCAAATACGGGCAACGAAACCATAGAATCAAAGGTTGTTTCCCTAAAAAATGGCCGATCCATGGGAATCAACGAGGGAGGACTTTCAGTTTGACTATATTATTGAAGGGCATAAATGTCTAACAAAAATTTGTACGCATCACTCTTATACCAGTCTTATTAATACTACACTTCAATTGGGATTAATAGTGAGGGGATAAGGGGTTTAATCCGAATGAGGAGTATTAATTATCTAAAACCTCAAATCCTACCAAACACCTATTTTGATGGATATTCGGATTATTTATCTTATCCTGATGGCTAATATTGGCTATCAAACAAGGCCTAAATGTCTTATCTTGAATTACCTTTAAATTAGAGAAAGTCACATTCTCATTTACAAATTACAAAATTTCTTTTAGAAGTTCTCCTTTTAAATATTTTGTATCATTTGTCATCATCAACTACAATAGGATTTAACAACTTACTTCAAAAAGACCTATTTTTTTATCTTTATAACATTAGTCACATAATCTCCCAATAGGTTTTAACAACTTCTTACAAGAAAACCTATAGATTTAGTTCTTGTGACATTTGTCAATATTTATAGCAATAGAATTCAACAACTTCTTTCAAAAAGATCTATTGTTTTTATATTTGTGACTTTGTCACTAATACTAATAATAGAATTTAACAACTTCTTTCAAGAAACCCTATCATCTTTGTTAATACATCATTTATAAAATGCAACGTTAAAGACTATATATTTTAACATTCATCTTCTCAAAATAGTTCCAACGAACTATTTAATTTTTCTCACTATAATTCTCATGAACCATAAGAGATATATCACCCGTTGTATAAACACTAGAAGTGGATTTGCCATAACTATTTTACACAATCGTCGCAACATCCTTTATGTTCATCCGTTAGTTCATTATATGTTCAAATTCTTATTTTTCAATCATAAACTGTTCTGTTCCGAAATTTATCTTCATCTCCACATAAAATATTTTGATCTATACCGTCAAGATTGTTCTTCTATAAGATTAGAACTTGCTCACCAAATTTGAGCTCGGTCCAACGGTTAACGAATCGGGAATTACAATTTTACCACAGTTGGTCATTGCAAAAACTTGCTGGAATTTTCTTCCATCCGTCTCTTTCATCGTTTTCTATCATTTCTCCCGTGACCGGTGCTCCATCGGATTTATCAAATCTGTAATCCTTTCTCAAATAGGAATTTGTCTTAAGATTGTTAGACAAAATCTTACAATAAGCACAAAAAGAGAAAAGAATTACAATATATTGAAATACAATTTACAACGTAAACTTAAACTTAAACAAGAAGAAATAAACGTAGGTTGATCGTATTTATGTTGCCCAAGTCGTGTGTGACACACTCTCCTTAGACAAATTCGCCCCTCACTGAGTTGTGCTTGAGGTTGTTTTGGACGTTCGCCTCCCAGGATAAGGACGGACCGGACTATTTTTGCACACTAGAATCTCCGGTGAATCTCACTATGCTTGGACAAAATCAACATGAATAAATTTTTTGCAGGACAAAGAAAAAAGATGAACAAATTGCAAAGGAGTGGAAGAAGATTGAAGGAAAAATTTGTTTTCATTTTTTGTCGGATTCTCTATTTATAGCTTCAACAACCATCTGATGAATTTCCAATTTATCCTTGTATTAATATGGGAGTCATTACCTTATATTCTGTTGGGTTTTGAGGTTACAAACGTAGTGGAAGAACTTTGAAAAACAACAAAACCCTAGCCCTTGAATCCGTCTAGCATGAAGAGATTAGAAACATGAAATAGAATTTACATACCTTAATGCGATTTGTTTGTTCGAAAATGGATCTTCAAAGCGAATCTCAAAACGAATCTCAAAAAACCGTTGATGAAGGTTTTTGATTTTCTCTTTGTTCTAAACCTTGTGATGAATCAACGATTGAAATCTTTAAGCTTTTGGTGATAAATTAATCACCCTCTATCGGTAATCCACACGCGAAAGGATCAAGAACACTTCTTGTTGGATTGCTAGATGATCCCCTATTGTTGAATAAATATTCAACAATCTATGGCTGTTTGGTAGAATGAATCTATGGAATTTGATCTTTGAATCGTAATCAAAATCAACCAATTAGTGTTTCAAAACTCTAATTTTCGTCACCTATGGCTGGTGCAAAAGGATTCTATTTATACTTGTTATAAATCCCTAACCTTTAGGGAAAAGAGTCATTTTTCCAAGCCAAAACGGGCTTCCAGCACCGCGAGGACGTGTAATCCCCCAGGGCACGAGTCGTAAGCACGATTTGTCCCTGAGGGGACGAGTCGTCCCCTATTGCAAGCGCTCTGATACAGTCGTCCCCTGACCCCAGAATTCACCCTTTTAGCCATTTTCAATACGTTCTTTTGTGTGTGACCCTTTAGGAATTATATTTTATGTTGGTAGTGAGTTGAAACATCAACCTCACAAGACATAAGTGACTTATAGCAAATCATTATGTCCTTCCAATTAAATATAACATCAAAGCTTGATTCCTTGATAGATCAATGTCACAATCCCTTTGTCCACGATGTCAAATCGAACATGAGTCATGGTCCATGTCAACTCACATGTTAAATGCTTTCTCGATTCCGAATATGTTGATAATCCAAGTGCATTTGATCTCAATCAAATCTCTTGAGTGTGGCCACACATTTCATCAACATCATTCATCGAGGGGCCCAAGCAAACATCTCTCTCAACGAGAAGGACAATCCCTTCTTGACTTATCATTCTTCCCTACAAGAATCCAATCATGCCAACATAGCCCTTATTGCTATCCGATTAAAGATAGTGTTAGACTATATCAAACACAATGTTCATCATGTGGAAAACGATTATAATCTCAGGTTCAAAGGATTCACTGACACTACTATCATGAGATTTAATCATGACACATATAACTATTGACCATGTCATAAATCTCATCGGTAGGTCATGTCCAATACTTGTTCTCTAGCAAGTATCCATAAGTGTAATGTGCATCACATGCATATAATCATCTCCATGATTATCCATTGCCTACTTATACTAGTTATTCACAATAACTAGGGACGCAGTTCAATATAATAAACATGCAAACATATAATGAACCAAATAAACTTTCTCTATAATAAATGATAAAGACGATTACATAGCGATTTAAGTTATAAGTCAAACATAACTAAACTCTTAGGGCATTACACCAACAATCTCCCACTTTCACTAGGCTCCATCTATGTATCGTATACCCATGGACCTAACATGACCATCATGCTTTGCTTGTGCGAGGGGCTTAGTAAGTAGATCTCCAATGTTATCATCGGTTGATACTTTGCATATCTTAACGTCTCCCCGATCAATGAACTCTCGAATGAGATGGAAACATCTAAGTATATGTTTAGATCGCTGATGTGACCTTGGTTCCTTTGCTTGCGCAATGACACCATTATTGTCACAATAAAGTTCCACCGGATTAGTGATACTTGGAATAACTTCCAGATCACTAATGAACTTCTTGATCCAAACTGCATCCTTAGCTGCATCGGATGCCGCTATATATTCGGTCTCGGTTGTAGAATCGGCTATGGTACTCTGCTTGGAACTCTTCCAACAAATTGCACCTCCGTTAAGCATAAACACAAATCCCAACTGCGATCGGAAATCATCCTTGTCGGTTTGGAAGCTAGCATCTGTGTAACCTCTTACAACAAGATCTTCTTCCATCCCTCTAAAGACCAAGAACGCATCCTTAGTCCTTCTTAAGTACTTAAGGATCGTCTTGACTGCCATCCAATGGTTCTCACTAGGATCATATTGGTATCGACCGTCAAGCTCAAGGCATACGAGATGTCGGGTCTAGTACAAATCATAGCATACATGATAGATCCAATAGCCGAAGCGTATGGAACTTCATTCATCCTCTTTCGCTCATCAGTTGTCTTAGGACACTGCGTCTTGCTAAGAGTAACACCATGACCCATTGGCAAGTTGCCTCTCTTAGAATTTTCCATCTTGAATCTTCTAAGAACCTTGTCAATGTAGGTACTTTGACTCAAACCAATTATCATTCTAGATCTATCTCTATAGATCTTGATGCCAAGAATGTAAGCGGCTTCACCCATATCTTTCATTGAGAAACATTTCCCTAACCAAGACTTGACAGTCTGAAGTGCAGGAATGTCGTTTTCAATGAGTAAGATATCATCGACATACAATAAGAGAAATAATACTACACTCCCACTGAATTTCATGTATACACAAGGTTCATCTTCATTCTTGAAAAAACCAAACTCTTTTTGATTTTCTCGTCAAAACGAAGATTCCAACTCCTAGAAGCGTGCTTCAATCCATATATGGATCTCTGCAACTTGCACACTTTGTTTGAATTTCTTGGATCGACAAAACCTTCGGGTTGTGTCATATACACATCCTCGAGTAACTTCCCATTTAGGAAAGCCGTTTTGACTTCCATTTGCCATATCTCATAGTCATAATATGCAGCTATGACAATCAAAATTTTAACAGACTTAAGCATGGAAACAGGCGAAAAGGTTTCATCATAGTCAACACCATGAATGCACTTTATATCCCGCTTCTGGCCTAGCCTTGTAAGTATGCACCTTCCCATCCATGTCAGTCTTCTTCTTGAAGACCCACTTGCACCCTATGGTTTTTACACCTTCGAGTGGCTCAATCAAGTTCCAAAATTGATTATCCGACATGGATTGCAATTCGGATTTCATGGCCTCAACCATTTATCCGAATCAGGAGTGGACATCGCCTCTTGATAGAAAGTAGGTTCGTCATTCTCAATGACTTCCACTTCATTACTTTCCGACACGAGAAATCCATATCTCTCGGGTGTAGATCGTAACCTATCCGATCTATGATGGACTTGTGGATCTTGAACCGGTTCCACAACTCCTTGTGGATTTGGTTCAGTCTCTACTATCGGTTCCATGTTATTTTTGGGTTCTTTAATTTCTTCAAGATCAACTTTACTCTCACTAGTTTCTTTATTGAGAAACTGTTTCTCAAGAAAGGTACCATATTGAGCAACAAACACTTTGTTCTCATTGCAGTTGTAAAAGTAATACCCTTTGGTTTCCTTAGGGTAACCAACGAAAATAACCTTGTCAGATTTAGGTGCTAACTTATCAGAGACAAGTCTCTTCACATAAGCTTCGCAACCCCAAATCTTCATGAAAGACAAACTAGGTTTTCTTCCATGCCACATCTCATGTGGGGTTTTAGGAGCCGATTTAATAAGGACTATGTTCAGTGTGAATGCAGCAGTCTCTAATGCATGTCCCCAAAAGGATATAGGAAGGTCAACTTGACTCATCATCGAACGAACCATATCTAATAGGGTTCTATTCCTCCTCTCGGATACACCATTACATTGTGGTGTTCCAGATGGAGTCAACTCTGAAACAATTCCACAGTTTTTGAGATGATTATCAAACTTTTGGCTCAAATATTCTCCACCACGATCGGATCGAAGTGCTTTAATAGTTTTGCCAAGTTGATTTTGTACTTCATTTTGAAATGTTCTAAACATCTCAAACGATTCACTTTTGGACTTCATCAGATGGACATAGCCATATCTAGATAAGTCATCGGTGAACGTAATGAAATACCTAAATCCTCCCCTAGCAATGCTACTCATTGGTCCACATACATCGGTATGTATTCGACCTCATCCTCCCAAAGCTGTTTCAATTCGTCCATCAAAGGTCGGAGCAAGACGTCAATGTTCCTCCCAGGGCTGTTTGATCCGGGGATGAATAACGACAAGAACATGTAGGGATCACTCATACACAACCAGGGGGGAGATTGTAGACAGTGGCTATAACCGGCCAACAAGAGTAAGTTTTTGCCCCAGTACCAAACGGATTGAAACCATCAGAGCAGATGCATAACCGTATATTTCTTACTTCAGACGCAAAGTCAAGATAAGTCTTATCAAATTATTTCCATGCCTCCCCATCAATGGGATGAATCTACACACCCTCTTCACGCAAACTTTCCTTATGCCAACGCATTGCTTCTGCAGTAGATTTAGACGCGTAGAGGCGTTTCAATCTTGGAATCAACGGCATGTAACGCAACTGCTTATGTGGTTTGTTTTTCTTGTGTTTTGAACTACCCCTCCGATTTGGCTTATATCTACTTTCTCCGCAAATTGAACACTCTGTCTTCTGTGAATCTTCCTTGTAGAATAGCATGCAGTCATTCTTACACGCATCAATCTTTTCATAATATAGCCCAATCTGCCCAACCAACTTTTTTGTCTCATAAAATTTTGTAACCATCTTATTCTCTTTCGGCAACAACCGCTTAATTACTTTTATGATACAATTATAAGCAGACTGGCTAATATTGCAATCAGCCTTTATGTTAAGGAGCTCAGCCACAGCCTCCAACACACTGATCTCGCAACCTGGATAGACCTTCTCTTTTGCAGAGTCCATAGCATCAATAAATTTCTTGGCTGCAGGAGTTGGTTCCTGCTGTTGGTTCTCTGACCAATCGAATTCAGGACCGGCTGCATCCCTAACCATATCTTCCATATTCAAAGGTGGTTCTTCATTGTCCTGAATAATAGGTTCGGGTTCAGGAGGTACATGAATATTCCTGGGGGATTATTCGCAACATTTGGGCGCAATATCATTTGCTCACCATGACGAGTCCACCGTTTGTACCCAACATCAAACCCGTTACGCAAAAGATGTCTCTGAGTATCGATCACGCATAGAAACTTGGTATTACAACACTTGGTGCATGGACACCTAATCTTATCACCATTCATGTGACTGGGATTTGATGTAGCAAATTCAATAAACCCCTTCAACCCTCTTATGAACTCAGGATTGATACCCATTTGATTCGGCAACTTCTGATTGTACATCCAACTACGACCATCGTTGACAGACATCACTCCTGCATTGCAATCTATATATTATACTTACACTTAATCTAATAGACGGATGAAACAAAATTGGGATGTTAATAATTATTTGATTTCATAATATATTAACAGTTTAGATGTAATTAACGTATTACCATTCCCTAAATTTGAATTACAAACTTAAAAGCAACAAGACACTTCATTTAGGTTTAGAATTGGGGTTGGCTTCTATCCCATCCCGAAATGCACGATTATATGAATTGCACACTTTGTCTACTTGCTTTATAATCGAAAATCAAGAAATTTCGGCAGTATAACCCCATGGTCTCCAAGTGCACGACGTAGACTATGTCAATCAAACATTATCGATTAGAATCGACAGTGTGTAATCAACCATGTCTAGTATACACTCAGAGAACAATAGGAATGCAACCGAAATATCTCAACAATCGACTATTCAAGCAATTTAAATAGATAAAGATGATATTTACAAAATCATATAATCGTGCATTTCAAGACTGTCCAGACGGACAATTTAAGAATTGATGACTACATGTTGACCTCAACATGATAAGTTAAAGATTCTTAAACGGGTTTCTAAACTTTTGTGTTTCAACAGTCACAACGTCACTTCGTAACATTAATTTTTATTCATTACCGTAAAATGTATAATTTTACAATAATGAATTAACACACACATCTATCACATTTTTTAAACTATTAATATTGTGAATAATTGTAAATTGTTAATATTTAAAATTAGGTTTAGAATTGGCGTTGGCTTCTATCCCATCCCGAAATGTACGATTATATGAATTGCAAATATCACTTTGTCTACTTGCTTTATAATCGAAAATCAAGAAATTTCGACAGCATAACCCCATGGTCTCCAAGTGCACGACGTAGACTAGGTCAATCAAACACTATCGATTAGAATCGACAGTGTGTAATCCACCATGTCTAGTATACACTCAGAGAACAATAGGAATGCAACCGAAATATCTCAACTATCGACTATTCAAGCAATATTAATAGACAAAGATGATATTTACAAAATCATATAATCGTGCATTGTAAGATTATCCAGACGGACAATTTAAGAATCGATGACTACATGTTGACCTCAACATGATAAGTTAAAGATTCTTAAACGGGTTTCTAAGCTTTTGTGTTTCAACTGTCACAACGTCACGTCGTAACATTAATTTTTATCATATACTTATACCCCAACCCCTAAATCATACTCCCTCCGTCCCACAAAACTTTACTCCTTTACTATTGAGAACGAAAAATAAGGATTAATGTTATTAAAGTTGGTGTTGTGAGTGGGAGGAAAGAGAATGAGTGGAGAGAATAGTAAATTTGAAAAGTGTTGTGAGTATGACAAGTGGGTCCCATGAATAAAGAAGTATTAAAAAATTTCCTTTTTAGGAAAGTGGGACTTTAAAGTGGGACGCCCAAAATAGCAAAAGGGGTAATGTTTTATGGAACGGAGGGAGTATATACTTATACCCCTAAACCCTAAACTCTAACCCTAACCCCTAAACCCTAAATCTCAAATATCATATACTTATACCCCAACCCCTAACCCCTAACCCTAAATCATATACTTTATACCCCTAAACCCTAAACTCTAACCCTAACCCTAAACCCTAAACCCTAAACCCTAAATCTCAAATCTCATATACTTATACCCCAACCCCTAAACCCTAAATCATATAGTTTATACCGCTAAACCCTATATTTATTTTTTTTAATTTATTAATCACTAGGAAATAATATTTTAGACTTTGTTAATTAGTGGTTTTTTTTTTACAAAAAGGTATATAAAAAAGATAGAATAAATAAATAAATAAATGAAAGTATATACTCCCTCCGTCCCACCTTAGTGTAGACTAAGGTGGTGGGCACAATAACTAAAAAATATTATTAAGATAATGAAAATGTGTGGTAGAAAATGAAGAGAGAGAATGAGTGGAGTGAATAGTAGGTTGGTTGAATAAATTATATGATGGAAAATGAAGAGAGAGAATGAGTGGGTGGGGTAGGGAAAATAAAAAATAATAAAAAACTTTCTAATTTTGGCAGTCTACACTTAGGTGAGACGGACGAAAAAGGAAAGAAGTCTACACTAAGGTGGGACGGAGGGAGTATATAGAAGAAAAGAGGGACGGACTACCCTATATTTTATTTTTTTAAATTTTTTATTGATTAGGAAATAATATTTTATACTTTGTTAATTAGTTTTTTAAAAAAATTATAAATTAAATTAAATTATCACCGACGGATTTATTCTGTCGCTGATAAATCAAAAAAATATTAAAAACAAAATTAAATTATCACCGATGGAATTATTCGGTCGATGAATAATTAAAAAGAAATAAAAATTAAATGATATAATCACCGACGGAATTATTCCATCGCTGATTAATTAAAAATAATTAAAAATTAAATGATATAATCACCGACGGAATTATTCTATCGCTGTTAAATTAAAAAGAATTAAAAATTAAATGCTATAATCACCGACGAAATTATTCTGTCGCTGTTAAATTAAAAAAAAAATAAAACAAAATTAATTTATCACCGACGGAATTATTCTGTCGCTGGTAAATTAAAAAAAAAATTAAAAAATATTTAATTACCACCGACGGATTAATTCCGCCGCTGAGAAAAGCAATAGCGACGGAAATTTCCGTCGGTAATCTCGGCGCCAAATTAGTGGCGGTATTGAAACGAATATTCGTTTTTAGCGACGAAATCCAGCGGCGGAATTAAATTTCGTCGGTAATATCGGCGCCAAATTTATTCCGTCGCTATAGCATCATTTCCGCCGCTATATAGTGACGGAATAATTCCGCCGCTGGTAATTCCGTCGCTAAAGATACAGTTTTTAGTAGTGAACAAAATTCTATCTCAAATGTCAAAACAATAGCAGAAAATGTCAAAAATTCCAAAATCAAACAACATTGGTATAGATTAAAAAGAAAAAAAGAGAGGAAAGACAGCTTCAATTTTTTGAAATCGAAATCGAAATCAAATCTCAACAATCGATCGAGGATGATCATGTGGATCCCGATTTCGTCAAATCCATTCTCGAAGTTGAAGGAAGGGCTGATGGGAAGGTTGGGGGTTTTCGAGGAAGATGAAGGGTTGATGAGAGGGTGATGGGAGAGGGAGGAGGAGGGGGAATGTGGTGGGGGTTGATAGAATAGAGAGAAAGAGATTTACGGTTATTCTGATTCTGTTGGCCACTACTCTGACCTTGCCCGCTAGATCGGCGACCACCACGTCTAGCATTCTGACCACCACTTGTCTTTTTCCCACGATTCTAACCGTCGCCGCGGCCCGCCGGTTCCTTACCATCCTCAACCCCATCACTATCGGCAGCAAGAAGAGTCGAATTTGCAGCATTCAACGCCATGTTTACTTGATTTGCCTTTCAAGATTCCTCCATAGCTAACTTCGAGCGAAGCTCATAGAAATAGGGGAGAGGATAAATTTGTTAAATAATTGCCGCCACACTGTCGTAACTTTCATTCAACCCGACTATAGCTTGTAAAACCACCCTTTTATTTGAAACAGGTGCATCAACATTTGCCAATTGATCCGCAAGATTTTTCAATTCCTTGCAATAGGCCGACACCCCAGGATAATCGTCCAAAAAACCTAAAAAACCTGAGAGAATTGGTTCTCAAGGTGGACAGCACGGGAATGTTTGTTGTCTCGGAATATACCCTCGAGACGTTCCCATGTTTTTTCTTTGCCGTCGATCCCGACTCAAGAGTCGTCTGCAGCAAATCGGGGGAGATAGTCCATAGATCCATTGAAGAACTAGGGAATTCTACTTAGCACATAACTTCTTGTCAGATGTCTCCTCATTGGCCTTTTCGTCCGGCGACGGAGTTTCAATATGATCAATAACATCAAAAACCCCACAGTGGATTCGAAACAATTCCGCTCACGACACATATTTTCCCGTTTCCGGCTCAAGAATTAGGGGGATCCAATTCTTAATGTTGTCAACTGTAAAGGCCGGGTGCAACGAAGCAGGAGCCAAGAATAGCACGTCACAAGGAGAGGGACGGCAGAGGAAAAACGGGAGAAAGAGAGGGTAGGCGGATTAGAACAGCTCTGATACCATAAAGGAATAACTTCCTTGATTCATTCACTTGAATAAGAGGTTACATATGTACACGTCTAATGCCTAAATTAGTCTACTACCATGAATAGGATATCTATCTACCAAACATAAGAATATACTAATATATACATATCAATACAACAATATGAGAGATATCTTAAATCTCTTTCTCTCTATTCTATCAGGGTGAAAATGAGAAAAGAGTTGGGTGGGTTTGACCCGTGGTAGGTGGGAATGGGCAGGAGGGCGACGAACTCAAGTGGGAATGGAAGTGTTTGTGCCTCACATGATTTTTTTATTATTATTTTTTTTTAGGCTTGCCCACCTCAAGGCAAGCCCTTTTTTGTAAGTCAATTCACTAATAAGTTCATCAATTCACTGAAAATTTTCTTAAAATTCCCACCCCAGAAGTGCCTAATATTAACTAGGGAGGGATAAACATCCACTCTAACTCCTGGGGGGAGTCGAGCCCAGGACCTCCGTGTTGGTGTCCCAGTGCTCTGGCCATCAGGTCAAGTCCTGATGGTTTGTGCCTCACATGATTGAATCGAGGGAGAGGAGAGTATAGGGGTGAGTACTCAAGTTAGGCTTTAGTTTTTTTTTTCCAATATGATCCTTATAGTTTATTTTTTTACCTTTTTAAACAAGATTACCCAAAGTACCCTTACAATTTGGCACATACGATATGATGCACATGATCATTTAATTGGCGAAAGTAAACTCGTTAGTAAAAGTGACCATTGATGTAAAAATAAATTAGTTTAATATGTTGTATGCAAAAATAAATTAGCTTAATATGTTGTATGCAAAAAAATATAGTTTAGTGGTGAAACACGCAAAAACTGAATAGTACAACTTTTCCTTTTATTAACGTCGTCGTGGTCAGAATTATTATGTTTTATAATTTGTAAATATTTAAAAGAGTGTGTCGCGTTCTCATAAATTTGGTTGTAATATGTGGTAAAATATCTGAATTATTAACCAAATTTTAAAAAAAAAAATGAATACCATTTTATTTTAGAAAGGTGTGGTCATTTTTCCCCCTAAAGCAAATTACAAAATTCACTACTCATTTTAAATCCAATGGATTTATACCTTATTAAAATCATTTATCCAAAAGGAAATGGAAGTCCACATAAAACAAAAATAAAAAACAGAAAACAAGAAGAAAAGAAAAAAGAAAAAAAAAAGAAAAGGAAACATAAAAGGAAAAGGGGACACTGAATTTTTATGGCTTGTTAGAACTAAGATAGGTCAGCTCCAACTTGTCATAAATCAAACCAATCCCCTTTGATAGGTCCCCCCCTTCCTTCCTCTTCTTCAATACTTTCTCCCCACATATAACTTACCATCCTCCCTTCTTTCTCATTCTCCTCTTACCAATTCTTTCCCTCCTCTCTCAAGGTGGTGCACCTCCCTACCTTGCTACACCACCACCACCACAACCCACCATGGAAAAGTCCGAGAGAGAGACACACGACTTCATGAACGTCGAATCTTTCTCTCAACTACCTTTCATCCGCCCCGCACCGGTCAAGGAAAAGGGCATTAGGCTCTTTGGGAAAGACTTTGGCGGCAACTCGGCCGTCACCGACGAGTCGGACTCAGTCGAAACCACCACCGTCCGAGAAGAGTTGAAAGAAACCGATAACGGAGAGAGTAGCCGGAAATTCGAGTGTCATTATTGTTGCAGGAACTTCCCTACTTCTCAAGCCCTAGGAGGCCACCAAAACGCGCACAAGAGGGAGAGACAACACGCTAAGCGGGCCCAGCTTCAATCCGCCATGGTGCATAGTAGCTTCACTGATGCACACATGTATGGCATCATGAATTATCATCGTCTTGCATCGGCTCCTTCACCATCCATGACTTACCATCATCATTCATGGAGTAACCCTAGTAGTGCTTATAGTACTACAACTAACAACAATACTAATAAGTTCTATGGAGGCCATAGTTCATATTCTCAACAACCTCCTATAAATGGCAGCCCTTTGGGGTTGTGGAGAATCCCAACCGTTCAAAATTCTCCTACATTTAACCGAGATCGAACAATGAATCCATTGCCATTGCTAGCTACTGATGAACTGAGAGCGTCGAGGGTGGGAGGCTCTAGCAGTACTCCTCATCAGGGACGATTTATGTATGAACCGAAGGCGAGTGTGAAAGAACATGTGAGTTTGGATCTTCACTTGTAATAATTTATCTGCATTTTTCAGAAGAAAGTAATCTAAATATTCTCAAGGCTATTTTTTATGTGTTTATTAAATGATGAGGCAATTCCTACATAAAAACACAGTACTATGTTCTTTATCTTTATAAGTTCCATTGACATGTATATATGGTGAATTTAGTTTTGTACCCTAACTGTCATGGTAGTTGCAGGTATATCTTGCTGAAGTTTAATAGCCTCTTTCAATCTCTCTCTCTCTCTCTCTCTCTCTCTCTCTCTCTTTGTGTGTGTGAAAGAGAGGATTTTCTAAAGGTATGCATGTGTGCAGATCTAGGACATTCAAGGTATAATCCCACTTAAAATCTGAATGTAAGACATTTCCAAAGTATCTTAGATAGATTGCAATCTCTCTCTCTCTCTCTCTCTCTCTCTCTCTCTCTCTTTGTGTGTGTGAAAGAGAGGACTTTCTATAGGTATGCATGAGTGCAGATCTAGGACATTCAAGGTATAATCCCACTTAAAATCTGAATGTAAGACATTTTCAAAGTATCTTAGATGGATTGCAATCTCTCTCTCTCTCTCTCTCTCTCCCATATCACCATAGCTCAATCTGTTATCTAGCTGTTGGAAACAAAGGTCTGAGTAAAGAATTTGGAAACTAAGAAAGCCAACAAAAGGCAAGGCAGTAAGTAGACAGCCATATTCAACTCTGAGAGCAGGAAAAAGTCTCAAGAGTACAAAAGCATCATGTTCAATGAATGAAGTAACCAGCAACTGACATTACCACTGTTCCTCTTGCACACATATTGGAATCCAATTTTTCTTTTTCTTTCCTTAAACCAGAGACACACACACACATAGTTGACTTGATCAACTAGTTTAGGATTTATTTACTACTTGACTTAGATCAATTTGCCTTTGGATTAGACCGCCACGACTTCTAAACGAATAACGCTTATACACCCTGCATTTCCGTAACCCATCCCCTCTTAAACGAATAACGCTTATACACCCTGCATTTCCGTAACCCATCCCCTCTTAAACGAATAACGCTTATACACCCTGCATTTCCATAACCCATCCCTCTAGACGATGAGAGTACAAGGGTAGGCTAAAATGCAGATGCAGATGCAACTTTTGGCAATTATACGCAAATTTTGTAACTTCGGTACAAATTTCTTTAATTTCTCTTCATACGGGTATATATATTATTCTCTTTTCCTATTTTCCGAGGACTTTATAAGCGAAGGGCATGTCAAATAATCAAAAGCCGGGCAAGAAAAGTCATCAATATGAATTATAAATAGGCATTGATGCTTCTAATCAACAAGAATATGATTTTAACTATAATTAAATACGTACTTAATTACGACAAACTAAAAACAACAGATTTGAGTAAATAAAGCGAATTTCGTTAATGCAATATCAACTTTTGGACCCCCTCAATAAGAAGTAAGTAACCTTCTGTCATAGGAAGATATATGGACACAAAAATGTTTAACAAACATTCCATGAAATGTGGCTTTTGCCATTTATAGTAACCAAAACCTATACATAAATGTCAAGGAATACAAAAACTGAAATATGTTCATGACCATTTATAGTAACATCCATAACATTGACAAGATCTTCTTATGAATTTGTTCATAGAGGAATATTGTTGCAATCTAACAGATTCTCGAAGATAACAAACACGATAACGAACACTCGACAGGTCCCTTCAAACCACAATAATGCAAGCTAAGAACACTTAGAAGTTTGTTCTAAAGTTCACTATCAGTAAGGTGGACTATTTGTTCCAAACCAGATTAAGGAATTCCCTCTCTTATACTCTCTTTACTTAAATCAAATGCCATCTTTTTATGACATGCCTAGTACTATTTGCAGCTAACACTTTGTTTTCTATCAAATAACAACCTGCAACCATATAAGTAGTAATTATGCCCCTTTCTTTCCACATATAAATAGTTGTGGTCCGTTCCAGAATAAGTGTCCACTATTCGAAGCAGAAATGCTTTTCCCTCAATCTTTTCCATCCTCTAGCCTTAATGAGGGTATTTCCGTAAAGATGACATTCCTAGTTTTCATACTCTAGCAGCCATGGTTGTGAATTATATGTGCGTGCAAAAAAAAGAACAGTACTACCCACAAGCGCCTAGATCACCGGTGTTCTAACTTAACCAGAGGTCTCAGGTTTGAGCCCTGAGAATGCAACAACGTTTTAAAAAAAAAAAAAACAGTACTTGAATGGGACTATTTACCCCTGGTGAAGGGTGAATTGTTTTTGTTGGTGCAAAGAAGATGCTACAATAGGGAAGAACAGGAAGAAAAAAGGGTCTGTTATTCAATGTATGTGAATGCAGGCATCAAAAGGGTAATAATAAGGAAAAAATAAATAAGGAAGTATAGGTTCAGTTCAACCACAACATTGATGAAAGGAGTTGTACTTTTTTGGAAGAGACTTTGTGTTATGTTGTCCATTACAATAAATAAAATGCATTATTAACAATTATTGACATTTCAACTTTAAGTAGACTCAGTAATGTAAGAATGTAACTACCTTCCAAGTTAAGTAGTTTGGCTATGCCCACAAATCATTTACTGCAAGAGACAGAACTATGTACTATGCAAGATATGGGGCCACTTCAGTCGGACTCAATCCTCCGTTCTGATCTCGACGGTCCACATTTAGGCGGTTAGATTAAGGGTATTTTAGACAGTCACCTCGGCTAGTACCCTCCATTTACCTCGCATGTGACCTCGGCCCTAGGTGAAACCCGACTAGCCCCAAATCGGTACTATTATGCATAACCTCCACTCGCACACAACATGAAAAGACATATTTACCCTTGCCTATAACCCGAGTCTGTCAAACTGTATTACAATTTCATGACTGCCAATGGCTTGAAGATATCATTTTTCATGCAAAATAAAGAGGAAATAGGATACCCATATATTATATAGAAGTGTCACCATTAGAAAGTTTTACAATTGTAATTTAGGGGGGGTCCACAAGTAAATTGATAATAGGGTGGGGGTGGTGTCTGATACATGCACAGATACTAGTTGAATCAAAGCCTCAAAGGGAAGGATGATAAAAGGGGGTGAGAATTAATAAAGACAGATGAAGAGTACACACATTATCATTAGGACCACACACACACATACACACACCTAGAGAGAGAGAGAACAGTGGAATTTAAGAAACATCGGCCCACAACTCTATAAAAGCTAGGAAACGAGGTTGACAGTTTCAACAGTGTCATTATTCTATCGTGCGCACCTAGTGCAACTACGGTTTTTCCCTCTTTTGGCCAGCTGCACACGATCGATTCGAAATTCCTGCTATACGACACGATGTTACTATAATATGCAATTTATCATATTTTAAATAGGCAATTCATCTTACTATAATATATATTTTTCTCGTGTGCCCTCTAATATGTACTCCCTGTATCCCAAAATAAATTATCATTTTTCATTTAAGGGACATTTTGAAGATGTTGTTGATTTTTAGTAGAAAAATGCATAAATATTTTGGCTAAATCGCTTTCAAACTTCTAATGTAATGAACTATGAAAAATCATTTAGTAGGGAGAACGTTTTTTGAATAAAAAGTTTCAAAATGTCAGGACAAAAAATGTCATTCAATTTGGGACGAGAAAGTACTATGTTATTAAAAGATGTAAGTAGTTCGTGTTACTATAAAATGTAAATAAATGTTAATATAAAAAAATTGAACTGTTGCACAATTCGACTGTACAATCCCTCTTCTTTTGGCTAGGTGTTGACGTAGATGTAGAATTTATCATGAAATAAAACTGTGACACTAATATATTGATACTGAAATGTGAGCTAGCCCAAACTCGACCATGTGTTTGTGTATCTACCAATCTACAAAGAAGATGTGTTCTATCTATCCCTTTATCCCTATATCCCTTTTGTCCGATTGGTCGACATTCATTTAGGAATAAAAGGAGAGGGAGTATTTTTATTTATTTTTTTGCTTCTCCTTTTTTATGTTCCAATATTAATTTGACATTATTTATACAATGTAGGAAGACCTATCGAGATTTTGAATCATTGTACGGTAGAAACTTTTACTTGATAAATTAATAAATTCTTTAAAATAATAAATTTATTCTGTCCTGACTTGGGCCAATTGAAAAAATTATAAAAATAGATAAAATAATAAGATAATAATTTTCCACGAGACCCCTTTATAATTTTAGGTCATATGAAAATCATAAATTAATAATTGTTACGAATTGAAATAATAATTATTACAATCTAGTAAAAATATGACCCTAAGGATGTTTGTTTACTTTAAAGTTCAAATTTAGTTGAATTTCATCTCTAATTTTTCTTATTGTATCTAATAGTTTTGGTGTTGTGTTCTCAAATTGTATAATAAAGTTTTATCCTCGACATTGTTTATATGATAGTAGCCGCAATTTCTTTTAAACTCTGAACCTTTGAGCATGCTTCACTTTCGCCCGGATAGTTTATTAGATTGTCGATATCCATCTTATACACATACAATGAATTTAGTTTATACTGAAATCTGAAATTCGTCAAATCCGCTAAAAACTTTTTAACTAAATAATTTTTAGTTTATTAATAAATTAATAACTCTATAAATTAATAAATATTACTAATCCCAATATTATTAATCTATAGAGTTTTTATTGTACTAATTTTTAGCTTCGCTTTTAACCATTCATGTTTATTTTATCAGTTTTAACCACCCCACTCCAAATTTGCTTTTTTCCTCTTTAAAATTATTTTATCAGTTTTAACCACCCCACTCCAAATTTGCTTTTTTCCTCTTTAAAAGGAAAAAAAACAGATAACACCGACAAACTATCAGTTGTTCCTACAAGTAATTTATGACCGATATGATATAGGCTAAAAAATTGTCTTTGGGCGTCGGTCAAAAACCGCATGCTTTTGCGGAGAGATATTCTTTTAGCAATCCAGTCAGAGGTATCGAAGAGATTCAAATCTCTGAATTTTCCACGTCGATTCGATCCATTCATTGGTAGAGTTAGCTACTCGATCCTAGGGGCTTTGTGGATTTACTGCGCGATGATTTTGTTGAAAAAGATCGAAGTCGTGGTATTTATTTCACTCAAGATTGGGTCTCTCTACCAGGTGTTCTCCCCGTGGCTTCAGGCGGTATTCACGTTTGTCATATGCCTGCTCTGACCGAGATTTTTGGGGATGATTCCGTACTACAGTTCGGTGGAGGAACTTTAGGACATCCTTGGGAAAATGCACCCGGTGCGGTAGCTAATCGAGTAGCTCTAGAAGCATGTGTACAAGCCCGTAATGAGGGAAGTGATCTTGCTCGTGAGGGTAATGAAATTATCCGAAAGGCTGCCAAATGGAGTCCTGAGCTATTTTCTGCTTGTGAGGTATGAAAATAGATCAAATTTGAGTTTGCCGCAATGGATACTTTATAACACTCCGGTCCATTGCCATCCGATAAATAACATTTGTTCTCTTAATTGAAGAGACCTCGGCTCAATCTGAATAATTGGGAATTCCATCGCCCCTTTTCCCATAAAACTCTTACCACTCGGCTACGCCCCATTTTTGTTTGATTCAATATTTCAATAGAATGGACGGATATCCTTGGGACGAAAGGGATCGAACCTTCGACTTCCGGGCCCAAAACCCGTCGCCTTAGTCAACCACTATCTACCTAGATGTAGATAGATCTCTCTATCCTCATTTTTTGAAATGAATGTCAATGGAGTGGGCTACAATAATCAAAACTTTATATACGTAAACTAGATTTTCAATATGACGTCTTGTAACCAAGTTCTACAACTCAGGCAGACTATAGCTTCATTAGCCATCAACCACGTACGAATCAAACATTGTGATGCACCGAATTCCCGTAAATGCAAAGAAAAGATGTCATAAAAATGAACTTCATTAACTTATCCAACTATCAGAATTGTTGAGAATCAAAGAACTTCAAATCTACACGGTGCACAAGTATTATGTGTGTAAAGATATATATCCTACTATTCTAACAAATTAGTACTCACTCCGTCCCATATTGAATGTTTAGTCCTTGATGAAGAGCAAATTTCAAAAATGTTTGGACATCATTTTGGGATGGAGTAACTGTTAATATACTGATACTTGAGAAAGTAAGTTTTATACTTTTATAGGAAAAAGATGTAAAACTTAGATATCAAAAACTCGAGTAAGTACGACCATACATTAAAGATTAATTACAATGCTGAAGGTTTACTTTTCATTTGTGCACCTGCAACTGCAACTGATTATCCAAGTCTTTCACGGTGAGCACGGGAAATGTGGGTGTCTTCGATGTATCTTGTAAGTAATGAAACACCATAATGGGAAGCACTTGAGGCAGTATAATATGACGTCACAGTTAGCTGAGTAAACTTTGGGAGCCCGTAACCTGTAAATTAAGTTAAATTTTGACAAGTTATCATCAGATTCAAGCATGTACAGTTTCAGTATGAAAAACTTTGAATGGAAATCTAGCTGCAATGCGTAGCTAGATAACGGAAATCATAGATCGATGGCCATTAAGGAGAAAAAATGTAAACATTTAGGAGAAGTTGCTCTGCAAAGTACACAAGCTTTTACAGAACAGAGCTCTGAGTCTCTTCTTTTCAATTCCTTCCAGGTTGATCTTGTGCAATAAAGTGATATTTTCTCAAACAGTCACTTTTGGGGAAAAAATGCACAAAAATGTCATAGATACGGATATTTACCAAAATGTGTCGGTTTACAAGAGATGCAGTTGGCAACCAGATCTTTAGGGCCCACCCAAGAAGACGCGGTTGTGAACTACTGTCTTTTATTTCCCAAAATCAAAAATAAAATTAAAGACGCAATTGCAATAGCGTTTGTACTTAAATTACGTAGTTAATTAACTGAAGGACGCAGTTGCAAATTATGTCTTCATCGAAAAATATGCTATTGCCAATTGTATCTATTGGTGAGGTTTTATAAGCTATGATGCTCGGACCCAGGTACGAGTCTTTGACACAGGTACGGATCCAAGTGTCGGATAATCTAAAATTTTAAGATTTTACACTAAATGTACTGTACAACACCCACACCCATGTCATGTCGACACGGGTACTTTGGAAAAATTGAAGGGACTAAGCATCACAATTTATAAGGGTTTTTTTAGTACATACTCCATCCCATACTCGCTGTAAATAGAGGTCATAATCTCAGTTTTAGTTAATCGTTAATCGAATATATGAGTCATTTCTTGCTTAAGACTTGTGCAGAGAGATTAGAGAGCACTCTCTATAATCAGCCTTTGCCATCTTTCTCATTACTAATCAGTCTCGGCTTCCACTTCAACCTTTAATCCTACAAGGTTCTTTAATAGCTATGTGTCGCGCCAAGCACAGTTAACCAACCATACATTACACTTCCAAGACACTCACATTATACAAACACGAAAGACAAAATACCCACCGAACGTCTCCTCTTCAAACATATATCACCAGCAAAGAAATAGGAAAGGAATAACCCTCTACTATCCAGGATTCTGTCATAAGTCCCTACATTGAGATTTTGCATGTCACTGACCAAAATATACATGTATTTCACGTTGTTGACACATAGCGCTAGTGTCATTATACCTTTAATTGTTGGTGGTTGCATTTGTTAATGACTTCTCTCATTTCTTTCAAAAAGAAAAAGAAACATGCATTATCTTCTCTCATCCACCACCGCCCTAACCCTCCCAACCCACCACCATCACACACACACCGCATAGATAAATACACGAGCACACATAAAACACAGGATGATATCCAGGATTCTCCCATTTTCCTTGATTGCATCCATATTGCAGTCTCTGCCACCCCAAAACCGTGAAAGAACCGAGAAAAGTCATTAACAAATGCATGACAAGCGCAATTTTATGTACACTCTGCGCATAGTTTGTGACCGTGAGAGAAGCATAATGGTAATTTACAATTAATCCGTAAAACAAAACACACGGAACATAGGAGATGCACATTTTCAATTAAGGTTGTTTTGTTCATTGATCTTCTAAAAAGCAAACATGGTCGAATATTCTTAGAAGTTAATCAATTCCAATCAACCATAAAAAATTTAATTACAAGAAAAAAAAAAACAATATTAATAATCATCTCTTTCTCTGCCCTTCTCTTTCTTTTCATTATCCATTCTTTTCACTCATACTTCAAAGATAAAGCATGAATCACTTTCCATTTTCCTTTAATAAGCCTCCCAAAATCATGAGCCGAAAAGAGCATCATTTCAACCTCTAAATCACTAACTGGACTCTTAAATAACGTAATAATAACCCCAAGCTAAGAATTTAACTGCATAATAATCCAAAGCTTGATATATAACTTCATACATTGCAGTTAATGATAGAGAACTGCAATTTAAGCTGTTCGTTTATCATGCTATGTTTGTCGAGTTCGACATTATCTATAATGGAAGGGTCTACATAATTCGATTTGTGCATTTGCAAAGTCATTGCACAGGAGAAAGTATAAGCTGGAATGGACTAGAAAGGGAAAGAGATGTGCAGATGCACCGTACCGTGGTGGTCACCATAGGTCAGATTTTGCCATGGCACTTTCTTGCTTAGCGGCCATTGCTATAAAAATCAAAGCAATTCCAAACAGCAAAGTGGGTATACCTCTTTCTTATATTTTCTCTTGATATTGTCATCATTGTCATGAGTGGAACTTTTTCTTTATCTAAGGTAACAATAATTCATTGCACCCTTATCTTAATTTGACTAAATAGCCAATTTTGAGAAAGCACTTTATGACTGGTGGGACGACATGCACTCTCTGTATCAATATGGTGATCCCTTGGGTTCGAGGGAGTTGGGTAAGTGCTTAAATGACAAATGATTTTAATGCCGCCGAATTGCAAGGCAATGAAATGATTGTTTTCAACTTAAACTACGCAAGTTATACGACATTAGGGTTAGGGACCAACAACGTGCAAACAATGCATATTTTGGTCAATCGCATTCAAAGTCTTGATACTGGGACTACGACAGAATCCTAGATGATACAGGGACCACCAGGGAAGTTGTCCCAAAAGGAAAATGTGAACGTTTTAGCTATACCCTTTAGAAAACTCAAGTCTTTAAAAGAAAAAGGCCTCGCATACCATTCAAATCCTAGGAAAAGAACACTCTACTAAAGCCAATATATGTATGGACGCGATAAACAAGGCAAATAAAATGATCTCAGAGACCCATTGTAAGTTAGGATATTAACCTCTTCCAATTCTTTAGGATAATTGAAAACTATAATACGAGCTTTTGTAGCAGTTATTTCAATGAGAATACTCGTAAAACAAAAGGCATTTTTAAATTCCAGACAGTGTTTAAAAAATCCTAGAAGAAATAATACAAACACAACTCAAACATCTCAGTAAGAGATAGAATATACCTCCAAATGCAGCACTGCCAGCAGTAAACATCAGAAAGGGAGGAATCTGTAATAATACTTAAGGATCTAAGTAATATAGTGAATAGCAAAGAAGTGAGTATATATATATATATATATATATATATATATATATATATATATATATATATATATGCATAGAAAGGATAAATCAAGAAATATAATAGTGAGTCATACCCCTACAACAATTGGAAGCCATTTGGGTCCCTTGACATGCTTTTGGACATATGGCATCCCTGAGAGAAACCCATGTTAAGCACTATCTATGTGAGAATGGGACAAGGACAAAAAAAAAAGTGTACCTGTGTTCAAACCATAAAAGGCACTAAGCATTGCACCTAATCCAGTGCCAGCCTGCTCAATGATAGAAGGAGAAGATAAGCAAGCAAACAATAAAAGGAGTAAAACTATCAAACGATTCACTTAAAAGAGAAAGATACATGCATCAATGTAATCAATAATAATCAGCTGAGACAACCAAAAGCATAGTAATTATGCACGAGAGAAAAAGGGGCAGATCTAATTAGGGGGTGGGTCAACTGACCCCCACCCTATGTCTTTTTTAGCATAACTGTATTGACCCCTCAAAATTTTCAGCATGAACCCCCAAACCTTATTTTCAACTTTTAATGTTTATAAATGTTAGGAAAAATTGCACCAAAAATCACTAAACTATTCGGTGATTGTAGTTTTTATCACTAAACTATTTTTATAGTGTCCAATACATCAAACTATTTTTTTGTTGCATAGCAGGTCACTCCGTCCAACTCCGTTTGATTTTTGGCGTTAAATGAGGCATGTGACTTGCGCGTGCCTTTTTTTGAGGGGTAAAACTGGAAAATCTTGTGCCAAGTCTTTCCCACCATTGAAATCACGGGAAGAACAAATTTTTAACCTAAATTCAAACCACCACCCTCCACGGAAATCCTAGATCCCCCAATGACTAGAAATACCAGTAAGGCCAACTCCACTTGAATAAGGGAACAGAAGAAGATAGACATGACCAAAAATTACATAGTTGATATATAATTAACACTTATCATAGAATCATTCCTTGTATAAGCACACATAGCTCAGGTAAGTACCCAATGTGTCTCCATTGTTTTCCCTTAATCCTAAACCAAAGATCTGTGTTTTTACCTGGCCAACTCTTAAACTGCTCGGTCTAACAAATGATGATACATATATGATATAAAAGCATACCTAGTGTGCAAATATGCCGCAGATTAGCAAGGAGTCTTAGAACAGAGCCAATAAGAAGCAATCAAGAACATAAAATCCACGAACACAAGATTTACGTGGTTCACCAACTTGACTACGTCCACGGGCAGAAGGAGAATATTATTATCACTTGGAAATCACAGATTACAAATCTCTAATCTATTGCACGAATTTTGATCACGAAATTCACAGCTGTGCAAGCCCTACATCTAGAGAAAAACAGATGAGCAATTGAAGTGCTAGAACATCTATAATTATTGATCTCTATTACGATAGGAATTAAATCTAAATTGCTTAATTAAATTAGAAGAGAGGAGAGTATTTATATCTCTCCTAACTAACCTAGTCTAAATCCCTATTACGGAACAAATACAAATTCCATGTTGAAGAAGGATACAACCAGCTTAAGTGACACGCCTAGCTTTAGGCCCACTCGACCAAACCTTGGCCCAACTAACAGCCCATACTCGGCCAGCAGCGCCTGGTCTTCTTGGCCATCCCCATATTGTTGTCCGACCTATGAGCTCTCCCTAGGAGCCCTCTTGGAGTTGCTGCCCTCTTTCACCCAAATTGCTCCAGAAAATCCAACTGCGCAGTACTCGTTCCAAGTCAGGAATTACCATTATTTATTAATTTAATCCACTAAAATTAGGAGTCCCCAATCTTCAAAGGCATTAAACCCAACAAGTCGAGGCACTGGCGAAGCCACCCTTGTTGAGGGTCATTTGACCCCCCCCCCCTTTAATTTTGGAAAATACATAATTTAGCACCTTCAATTTTTAGAAATGGCTTTTTACTGCTTAAAATAATGAATTTATACATTTTGACCTCCTTAATTTGAAGTAAAATTTGCACTGAGTTATTATTTTGACCCCCTAATATGTCAAATTTGGATACCCCAATCATAATATTTATCCCTAAGACATTTTTGTCCCCCATTCCAAATTTTTGGCTTCTCCACTGATTTGAGGATTCCACTTAATAGATGAATCCAGTAATTAAGCATACAAACTATATATGAATGACAGTAAAGCTTGAAGTTTTAATTTTCATTTTCGAAAGTCATGTCCTCTAAGCAAAGTCATCTCAATCTAGGATGAAACTATAGTTACCTTGGCTTAAGGGCGTGTAAAGCTTCTTGAGAAATTGAGAAATTTTAATCAATTTAGCGAAGGATACTATTACAGGCATATTGTATTTCTCATGAAGGTCTTTCTTTTGGGGCAATCAATTTTAGCATTGGAGACTTTATTTAGTTACTTATTTAAAGGTTTTTTCCTAAATATTATTATTACGAATTTTGGTATCAAGTATTGGTGTCCAATAATCTTGATTTAAGCCTCTCTTCTCCCTATCATTGATACATCAGAAAATATGATAAAAATCTTCACTTGTACTCCATAGATTATGTTTTCCCAATCGATAACTAAGCTTGAGTGCACAGACATATATGAACATGTGTGTGTGTGTGTGAAACAAATGTGAAGAAAGTACCACGGCAGTGGCGTCGTGCAAAACTGAAGTAATGGTCCATTCGCCGTTTCCCTGCTTCAAACAACAAAAATCAATCACAAACACCAATTCCACCGACTAAATTTTCTCATAGACATATCATCGAACAGGTAATACGCATAATTAAACAAGCAAACGAAAACAGAGAGGATGGAGAGGGTTTGAAAGTACCGAATTAGGGTTTAACAGAGAGAGACAGCGAGGGCAACGAGGAGAGCCGAGGCCTGGCTTGATGGTAGGATCATGGTGTAGATTTCCCGTTCGTAGCTTCTCTTCGTACACCTCTCGAGTCCCCATCTCAGATTTCTCTCTCTCTCACACACACACACACACACACAGCTCTAGTTTGTGCGTTTTAATTGGCGCGGAAAGTAGGGCAGTTGGGATGGTCGAGAGTTGTAGACGTGATTGGACCATTTGAGTCCTCGTTAGAATTTTGGGCAGGGCCTAAGTCGGCTCACATATACAGGGATGGCAACGGATCCGGATCGATCTGATCTGAATCTTAATTTTGTCGATTCAAACTCGGACCTGAAAATTTAAAATTTCGTGATCGATCTGATTCGATCCGAATTATAATAAAGATCAATTTTTTTTAGCTTAAATATGTTTGAGTAAAATTTATTTTTAAGTACAATGTTTAATATTTCATAGAAAATAGTTCAAAATCTCACTTACAAATATAAATAAATAAATAAAATTTTGGAAAATGTTAAATATATTTTATTTATATGTTAAATTAACCTTTTATTTAGAGTTCGGTTCGGGTCGAGTTTCGATCGAGTCGATACGATTCGGACCGGATTTTAGTCGGATCAGTAACGTGATTCGAACCCGATCGAATTATAAGAATTGCAAATCAAACCCTAATTTTTTGGATCGAATCAGGTTCGATCAAATTGTCATCCCTACTTACATAGTATTTTTGAGTGAGGTGGAATTTGGACAATCGTTTTTCTTTTTTTTTTAAGTTATTGTTTTTATTAATAAATAGTTTAATTTATTATAAAAGTGGTATTTGAAGTGCTAAAAATTGCATTTTGATAAGTTTGAACTAGAGGTGTTTACGATTCAGATTGGTCCTATTTTTGTCAAAATTTCAGAAAAAAATCAGGCTTGTACCAATTTTTCAATTTTGTAGTATAAATTTAAAATCAGGACCACCAGACCAATACATAATACTTCCTCCGTTCCAAAATGATTGTCCCACTTTTTTTGCTTTTATTACGAAGGAACTTTAAACAATAATTTTAGGTTTATTTAACTATACAAATGAAAATCTAAAACTCATTATTAATACACCATCAATAATACTATCAATTGCAAGTTTTAGATCTTCATTTGTATAATTAAATCAACCTAAAATTATTGTTCAAAGTTTCTTCGTAATAAATGCAAAAAAAATGAGACAATCATTTTGGGACGGAGGGAGTACAACTTGTTCCAATGTTTAAGTCCGGTCCGGTCTGATTCCATCGAATTCTATAAATTACTTTTTTTTTCAAAACAAACATAAGACAATCGGATATTATCATTAGTTTTGCCGACAAAAAGAACTAAACTAAAGAAAGTGGTACAAATGTAAAATATTCAAACCACAACCTATAGAAGACTAAACATTAATCAAATCACCTTCAACTTTTTAACCATAACATAGAAAAAAAATAAAGAATAAAAGCTATAGAACACAACGTCAAGCCAATTGGGTTACTGGGTTAGTGTAAGCACTCATGTCGACAAGTGCAGCCATGGCATGAGTGGGGCATGTCATGGTATTGTGTTGGGCAGTGACGCTGCAAGAAACGGGTGCGCGCGAGGACTATGGCATTGGACATAGGCGTGGGCAGTTGGCTGCGATGAACGTGGGCTGACATGGGCGTTGCTGGATGGCTGTGGGCTGCGAGAAATGGGGCAAGCGGATGCCTCGACGCTGCAGCATGACTTATGGGCATGGGCAGCAAGGCGGTTGGCTGGACTGTGAGCTGCGGGCACAACGGATTGCGACATTGTCTTGGTTGGACTAGGCTGCATGCTGGATATTATTGATGGGCTTCGGACATGGCAGTTTAGGTTGTCTTAAGGACAGCAAAACGTGGTCAGTTGGTGGCATTTGAAGGCAGCAGCAAGTGGCTCAACATGGGCAGTAGTTGGCAGTTGGGGGCGGTTATTGGTGAGCAGTTTTTCAGCAGTTCACCATGGAGGACTGCCAAGTGTCCCGGCGGTTACCAAGCAGTTTCTAGCCTTGGCCTGGTTATATTTTAGTGCTGTAAATGCAGTTTACACACTAGGGAGTGCATTGTAGAACTGCACACACACACACCTACGAGATAGATAGGCATTGTAGTGGGCATTGGCCTAAATCTTGTATTCCTTGTATTGTTTAAGCAATAAAGGTTGGGAAGGGTTCCTGTAGTTGCTGTGTTGCTGTTTGCATGCTTTTTATTGCTGCCTTGTCTTTGTTTGTTGTGGCCTTATTGTAAAAAACGAGATTGGGGAAGGGCTGTTGCACTTGGGCTGAGTGCAAGCCGAGCGGGTGTTGTTGAAAGCTGAAAATTCGACGATACCTGTGACAATTGGTATCAGAGCTCCGGTTTTGATATTGATTTTCCGCTGCGACGTTGATCATGGTAGGCACAACTTCGGAAAGGCTTAATAAGTTGGAGGATTTCGTTGGTGTTCCTTTGTCAACGGATGACGTTCCTTTGGCCAACCAGGTGCAGAACCTTGGGGAAGAGCTGGCCGAGTTACGTTCGATGATTGAGGCACTATCGAAGGCTGATGATGCAAAGTTTACAGACTTGTTTGCTACTGTGGCGGCCAATTCAGGGGAAGCAAAGGTACACTTGCAGGCTATGGCGGATGAGATAGCCATCTTGAAGAGGGCTGTGGCGAGCGGTGTCTCGGGTAGCACAAGTGCTGATCGTACGAACTTTAAAGTTCCGGAACCGAAAGCATTTGAAGGGAAACGTGATGCGAAGGAACTGGAAAACTTCATTTGGGACATGGAGCAGTACTTTAAAGCTGCTCGTATTAATGAAGTTGAGCGGGTAAATGTTACTTCGATGTATTTGGTTGGCGATGCCAAGTTATGGTGGCGCACTCGAACGGATGAAGTGGCGTCGGGCAAGCCACACATTGATTCGTGGGAAATGCTGCGCAAGGAACTTTGGGAACAGTTTTTGCCTTGTAATGCTGCGTGGTTGGCTCGGGAAGGCTTGAAAAATCTGCGGCAAACAAGCACTATTCGTGAGTATGTCAAGCAATTCAGTTCGTTGTTGCTGGACATTCGAAACATGTCGGAAGAGGACAAGATGTTCAACTTTGTGTCGGGATTGAAGCCGTGGGCGCAAGCTGAGTTGAGGAGGCAGAATGTCAAGGACTTGTCTGCCGCAATTGCTGCTGCGGATGGCTTAGTCGACTACAAGTTGGGGCCTTCGGATGATGCTGGAAAGAACAAGAGTTCGGCCGGGAAAGGGAAATCTGAAGCGAAAGACAAGAAGGACGGCGAACGATCGGGTAATTCCAAGAACGAGGGCAAGGAGAAGAAGTTCAAGACGTGTTACATTTGTGGCGGGGGTCATTTTATGAGGGAATGTCCAAGGAGGGAAAAACTGAATGCTATGATTGAAACTGATGAGAATGAGGAGGATCGGGATGAACCAAGTAGGGTTAATCTCATTCGATTGCTGAATGTGTTGCAAACAAAAAAGAAGATTCAAAATCATGGGCTGATGTACGTAAAGGTATTGGTACAAGGATATGAGGTGTTGGCTTTAGTAGATACGGGTGCTACTAACTCTTTTGTTGCAGAAAATAACGTGGAGTTGCTGGGAATCAAGTTGGCTGCTTGTAAAAGTCGGATTAAGGCGGTGAATTCGGGCGCTCAACAAGTCGGGGGCACGACTTGTGTGGAAATGTCAATTGGGCTGTGGCACGAAATGTGCAATCTGATAGCATTGAAGTCGGATGATTTTGACATGATTTTGGGCATCGATTTTCTGGCCAAAATCAAGTGTTCAATTATGCCCAATCTAGGCGGTTTGCTGATTGCAGACGAAGGTGGGCAGTGTTTTGTTAAAGCTGTTGCTGCGAAACGAAATAAGGGTGGAACTGTCGGAAGCGGGACCATGTCGGCCATACAAAGTGATGCTGTGTCGAAGCATGAGAAAGAGGGCTATGTTGCTTTCCTTGTCGAGACAAATGAAGATCAGTTTGTAGAAGGGACCGACGAATCTGGTGCAGTCCTTGAAGGGGTCGAGGACGTGATACAACCACAGTTGCTGCTAGGAAATTCTGTTGTTGCAGATTGGAGGGATACTCATGCTGCGCCAAAAATCTGTGTTGATTATCGGGCGCTGATTGACGGAATGATGGTGAACAGGTATCTGATTTGGGATGTGGTGGTGGAGTTGTTTAAAGGGCTGTCTTATGCCAACTACTTTACGAAGCTTAATCTATGGTCGGAACAGGGGCAAGTACAAATGGCAGCCGAAGATGATCCCGAGACGTCCATGTAGGGTCGTTCGGTTTAAACACGTCTTTACTACTTTTTGTATTTTGTTAAATGATGTTTGTAGGACTATTTAGTTAAGTTCGTAGTGTAGTTTTATATATTTAGCCTCAAGGAACATGTAAAAACCATTAAAACAGGTGCTTGTAAGGGCTGCGGGAATTCTGCAATGAGGGATACAAGGATAGACCGAGCCATTTAAAAATCTGCTCCAACAAGATGATGAAGCTGCGATCATTCTTGGACTTGGCAAGCTGTTATGGGAAGTGCGTACAAGACTCAAGAATGGACCGTGGGCTGGCTGGCTGACTTACTTCAGAAAGAGCATAGAGTGGTGCGGCTGATGCTTTGATACCTTGGGCAAGGCAGTTGCGGTCGGGGAAACTTATTGCTGCTTTGAAGTTGGTAGTGCCAGAATTTGTTGGGGGAAATCAGGTTGTGTTGTGTGGGGCAACGGTTCGATGAGGACATCGAACTCTCCTAGTGGGGGAGAGTTTGTAAGCACTTATGTCGACAAGTGCAGCCATGGCATGAGCGGGGCATGTCATGGCATTGTGTTGGGCAGTGACGCTGCAAGAAACGGGTGCGCGCACGGGCTATGGCATTGGACATAGGCGTGGGCAGTTGGCTGCGATGAACGTGGGCTGACATGGGCGTTGCTGGATGGCTGTGGGCTGCGAGAAATGGGGCAAGCGGATGCCTCGACGCTGCAGCATGACTTATGGGCATGGGCAGCAAGGCGGTTGGCTGGACTGTGAGCTGCGAGCCTGGACGGATTGCGACATTGTCTTGGTTGGACTAGGCCGCTTGGATATTATTGATGGGCTTCGGACATGGCAGTTTAGGTTGTCTTAAGGACAGCACAACGTGGTCAGTTGGTGGCATTTGAAGGCAGCAGCAAGTGGCTCAACATGGGCTGTAGTTAGGCGATTGGGGGTGGTTATTGGTGAGCGATTTTTCGATTCACCATGGAGGACTGCCAAGTGTCCCGCCGGTTACCAAGCAGTTTCTAGCCTTGGACTGGTTATATTTTAGTGCTGTAAATGTAGTTTACACACTAGGGAGTGCATTGTAGAACTGCACACACACACACACACCTACGAGATAGATAGGCATTGTAGTGGGCATTGGCCTAAATCTTGTATTCCTTGTATTGTTTAAGCAATAAAGGTTGGGAAGGGTTCCTGTAGTTGCTGTGTTGATGTTTGCATGCTTTTTATTGCTGCCTTGTCTTTGTTTGTTGTGGCCTTGTTGTAAAAAAAATGAGATTGGGGAAGGGTTGTTGCACTTGGGCTGAGTGCAAGCCGCACGTGTGTTGCTGAAAGCTGAAAATTCGACGATACCTGTGACAGTTAGCAACTTAACATTAGGGTTTAGGGGAATTAAGAATTTTAAAATTATAAATGAGTATATATATATATATTCAGTTCGATCCGATCTATAACTGTGTATATTTTTTTCAAAGCTATGATTGAACCAAATAATCGGTTCCAAAGGAATTTAGAACTAGAACCAGACAAATAACATTAGTTCGATTCAGTTTTAATCGATCCGGTTCAATACGATTCAGATTTTTTATTTTTAATATTGTATAGCTCTAGTTTGAACCAATGATCTCTCGTATTATGAAAAGGGACATCGGTTGGTGTTTGAGCTAACACTCTTTAATGGGATTTGGGCAATGCAATGCACTCCGAACGGCGAACGCATAGAAGTCGAGGTGCAAGATGAAGTGGGGTGGAATAAAGAGTCTAAAGGCGATCAAAATGTCTACATGACCTTTAATGAACCCGTTAATATTGACTACTAGTAAAAGCCCGTGTTCGATGACACGTTTTATTTTTTTTTATTTTTTAATTAAGCCCGTGTTCGAGGACACGTTTTTTTGTTTTAATTTAAAAAAAATAAATTTTTAAGGGCAAAATGGGAAAGGGACAACATAGTGAGGGCAAAATGGGAAATTTGGCAATTGAAACTATTCATTGTACTGTAGCAAGGGGGGTTGCCATTTATACTATGAATTTTGATTAAAATAAATGATTAAGATCAAAATTAGGTGTGAGCCAAATTTTGTGCATTTTAACTAATACTTAGGCTCCGTTTGTTTAGGGGAGAATGAGGGGAAAACGTTTTTCGGAAAACGTTTTCCGAAAAACGTTTTTCGGAAAACGTTTTTCGAAAAACGTTTTCCCCATTTTTCGGTGTTTGGTAGTTTTTCGGAAAAAGCTTTCCCCATTTTTCAGTGTTTGGTAGTTTTTCGAAAAACGTTTTTCCCATTTTCCGGTGTTTGGTTATTTTCCGAAAAATGGAGAAAATGTTTTTCGGAAAACATTTTTCGCCCTTTCTAAGGAAGTTGTTTTCCAGATTTTTCCTAAGGAAATTGTTTTTCGGAAAATGGTGTAAAAAAAGGGAATGGATAACAATAATAATAATAATAATAATAATAATAATAATAATAATAATAATAATAATAATAATAATAATAATAATAATAATAATAATAAAAATAATAATAATAATAATAATAATAATAATAATAAAATAATAATAATAATAATAATAATAATAATAATAATAAAATAATAAAATAATAATAAAATAATAATAATAATATAATAATAATAAAATAATAATAATATAATAATACTAATATAATAATAATAATAAAATAATAATAATAATAATAATAATAATAATAATAATAATAATAATAATAATAATAATAAAAAAATAATAATAATAATAATTTTTCGAAAAACATCTTCATTTTTCCGAAAAACTTTTTTATTTTTCGGAAAATATTTTCCAGGAAATCATTTTCCGAAAGTCATTTTCCAAAAAAACATTTTCATTTTTCCGGAAAACGTTTTCCTTTTCCGAAAAACATTTTCCAGGAAATCATTTTTCGGAAGTCATTTTTCCCTAAACAAACGGAGCCTTAGTTTAGTCTAGTCCTAGATCCAATCAGATTGAAATAGGCTTACAGCCTTGGGTCTAACCCAGTTAGAGCTTAAAAAAGCCTTTGGCCTCCTTGTTTGTTTTTTTAAGCTTAAAGTGAATTTGTAACGATCCCAAATTTTCATAATTCATAATAATAATAATAAATTTCAAAACATAAATATTTATTACATCCAAATCAAATAAAGGTAACTAGAATCCAACAAAATATTTAAAGTTTTACAAACTCCCAAATAACTGAAATAACCAACTAAAGAGTCTAAAATAAATTAACTAAAACAATTTTTTGAACTTCTTATGAAGTGCGCCCCGAACCGAATCATATTCTGCCTATTTAATACCTGGAAGAAAAGTGTATGAAAGGGTGAGCAAACAATGCCCAGTAAGTTCATATACAGCCCCTCTGGTTACTAAGGAGTAGTTGACCTGAAGGAATATCAAAGAATACAAAGTCCAAGTAACAATCGAAGACATAACAAAGTACAAATTCGAAATCATTATTTACCTCAAAACCACATATCTTTCAAAAATATCTCAGTGATTGCACTACTGAGTTGATAATATTTTGGAGGTTCAAATGATGACAAAATCGAATCAAACTGACTCGAATGGTTTACTTATTTAAAACTGTCTCATACCAGTTTTAACTAACTAAACCACTCACAGATTTTTAGGAATTTCAAAGGACTAATAAGCTGAACAAAACTAACTCGAGTGATCTAGTTATCTACAACCGTTCCATACCAGCTGTAGATAATCAAATCATTCCAAGACATCATGATCACACAAGTGGTCCACTGACCTTATCAAACAAAATCCCACAAGGGAACAAAAATGACTCCGCAAAGTCCTAAACAGTGTATCCGAAACACCCCACCACTAATTTGAAGCGGTGAACTAAGTTTGCCCGAAGGCCAAATATCAAATATATCCCGCGGAAGCAGGTTGTCTAACTTAGTGATCATTGATGGAACAAAAATCATATCATATCAAAACTCATTTTATACAAAATATTACGAACTTTCACAAGGACAATAATATTTCCCGTATTTACGAAACCAAAGAACGATTCAGCAAACGAACAACAAAAGATTAGCAAATAACGGTAAACGAGGGAGTCAAAATAAATACTAACGCGAGGTTAAATTTTACGTATCAAAGGAACGTACATCGCCAAGAAATATGCGGAAGCCTAAATAATGAAACGGAGCGAAAATCAATTAACTTAAACGATGCATAATCCCTTACCTCGGTTGAGCCAAAATACGAACGAATCCTTCACTTGTGCTTTCCAAAATCTAACATAGAAAATACCATTACTATTATCAACTATCATAGGAACTAATTTGTTAGACTTTCAAACTTAAGGCTTGATTCTAACTATCTTTAGGACTATTCTGTAATCAACTAGTTTTGTTTAGTTCCTTTACATTTTAACGGCATCTTGGACTAGACTGGAATTTATTTTAATGCATGGACTAACTGGCAGACACCCTACCTTCTTGGCACAACATCAGTATCCAGAACCAACACCAATATCATTGTTGTTCATATTCAGAACCAGAGAGTACAGTTTAACTGTGTTTCTTCCCTTTCTATCCTCATTGCCATAATTTAGCTTCACATTTATCAGTTTATACATATACGAATTAATCACAGAAATTAAAACTCCATTAATCATCACCCATTATCTGAACCCCATCTTGCTCGACTTAATCAAGACTCACTTGAACCATCAAGTCTGATTCACATGGTTTTTTTCAATTATCAAACAATATTCAAACTTAACCTGTTATTCATACAATTTCTTCACCCCTTATTACACTTTCAATCTATCTCTCCCACCAAGTCCAGCAACAAAACATAGCAATTGTTCCGTCTCCGATCGTAACCCACCATTAACGATTCTTACTAGATTTTCTATATAAAACAAGGTATAAGGTCGTGTAATTCTTACCTTGGATTCAAGATCTGACAACTACTCCGATCTCCTTCTTCCCCAAGATCGGCCGTCCTCTCTCTCCTCTTCCTTCTTAGCGCCGGCTTCTTGTCTCTGCCCACTTCTCTCTCTCGCTGCCGCTTCTCTCTCTATTTCTTTGCGGCTGATCTCTCCTTCTCTCTTTAATTCTCTTTGCCGTTTAAAACATGAAGGGCTTTATCAGTTTAAGAATGTCAAGGGCTCCAGGATTAATGATTTATATTTACTTGGGTTTCCTAAACCTAAACCCAAAATAGTCCAAGTCCAAATCCAATGAGGAAAACCCAGTTTAGGTAACCCAAGATGAATAGACTAAACCCATTAATCATAATCCATCTAGGAAAGATAAGCGCAATTAATTAATCAACTAACCTAAATAATCAATTTAGAAAATAATAATTACTAAATAAATGAAATAAATATTAGGGTTATTATAGAATTAGAGTTTAACTGCAGTATATTGAATTTTTCCAAGTCATCGAAAATCACCTCATGAATGTTTGCAATCCATATTAAGCAAGGTCTTGTTGGGGCTTGATGCTACAAAAAATAGTGTTCACCATGGATTTCCAAGCTTGATGAGATAAATGGTGCTCCATGGCTCCGAATCTCCCATAACAATCTGAGAAAATAAGACATCGTTAGGAGTGGGGGGTCTTTCCCCCAAAAACTCTTCGGTGTGAGAATCATAAAACCATTCTTTGAGTGGATAAACATTGAGCATTTAGAGAGAGAGAATTTAGAGAAAGAATTTGGGGTTTTTTGGGAGGAAAAGAGAGAGAGAGAGTGAACATGAGATCTGATCCTCTAGAGATAGAAGCTTCCTTTTATATTTAGGGTGAGATGGGCTTTTGCCCTAAAGCCCATTTAGTCCATTTCAACCCACTTGGCCTATTTTGGCCCATTTGGCACATTTACTCAGCCATTTATATCACAATATTTTGGGCTGCAAATAATGATAATTTTAACCCCGTAGTATTACACATTTTTTTATGTATTTGTTATGTCAGTTTTGCTCCTTAGGCATATCGTATTTTTCGGTGAATTTTTTATGGTTACATCAGTAGTCCCCGACTCCTTAGCTCGGTTATTTATGAGCGAGTCAAGGAGTATATAAGACAACAATAAGATTTTGACCATTTTGAGTTGATCCTCTTTCTTTATAATAATAGAAGTTTTTCATAGACCAATTTTTCGTGTTTCATTTCGATCGCTGAGCAGTTCAGGATGCGAGCCCGTTAAGCAGTTCAGGGTGCGAGCCCATTAAGCATTTGGACCAATGAGATAATTGACATTAGTAATGATATTTGAGACGATTTTTCAGATGAGATGGTATACTGCCAAGGGCAATATTGTGAGAATTCCTTGTTATCAAATTGAGTACCCGTGTTAAGATCCCTCCTGCAAGACGCTCTCGATCTCGAGGTCGACAAATGCGGTATGAGATTCTGAGGTTGAATTAAATTGAAATCCTTGAAAGCCTTTAAAGTTGTTTGGGTGGTTTTGTTGAGAATTTTTCATATAATTAGTCTTTGGCGGGATGAAGCCCCCGAGTCGGAAGAAAGCGAATTGCTCCCAGTACCGTATGTAAGGGACGGTGCCGTTTGGTCAAGATAACATATACTCTGGTGTGAATAATTTCCTTTAATTTGAGTTGTAGCCATGTGTTGGCGATATGATTGCTCCGGATACGTTTTGGCGAGAAGTCTCCGAGTTGGGAAATGGGTGGTTGCTCCTCGCACTTCACATGAGTGTTGGTGAAGCTTAGTCGAGATAAATATTTAAGCTTGAGATTAGCTGGGTCTCCATGAAATTTTGTCATTTTGACCTTTTTGTATGAAATTTGAAGGAAATATTTTTTTCAATTTTGCAGGTTGATAACAAGCCATATTTTGGCAAAATGAATACGACTTGTTTCATTTTTTGAATTTTTGCTCTTTGATGTCGGTTTATGCAACTTGTTTTTTAAGATATCAATTTTGTTTTAGCGGGTGCTAAAAACTTTTGCAAACTTGTTTTGTCTTGGTTGGGTGCGTACCCCTCATTCCCCCTCAAAAGAGTGAGGGTTGTCTTTATACAGCCTTGCTAGAAAATGTGTAAGTGTACTTAACTATTTTTCTTGTTTCGTTTAACTCAATGTGCGAGTTGTTTGCGAGGCATCTCGCCTTATTTTTCTTTAGAAAATGTGGCATTTCGCCTAGCTTTCTTCTTTTAAAATGTGGCATTTTGCCAATTTTTTCATTTGAAATATGGCATGTCGCCAATTTTTCCGTTTTAGATATGGCATATCGCCAATTTTTACGTTATAGATATGGCATTTCGCCTAACATTTTCATTAAAAACATGGCATTTCGCCACGACATTTTCATTGTTAACACATGGCATTTTGCCAACCCTTTTTCATTAAAATATGGCATGTCACCAATTTTTTCATTTTAGAAACGGCCTTTCGCCTAACCTTTTTAATTAACACATGGCATGTCGCCTAACATTTTCGTTTAAATATGGCATTTCGCCAAAACATTTTTGTTTAAATATGGCATTTCGCCAAGTTTTTTCTGTTTCCATTTCCATTTCGCTTTTATTAATCTCGCATGGAGATATATTGCATACCGCATCATTGCATACAACATAATAGCATACCGCATAATTGCTATTCGCATATTTGCATACCGCATAGTTGCATACCGCATAATTGCATACCACATAATTGCTAACCGCATAGTTGCATACCACATAGTTGCTAACCGCATAGTTGCTTACCGCATAGTTGCTAACCGCATAATTGCTTACCGCATAGTGCTCGGAGTCTTTAAACTAAGTCTTTAGGTGCTCAGTGCCTTTAAATCAAGTCTTTGAGTGCTCGGTGTCTTTAAATCAAGTCTTTGCCGGATGGAGGGTGCGTTCCCGCTTATATAGTCTTTGCATCTGACACGGTACCTACAATGTATGAGAGGTAGTCATTTGCAAATCAAGTATAGTATTTTTCAGATAAATGAAACAAATGTAAATTGTAGTTACTGAGGTCATGCTATTTATTCCAAGCATATGATAACGACATAGTATAATTTTTCAATGTTTAATATTTCGAAATTTCAAATAGGTGATGGGTTGATACTGATAACCCCTAGAATGAGACACTTTTCCTTTTCACTTGTCATATTAACGTGTATTTCCATAATGCACTTTTTCACAATATCGAGCAATAAACAATTAAATATAGAGCATAGAACTCTTATATTTCATTTCATTGAACACCAATTTATTTTTGGCATAATTTATTTATCCATTAAGTTGTTGACATGCAATTTGCTTTTTTCGCAATTTCCAAATTAAACAAGTAAATCAAGATATAGCTGAAATCGAAACATCGATACAGACTAATTTAACAATTAAAGCATGATTCGATTTATTGAGTTTTTAGCATCAAGTACTTTCATGTCGCTTTGAATATGTAAATGAGCACGTTCAGCTACCATATAAATATATTAGTAGGCATAAATCACTATATATTTTCAAGAACCTCTTTCTAATTAGCAGTATATCCCTCGTATACTATTCGCAACATACATTTCAATTATTTTAGGAGGCACCTTTTCATTTATAATCTAAGGCAAGTAGCGAGCAAGTTCTCTAGTTAACTTCTACTTACTTTATCAAATAGTTACATGAGTAAGAAAATAAGGGGAGCATTTAACTGTACCAAGTAAATGAATCGATCAAGCATAATCTTAATAAGACGCTTCGTTTCATCAATAATTATTTTCATGTCACATCTAAATATTTTAAGGAGCCCAATCAACGTATTACATGTATCATATAAATAGCCATTAACTTTATTATCTGTCCACATATTTTCGTTCATATATTGAGAAGTCACGTTTTCATTTTTAATCGTTTATTTCTATTGCATTTGAGCGTGCTTCGAATCATTTTTCCAGGAGATAATAAACATTCGTGATTTAATCATACCAAAACATATACTTTAACAGCAATATTCAGAGAAACATAAAAATAATGCTCACCGTGGATTTCCAAGCTTGATGAGATAAATGGTGGTACATGGCTCCGAATCTCCCATAACCACTACAAGAAAAGGGGCTATTTACGGCGCTCATTTACGGCGGTGGACACGCGTCCGCCGTATATATCATATATATACGGCGGTTATGTATACCGCCGTAAATAAGTAATATATACGGCGGTCTAGACCGCCGTAAATAAGTAAATACGTATATTTGACATGAAGGCGTACGAGATCGAAGTTATATACGGCGATAATTTATACGGGGATCTATTTACGGCGGCTAGTCCGCCGTAAATACTATATACGGCGGGGCGCGTATTATTTACGGCGGATTTTAACCGCCGTAAATAAGCCTGTTTCTTGTAGTGAACAATATCAGAAAACAAGACACCGTTAGGGGTGGGGGGTCTTTTCCCTCCCAAAATTCACCGGTGTGAGAATCATTAAACCATTTTTTGAGTGGATAAACATTGAGCATTTAGAGAGAGAAAATTTGGGATTTTGGGGAGGAAGAGAGAGAGACAGAGAGAGTGAACCTGAGATCTGATCCTCTAGAGAAGAAAGCTTCATTTTATATCTAGGGTGTGGATTGGTTTTTGCCCTAAAGTTCATTTAATCCGATTCAGTCCACTTGGCCTATTTTGGTCCATTTGGCCCATTTACTCAGCCATTTATATCACAATATTTTGGGTTGCAAATAATGATCATTTTAACCCCGTAGTATTACACATTTTTTATGCATTTGTTATGTCCGTTTGCCTCTTAAACATATCGTATTTTTCGATAAATTTTGTATGATCACATCACATCGGGCTAGTCCAATTAATTTAGATCATTTATTTTACGAAAACGTAACGTAAAAATGTAATCAATCAATTCTTTAGACAATCAGATTGAATGTCTTTATCAGAAGACTTTTAACCCATCTATTTCGTTTTAAATCTTATCCCTTTAATCTATTCAAACATTAAATTGTGTCCCTAAACTACGTCTACCATACTCCCATTAAAAGAAAAGTACTTTTATTACTCCCTCTATCCCCATTTTAAAATTTTACTTTCTTTTTTAATCTGTGTAAGATTTTTAGTTATTTTATTACTTAAAATGAACAATAAAACTCACTTATCATTTTCAAAACAAAAACTCACTATCCATTTTCTTTATCCTACTTTTACTTTTCATGCTAATAATATTTTTTTTTTAATTCCCTAACTAAATTAAACTAAAAATATTAAATTGAGATGAAGGGAGTAAAATTTTGGGTAAGACCATGTGCAATGGGATAGTTGAAAAAAAAATTCAACTGTTAGAAACTTGTGCAATGGGATAGTTGAAAGTTTTTCAACTGTTGAGGTTTTTACATTTTGTTGAAATTATTCAACAGGTGTTGAAAAAAAAATTGAGCCCCATTTTGCCACGTGTCGCCCTTCCATTGGGCCGGAATAGGCGCGTGTAGTACACTTTCTCTTTAGGCGCGTTAGGCGCTGTTAAGGCGCTGAAGGAAAACTTTTTTCAATTAAAATCGCTACACGGTGTAGCGATTTTAAATTTACTAAATTTTATTTAATATTTATGCTTAAAAAAAATAAAAAAAAAACAAATTTGAAATCGCTACAGGGTGTAGCGATTTCAAATTATCACGTGTAGCGATTTCAAATTATCACAAACTTAACCAAACAAACAAAGTCCACTGCCACGTACCACTCTATACTAATAATATACTAATAATAAGTACTTCCTCCGACTCTAAATTACAAAATAATAATATAAAAATTATATATTAATAAAGAAAACTAAATAAAATATTATTTTTTCCATCTCAAATAAATATTTTAAAAAATGTACTTTTATAAAAAAATATTTTTCATTTCAAAAATAAATATTACTTTCGACTCAAAATGAATAACCAAAAAATAATACTACATTTTTTGTCCAAATAAATGAGCATTACTTCCTTCGTCTCTATGAATATTTTATAAAATAATACTCTTCATTTGCCTAAAAAATTAATATCATATTTTGAGACGAAGACACTAACATTACAAACATTAATTTTACTTTCTTTTTTAGTATTTAGGGTGAGTTTGACATTGCTTCTGATTTCCTGAAAGTGATTTTTCAAAAGTGATTTTAGAAAAATTGATTATTTGTAATAAATACTAAAATTTATAAGTATGTTTGGATAGTATATGTTCAAAACTGATTATTGAAGAGAAATACCAAAAATGACATTTATGATATGTATCTCGATATAATAAATGTATAAAAGAGATAGATGTTATTATTATAAAAACAACACAAATAACAGCTTCTAAGAATCACTTTTAGCAAAAGCTGGATCATAGCTGCTTCTACGAAAACACAATTTTTTGAGTTTTTTCAGCTTAAAATCATAATCAGTATTGTTATCCAAACGCTATTTTAAGTAGGTTTTTAGTTATTTTATTACTTAAAATAAAATAATGGATAATAAAACTATAACATTTTTAAAACAAAAACTCACTATTCACTTTCTCTCTCCTCCTTTTACTTTTCATGCTAATAATATATACTCCCTCCGTTTCGGCCTATGGTGTATACTTTTTTCAAATCACGCAAATTAAGAAAATAGGTGGGAAGAAAAAATGTTGTAAGTGTAATAGTGAATTAGGAGAGAGAATTAGTGGAGGAAATAGTAAATTTGAAAAGTGTTGTGAGTGTAATAGTGAATTAGGAGAGATAATGAGTGGAGGAAATAGTAAAGATTCTTTGCCAAAAAAGAAAGGTGAAGCTTTTAACGGGATACCCATTTTGACAAAAAGTGAAGCTTAAATCGAAACGGAGGAGGAAGTATATATTTTTTTAATTCCCTAACTAAATTAAACTAAAAATATTAAATTGAGATGGGGGGGTGGGGTAGGCAGGGGGTGGGGGGGGATTACAAAAAAATATAAAATAAAAATTTGGGGGTGGGTGGGTGGGCGGTGGGGTAGGCAGGGGGTGGGTGGGGTGGTTACCAAAAAAAAATTTTTTTTTTTGGGTGTGGGGGGGTGGGGGTGAGGTAGGCCACCTTGTGAAATATGAGTCGTTTTACCAAACTCCGTAAAACATTTTACACCCTACCTCCGTAAAACATTTTACAGGAAAATATTTTTCGAAAAACGTTTTCCGAAAAATGTTTTACGCCGAAACAAACGGAGCCTTAACGGCAGAAAAGAGAGGTTTTTGAGTATTTGACAGTCACATTGGCGGGAGAGAGAGGGGAGAATGTGTGAACCGCTCCTAGCGGTTTATCCGACAGGTTTGTTCCTTTTTCTTTTTTTTTTGCAAATTGAACATTTTGCTTTAAAAATAGTGTATCATTTTTACCAAAATAAATTTTCATTTTCTATTTTTTCCCTCAAAATTAGATGTCAATTTTTAAAAAGTGTTTCCAAAAAGCTTTTTTGAAAGGATTTATCACGCAGGGAAAGTTGTTCGAGCTTTATATAAATGAGAAGGTAAAAATTAATAATGTAGCGGACTCATATACCCTTTGATAAACCCTTTGAAGTGGTTTACGGTTTACGAGTAAAGATGCCCTAAGACTCCGTTTGTTTAGCGTAAAATATTTTTCGAAAAATGATTTCCTGCAAAATGTTTTTTGAAAAATGAAAATATTTTTCGAAAAATGAGATAAACATGTTTAGCGTAAAACATTTTCTCAATTTTTCGGTGCGCAACAAACACCGGAAAATGGGGAAAATGTTTTTCGAAAAACATTTTCCCCCAAACAAACGGAGCCTAATTAGTAATCTCGGAAAACATTTTCCCCCAAACAAACGGAGTCTAAGTAATCTCGAAAAACATTTTCCCCCAAATAAAAGAAGCCTAAGTAATCTCACCAAATTATTCATTTCTATATTACTCTCAGTTCCGAATAATATTCCATAAAAATTATGTAATTTGTAGTTTACTAACGGCCAACTCTCACCAACAATATTATGTACTCCCTCCGTCCCATGATAATATATAAACTTTTCTTTTTGGGCGTCCCACAATAATATATACTTTCTTAAAATGGAAAGGAATCTTTACTATTTCCTCCACTCATTCTCTCTCCTATATTATTTTAATACTCACATCACCATTATAATTTACTATTCTCTCCATTCATTCTCTCCTATTTTATTTTCACACTCACAACACTTTCAATATAATATTTTCTCCTTAATTCTCGTGCAAAACCCAAAAGTCTATAAAAATGTGGGACGGAGGGAGTATGTATTCTTTATTCCCCTGACAATTTTAATCCAACAATATTTAAATGCTCTACTTTTCTCATTGTTGCATTTTCATAACTTCAATTCCTTGATCAATGCAAAAATCATGGGCAAAACATCAAAATTTCTTCCTAAACATAAGCCAACATAGGATTTGATTCTAGGAAACTAACTAACAAGACCAACATTATCAATAATGAAGAACATAAACATTGTACTCCACAACCGCAACCTTATCATCAACATAATAAGTCTTTGCACGAGCATATCCACGAGCAAATCGAAAAAGCCCGCTCCCTCCAACAATCGGCATTTCCCTTACCGTATCCGTTACCAAATTCCTCCCCAATATACTCAAAGTACTCCCATTATACTTCCCTTCCACGAACACGTAGTTCAAACACATCAACAACCCTATTTGATCCAAATCTGCGAACCCATAAATCCCTTGAGCTCTTCCTATGACCCTCGAGGTCAGTTCGGGCCCCACGGTCAAAGGGTCATCCATCATGACAACCGCCCCGAACCCAGTGTGGGATGTGTTTGTCATTGGGGCTTGGGCAACTCGAGCCGCGCTTGTGTTGGGGCCACTTACTGTGTCATGGAAGTAGAAGTGAAGGTGGCTTAGTTTTTCTTTTTTGAGACCAAGTGAATTTGGTGATAATGTTTTGGAGAAGGTTTGGGAATTTGTGGTTGTGAGGAGATAAGAAATGGCAATGAGAAGGTAGACTTTGGCCATGACAATGTTGAAGAAATTTGGGAGCATGGAGAGGCTAAAGGTTTGAGAGAGTTGTAAATATTGGTGGAATGCTACTCACTTTATATAGAATTATAGAAGGTGAATTAATTTAAGTGGCTTGGGAATCCAAATTGGTAGTCCATTACTATGTCTTAGGTGTCATTTATTTTATATATCAAAGGATTTGTGTCAAAACGACATATTAATCAGATTAAAAAATTTCCGTTGTATCGTAGAGGTCTGAAGTTCAATATCTTGCTAAAATTAAAATTAGATGGTTAGGAATTTAAGAAAATAAATAAATAAATTTTGAGACGAAAGTAGAAAGTAACAGCATAAAAGTTGGGTGAAAGATTTGCCAGCTATTAGTTAGTTGGTAATATAGATTGTATGTTGGCTAATTGGTTAATGAAATAAATGTATGGTTTCAAACAAATTAACTATCGTCTCACCAGGCTCAAATCAAATTAATCTATACTCCATCCGTCTCGTTTGAATGGGCAAAATTTTTATCTTGCATAGAAATTAAGAAAAATGATGTAGAAAAGAAAAAAAATACTCCCTCCGTCTCATCCGACTTAGGACATTCACTCCCGACACGAAAATTAAGGAATACTATTATAATATTAGGAGAGAGAATGAGTGGAGGAAGTGTTGTGAGTGTGAAAAATTAAATAGGAGAGAGAATGAGTGGGATAAATAGTGATGGGATTATTGTTGTGAGTATGACAAGTGGGTCCCATTTAATATAAAAGTAATATAAGCTTTCCATTTTGGGCCGTTCTAAGTCGGATGGAACGCTCAAAATGGCAAAACGTCCTAAATCGGACGGGACGGAGGGAGTATATAGTAAAATAAATGTTGTGAGTATGAAAAGTGATATAGGAAAGAGAAAGTGGGATAGGAAATCATTAGTGAATACTCCCTCCGTCCCATAGATTTATGGACTTTTGGGTTTTGCACGGGAATTAAGGAGGAAATATTATATTGAAAGTGTTGTGAGTGTGAAAATAAAATAGGAGAGAGAATGAGTGGAGAGAATAGTAAATTATAATGGTGATGTGAGTATTAAAATAATGTAGGAGAGAGAATGAGTGGAGAGAATAGTAAAGATTCCTTTCCATTTTGGGAAAGTTAGATATTATTGTGGGACGCCCAAAATAGAAAGTTTACATGTTATTGTGGGACGGAGGGAGTATTTATTGTGAGTATGACAAGTGAGTCTCATAAATAAAAAAATAATAAAAAACTTTTCATTTTTGGATGTCATTTCAAATGAGAAGCCAAAAAAAAAAAAAATTGTGTCCCTTCGAACGAGCAGGAGGGAGTATACTCCTAAATAAGGATAAAGTGATTCTATCAAATCTATAAAATAATAAATGCATTAACAATCCACAAACTTGTCAAAATTTCAAGATAGCCGTCCTAAAAGATTTGCTCTCAGACTCCCTTATTCCAACTAGACTTCATTTATCCTTTTTTTTTTTTCATTATTCTTTTTTCTTTCTTTTTATTTTATTATAATATCACAAATATGATCCTGCTGTTAAAAAAAAAGTTTAAAATTATAAATAAAGTATTTTATCTAATTTATTGTTTTTATATATTTTTAAAATTTAATTATCAATTATTTTATATATACCCCTATTTAATCGCTAAAAACTTGTAAAAAACGCGTTTTTTCATAAGCTTACGAAAAAACGTGTTTTAAAATTATCGTAAAATTTTACCCGTCGCACTCTCTCTCTACTCTCTCTCTCCCTCTAAACGTTTTTCAGAGAGCTTCTCTCTCTAATCGCCGTCAAAATCAAAAATAAAACTCAATCAAATTGAATTATAAATCTCAATCATCGCGCTGCATTTTATGTAGAATTGAAGGGATGAGAAGATTGACCTTGACCGGTGACGGCATCGGAGAAGACGAGATCGAAGTCTTGGCATACATTGAGGCTCTTCTGGCGGACGATTTTTGACCTAAGGTCTCGTATCGAAATATATGGCTTGTCGTCGAGATCGACGAAATCAAAGTTGACGGAGCTTCTGAATTTGAATTGAATTGACATCTATGAGTTGAATTTATCGGTTCAACGAGGTGCTAGAAGAACATAATCATGAATGGTGTGTGTTTGTGTGTGATTTTGGATTTGGAGAAGGAAGAACAGTATAAATCACGTTCCGACGAATCAAACTTAATTCGAGTGCCAGTGCATTTTAATTCGAGTGCCAGTGCATGTGTTTTGGAATGCCAGTACAACCCGTCGTGCAGAACAAATTAGATGGGAATTTGAGTGTCAGTGTATGTGTTTTTGAGTGCCAGTGTATGTGTTTTTGAATGCCAGTTCACGTGTTTTTGAATGCCAGTGCTTGTGTTTTTGAGAGCCAGCAAAAATGATTACCAGTGTTTTTGAATGCTAGTATATGTGTTTTTGAGTGCCAATGCATGTGTTTTTGAGTGCCAGTGCATGTGTTTTTGAATGTCAGTGCTTGTGTTTTTGAGAGGCGGCAAAAATGTTAGCGTAACAAAGTGCCAGTGTTAGTGTAACAGAGTGCCAGTGTGAAGAGTGCCAGTTCATGTATATAAAAGTGCCCGTGTAAAAAACGTCAGTGCCAGTTTAACAAAGTGCCAGTGCCAGTTTACACTGACACTTTTTTCACTGACACTTTGTTACACATGCACTGGCACTTTGTTAAACTGGAACTGGCACAAACGGAAAAACACAAAACATGTTTTTTCTAAGTGCCATAAAAAACGCGTTTTTTATAAGACCAACTCTATTTAATCTCTTTCTTCTCATCATAATTATGTTTTAAATAAAATAATTGTTTTTTTATTGGTTAATACTCTCTCCATCTCGTAATGCTTTGCATCAAATTTTGTAACATTAAAATTGAGGAAAAGGAATACTCCCTTCCTCTCTAACTGAATGACTTTCTTGTCCCAAAATAAATAATTTATTGAAATTTTCTCTTAAAAAAACTTTGTCCCTATATGGTTTTTTTACCATTTTTTCCTACTTCATTATATATTTGTGCATTTTTTTTATTAAAACCAGTATTATCATAATAATCCTTAAATCAAAGATGAAGGTTATTCATTTCAGGACGAAAAGAGTATAATATTAGTAGTGTAATAGGGATTATGAATACAACAAATGAGAAGTGAGATAGTGAATAGTAAGTTGATGCTGCCATAAAAAATGGTTGCTATGGAAATTGATCGGGATAGCAACGGTGACCGGACCGGAAAAACAGGCTCCACGAGGTCCTGAGTAAAGTGGGACCTACAAGATAAAACACCGTTAGGGTGGGGGGCTTTTCCCCCCAAAAAACCCTCCGGCCTGAGAATCATTAATCTCATTCATAACATATACTCCCTCCGTCCCAATAATAAATTCACCATTTTGGTCCCGACACGCAAATTAAGGAAATTGATGAGTGGAGAAAATGTTGTGAGTGTAATAGTAAAATAGGAGAGAGAAAGAGTGGAGGAAATAGTAAATTTGAAAAATGTTGTGAGTGTAATAGTAAAATAGGAGAGAGAATGAGTGGATGGAATAGTAAAGATTCTTTGTCATTTTAGGAAAGGTGAAGCTTTAAACGGGACACCCGTTTTGACAAAAAGTGAAGTTATTAATAGGACGGAGGGAGTATATCACAATTTCTAGAGAGAGAAAGAGGGAGGAGAGAGAAGCTCCAAAAATCACATACCTCGTAAATGGAAAATGGGGGGAGTATATATAGGCCAAGCTAATGGGTGATGACATCATCATGATCACATTCTCTTGCCACGTGTCACGCCTGTAATGGAGGGAAGTCTAACAAAAGACTTAACATATAACCTTTAACATGCAATATACAATATAAATTATGCGCCATGCTACATATAACATACGAGAACCACGCCATATGCGGGAATCAAGCTATAACCATATACACATAATCCTAACATGCGACATATAACATGCGGCATGTAACAATCGACAACCAGCACCCGTCATACGGGAGCCACCATCCGATATGCGGGAATCAATATCCGACACACAATATACAATATGCGAGAGCCAAACTATTGGCGGGAACCAGGACCAGAACCATGACTATAAGCATCACTTTGGCTAGAATCATAATCATAAGCACACAACATGCAGCATATAACGTAAAACACATAATATGCAATATGCAGAATATAACATAACTTATGCGGCATATATCACATAACATATAATATGCGGCATATATCATATAACACATAATATGCGGCATATATCACATAACACATAATATGCGGCATATATCACATAACACATAATATGCGGCATATATCACATAACATATAATATGCGGCATATATCATATAACATAGGGGGAACCACACCATTGGCGACAACCAAGAACCCACCCCTTGCCGGGGTACTGAAACCACCATACAACATCCTCATAAAATAGGGGCCCACATAGACCATGTTCAAACTTGGGTCGGGCAAACATTTAACGGGAATAATATTTTGCCATGGCGCATCAGAAGCCCCCGACTCCTTAGCTCGATTATTCATGATCGAGTTGAGGAGTAAAATAATAATATACATAACAAATATTTCTTATCATATCGAGTCAACTCTCAAGGTACAGAACATAGGTCCGTTTCGTGATCTTTCCAACACTTTCATTACCGACTTCTCATTTTACTTCAACTTTTTGCATTTTGTCTTTCCTATTTCAATCATTTCTGTTTTTTAACTTCACTTTTCGCACTTTGGTCGTCGCGATCTGCGACTTATCCTTAACTTTAACTTGAATGATATTGCCTACTTTCTTTAACTTGCTTTGAATTTTCATTTTTTACACGTTGCCTACTGCATTTTGCTTCAATAGTTATCTTTTTTGCTTCGATAGTTTATCGAAGACTCCTTTCTCATAACTTACCTATATACATACTACTCCCTTCAAAAGAGTGAGGCTTGTCTTTAGGCAGCCTTACTCCTTAGCTATGCTCCTCACCCTTCAGCTTTACTTAGCTTCGGGGCGACTTACTATTCCTTGTCCATCCATGCCTGACACCTTTAAGCCAGGTCTTTCTCGAACCAACTCTAAAACCAACAATACACCCAGGCCACAACCTCACCTGGGCTAAACCTCGCGACCAATCCTCACTTGGCCTAAAACTCGCGGCCAAATCCACTTGGCCCCAAACCTAAACTCGCGGCTAAACCTCACTTGGCCCAAACCACATTGATCAAAGCACAAAAAACGCGCCAATCCAAAACGCGCTAACTAAAAACATGACAATCACAAACGCGCTAACTAAAACGCGACAATCATAAATGCGCTAACTAAAACGCGACAATCATAAATGCGATAACCGAAACCGCACTAATCAAAATCGTGCTACTCAAAACCGCGCTACTCAAAAACCGCGCTAACCAAAACCTTACTAATCCAGCCGCTCGAACCAGAACCGCGCTGATCAGAATCGCGCTGATCAAAACCGCACGAACCAGAACCGCGAAAACTAAAACCTTACTAATCAAACCGCGCTGATCAGAACCGCTCTGATCAAAACCGCGCTGATCAGAACCTTACTAATCAAACCGAGCTGATCAGAACCGCGCTAATCAGAACCGCGATGATCAAAACCTTACTAATCAAATCGCGCTGATCAGAACCGCTCCGATCAAAACCGCGCTGACCAAAACCTTACTTGATGCTAAACCGCATCCCTAACAAGCCGCATTTGACCACGCCGAATAAAACTCAAACCGCCTTAAACCAAATCTTGCGCCTTGGACCATCTGGCCAAATCAACTAGTTCCATCGCTGCTCAACTTTTGCCTGACACCTTTAAGCCAGGTCTTTTCCATGCCTGTCAAGAAAATCGAGACTTCTGTGCCTGGCCTTTTGCTAGGACTTTCTAGGCGCCTGGGTCCCTCCCCAGGTCACAGGAGCTTCGCCACTCAGGCTAGGCTGGGAGCTTCGCCACTCAGGCTAGGCTAGGCCTCTCAGGCTAGGCTAGGAACTTTGCCACTCAGGCTAGGCTAGGTGCTGAGTCAGACCTCTGCCAGGACTCCCGAGTCCGTAAGCGCAGATCCCGTTGTGCCTGGCTTTTCAACCAGGACTTTTTCTGAGCTAGGCCTCTGCCAGGACTCCCGAGTCTGCCAGTGCAGATCCCGTTGTGCCTGGCTTTTCAACTAGGACTTTTCTGATAACTTCATCAACTTTGTCGCAGCTTTATCAACTTTGGGGCCTTTTTATCAACTTTGGCACATGAGCAGTTCGGGATGCGAGCCCAACAGCATGGGATGTCAGCCCAACAGTTCGGGATGTCAGCCCAACAGCATGGGATGTCAGCCCAACAGTTCGGGATGTCAGCCCAACAGCATGGGATGTCAGCCCAACAGTTCGGGATGTCAGCCCAACAGCATGGGATGTCAGCCCAGCCGGTTCGGGATGTCGGCCCAACGGCAGATGGGATGTCGGCCGTAGGATGTCGGCCCAAGCCGATTCGAGATGTCGGCCAACGGCAGGATGTCGGCCCAACTGGGATGTCGGCCAACAAAGATGTGATGTCGGCCCAGCGATTCGGGATGTCGGCCCAACGATTCGGGATACCGGCCACATGTTCGGTCGGGATGCCTCAGCGATTCGGGATGTCAGCCCAACAGTTCGGGATGCCAGCCCTATGTTCGCAGTTCGGGATGCTAGCCCAACAGTTCGCTTTATCGTGCTCTTTTTTCAAAACTTTTCAAAACATTTTCCTCGCCAAAAAATTCAAAACATGGCGTCCCACCAAACTTTAACTTTTCAATCTGCGGCCTCCCGCCAAACTTTAACTTTTCAAACTGCGGCCTCCCGCCAAACTTTAACCTTTCAAAACTTTTGAAACATGCGGCATCCCGCCGAACTTTAACCTTTCAAAACTTTTGAAACATGCGGCATCCCGCCAAACTTTAACCTTTCAAAACTTTTGAAACATGCGGCATCCCGCCAAACTTTAACCTTTCAAAACTTTTGAAACATGCGGCATCCCGCCAAACTTTAACTTTTCAAAACATTTGAAACATGCGGCATCCCGCCAAACTTTAATTTTTCAAAATTTTCGAATACTTTTTGAAAAACTTTTCAAAACTGAGGCGGGTCACCGTACCCATATACCATGATGCTTCCATTTCCACTTGTAATATCAGCACAACTTTTCATAACACTGATATAATTTTGCACATACACATAGCATAAAGCTCGCATATTTACTTTATGAGATATCATAATTATTTTATACTTAATTCGATCAAGATCCACATTATGCTAATTTGACGACTTTCATGTTTAAACAAACAAATCAGGTTACTGTCTAAAAATTGGCATGAAACAAGCTACCACAAGATAATACTAATACATATGCATTCATCTTTATCAAATACCAACGAGTATTTCATATCATATTACACATTCTGAGGGGCATAATAAAAATCCTTATATGAATTATGCACATGGGCCTTACGTTATTGATCTTACATCATATCGATAAAGCACGCTCCATATTAGCGGCCAAGCATATATCTTATCATAACAACAACATATTGTAGCATAATATCCCATAATCAATTTAGTAAAGCATGGACTCCATATATTCCAGATATACTAGACTTGTCTCATTTATGCTAAAATCACAATTACTTTCTTTCTTAATAAACGTCGACACTCAGCATTTTCATGCATACATCATTACCTATGTTTCATTCATTTCTAAAAAGTCGCCGCATTTAAAGACTTCTCATATCCGCATTTTTGACTCATATGTTCACTTAACTAATATCCTATTATGAGAATTTATTTTCTCAACCCCCTTCTCAACGATGATTGCTAATTCAAATAACTCTATTCAGAATCAATAATCCATATCCCCAGGTTTAAATAAAGTCCAAGACAATCTTATAAGAATTTCATTTTCTAGCCATATTTAACATATTTTCAGTTTTCGTCTAAGGGGATTATTTTAAAATCAACTCATTCTATCAAGCAAGCATAATAACACAGAGAACACTTTCTTTAACTTTGCCAGATACCCATTAACCATTTTCATTTTCTGCCATACATATTTCTGATCAACAAAACTTTAGTCACTCATTATCTCTTTTTAATGACTTAGGGAGGCAAGCAAGTTAAGTCAATCCATTTAACATAGTAGCATAGAACACATTTAATTTTGCAATATAACAACATTTCTAAACATGCATTCATATTCTCGCATAATGAATTCATATAAAAACAATTTAACATGAATAGAAAAGATGGGAAGAGACGACCTGACGAAGGTTAACGATATTCTGTTGAGAACTCAACGAAAACTTTAACGATTGTCCGCTGACATGGCTTTCCAAGATAACGAAACTCACACTCCAACACCAAGGCTGTCGTACGCTTGTCCTTCCCATCAACTTTGGACTTTCTCAATCCACCTTTCCTGTCTCAAATTCTGATTTATTTGGCCGAAAATCACTGTCTCTGGCGGCTTCCCTATTCCCGAACCAAACTCACGGCCCCAAAACAAACTCACAGAAAATAACAAATACTCCCAAGAAGGCCTGCAATTCGCTATTTCTTAACCAAGAACATATCATTAAAAAACATAAGGGTGATATCGGCAAACCATCTTGAATATAGAATTAAACATAAATTTTCATATGTCACCAAGCACTTCTTTCCATTTTTCATATGAAGTCACCGATTATCAAAACGTTATTTCAAAATACACTTTTAACCATTTCACGGAGATTGTTCCCACTAGATTGTAACCATTCATATTCAAGTTTCTATATTCCAATTATCTCTTGTTAGGAGCAGAAAATAGGCAAGTAAGCCGATTTATTGTATCGAGTTAGCATAGTAAATAGAGAGCATATTTGACTTTACTACGCACCATAATTTCTAATCATATATTCATTTACCCACTATTTTCTTCGTGTTTTACTTTCCTTTTCATCTAATAACTCTTAGTAATTGACCACAAGATTTAATATCACTTAAAGTAATATCAAGTTAAAGCCCCCACTTAACATGATAAACGAATTTCAAAGCATATTCATATTTTTATTAAAAGCGCATTCGCATATACTTGTTATCAATTTACTAAGCATGTATTATTAAGCATTTATTCATTATAAATGACAAAGATGGAAAGAAGCGACCTAATGGAGATTTGTTGTGATTCTGACGGAATCCGTTTAACGAACTTCTTAATGGCCGTCCCTGAATATCCTCCAAGATAACGAAGCTAACGCATCAAGAAGAAAGACCCACGCTGACCCATCAATTTATTTGTGGCTGAGAATCACTTTCTCAACCCATCTTCCCATTTACCAACTCACGGCCCAAACAAAATTCAAGGCCCAAAAGATAACAAATATTTCCATTTTCCAACATTTCTCTCCTCTTCATCTTCCTTACACTTTTACCACTTATTTTTTATTCATTCCCCATTTTCTTCTCAGTCCCTCACCAGCGCCTCCTCCATCAACGACTTCCAGGAATCCTGGCAACTTAATCCCGCAGCGACATCTTCCCCACGGCGGCCTCTCCCCTAAAAGGCGGCTTCTCGCAACAGCTACAATCGATCAATCAGCAACAATCGCACCAACGATGCCATCTCCCAAAGCGGCGGCCTTCGCACCGGCGACAACCACATCAACGGCGAAAAGCACTCAACCCGACGAAACCTACCCAGATCTTGCTCCTTCTCAGGCGACGATCTCCATTCCCGGTGAGATCCTCACCTGGCGACCAATCCCCAACTGCGACCTTCTTCCCAAGAGGCGACATCAACTGCTGCGCCCTCACTTTTCCCGCCGAGGTACGCTCATAATCCTCTTTCTTTTCGAATCCTTTTGATTTCACTATCCTCCATTTCATTTCTGGGACCTGATTTTTGGCGACCTCTGGTTGCGATTTCAATTTGATTGCGCCTCTCCCCGAATCCGGCGAGATAACGGCGGCGACCCTCTACGAGCTGACACGTGTCGGATAACGTGGCTAGCTTATTGACACGCATCGGACAAGGCTGTTCTCCCGTCGACATGTATCCCCGATCACTGCCCATCACTGTTCACTACAATTACTTTCTCTCTCTAACTTTTCGTTCTATTTTCCGGGACAGTTCCTCATCTCCGGCGAAGGACACTTCCCCAGATTTGCTCTTCCTCCTCTCTTTTGCTATGGCTCTTACTCAATAAATCCACTGTTACCCACAATAATGACGAAAATATGGAAATTAATGACTTTCGGTTCACTGCTAAAGAAAAACGAAAATGTTGGCTCCCAATTCCGGCGAAATCCAACCCTTCTTCTCCGGCGACAGTTACTTCCCAAATCTGCCTTTCCTCAACTTATTTTCTTTCTTTTTCTTCCCGTGTAAATTGCCAGAGACCAGGACTGTAACGACCCTAACCCTAGGCACCAATTTAACACCATATTATGTGCTTTTAATATTATGGTTAATATTATGTGTTCATTTTTATATCTTTGATTTCTTTTATTAGGGTGAGATGATTGAGAAAAATTAAATAAAGTCCTTGGGGAAAATATAATAATTGACAATAAATAAATGTGAGTAGTTAAACTTTAAATTATGTAAAGGAAAAGAAATAAATTGATGACAACATTTAATTAGGGTGTGGGGGACCATACTTTGTTTGACTTCTTTTCCCCAAAACCCTCCTCTTGGACCGGCCCCCCCCCCCCTTTCATCATTCACCTCACTTTACTTCCTCCTCCCCTCTCCCTCCTTCATTCATTTCATTTTACTTCTCCTAACAAAAACCTCCATGGAAACCTCCCATGAAAGCTTCATCTCCCAAGTTATTTCCAAGATGAATCCTCCTCCATTTTCAAATCCGGATGTACTTTTGAGAGTGGGGCAACTAGGAGAGTGATTCAAGCCAAGAAAATCATCATTCCATCTTGTATTGCTAGAGGTGAGTTATTATGACCTTCTTTCTTCTAAATGTTCATGAGATATTATTGATATTATTGTTGTTAAGATGTTTATTGGATGTTTTGGGAACCTTCTTGAATTGAAGAAATTGGCTAAGATAATGAGGAGATGTGGTTGTTCTTGGAAGTGTTCAAGAATGAAAGAAATGGGTAGAATTAGTTTAGGATGTTTTGGAATTCTATTTGAAGTTGAGAAAATGGATAAATAAATTAGTATGATATTATTATTCATGGAAGTGAAATTGGAGTATAAGAAATGGGTGAAATTAGTTTAGAGATTTAATTTGAAATGTGTTATTAAAATGGGTCAAGAAGGTAAGCAAATGGGTTAATTAAATTATGAAATTAATACTTGGAAAGTGATAGGAAATGGGTAGTGCTTTAAAGGGTAAATGATATAAGATTTAATCATTTTTGGTTACATGGGCTAGTATGGGAATTATTATGACTTTTCCTTTCCTTTAAATGTTCATAAATTATTTAAGGTTGTTAATTGGTATAACGGTTATATGATGCTTGTGAAATCTTCTTGGGTTGAGAAAGTGGTTAATGTCCTAGAAAAGTATTGTTATTCATGAAAGTGTTAAAAGGTGTAAGAAAATTGAATGAGTAGATTAAAGGGATTAACTTGGAATGTGTAAATGAAATGGGTTGGAAATCTAGTGTTAAATGATGTAGGTATATCAATTTGGGAGTTTAAAGTATGTATTATGAGATCCATGAAGTGGGTATGCTTTTCTAGGTGTTCAAGACAAGGGAAAACTTTGGTTGGGACAAATGGGTATGAGTAATTTCGCATTTATGTTGATTCTGGGCTCAGTCACGAGTCGTGCTCGGTGGCACGAGTCGTGCCTCGAGGTGTGGGACGAGTCGTGACTAGGGTTATAAGGAAGTCGTGCCTTGTGGGGACGGCAGATTCGAGAGGAAGGTGCAATGGGCACGAGTCGTGCCCTGGGGGACGAGTCGTGCCCTGGCCTGGTTTCACATCAAATTTAGAGCTGTTTAAACCTAACCAAACTCGAACCGAAATAGAATCTCTTTAACCTAGATTAAAGTAGAATAAATTGGCTACACATTGACATCCTAAGCGATTAAAATAGAATTGGGGAAGTACTTTGAATGTTGCTTGGAAAGCGCTAGTTAACCTAGTTTGGTAACTTAACAGAAATGATTCTAAATTGGTAAATGGAACTTGGATCCTTATAGAGATCATATATTGTCATATAATGACTAAGTAAGATAGGTTGATGATATCTCATTATCTTACTTGAGTACCTATTTATGGATTGGATTATGCTTAGTGTATTATATAAATGCTGCACTCTGATTATTGTTGTATATGAGTATATTTTACCATGTGGCTATATTGCTTATTTATGCATAGTGTGTTAAAGAAATGTTACACTATGATGTTGATTGAGCATGAGTATATTTTACCATGTTGCTATGTTGTTTATCCCCTTTGTGGATTTATTCAAGTATCTATTATGTGCTTGATTATGTGTGAGTCAGCTGACATTTGGGGGTATAACATAATACGATCAATTATGAAAGTGTGACCTAATGTGATCGGATTATGTTATACTGTGGCAAGTCCCCTTCGTGGCCACGGTTTGGGGTATAGCATCCGTAGTGAGCCAAAAGCCTTACAGAGTTGCTACTGTCTTATTTGGTTCCCCGAAAACGGGTCTTATAAGACGTGAGTATTGCTTAAGCACCACCGTAAGATTGGAGTATTATTATACCCAATGTTGTACGACTATCGTTCAGACGGGAAAAGGTAAACCAAGGTAACGTAAGGTGTTTGACTTTTCCAACGTGTTATGTGCAACTTGTTATGTGTTGCATCTTATATGGCATATTGCTGCATTCATAATAGCTTGCTGAGATTTATTCTCACCCCTCTCCCTTTACTGTTTTAGATTCCGAGACAGGTGGACCGGCCAAGTAAGGGCGGTGAGGAGTTCGGAGGTTATATTTTGGGATTTGTCGGGTTTGATTAGATGGGTATAGAAAGTGTACGATGGTATAAACCATTTACGGTATTGTATTTATAAATCTTTATCTTAGGTTATAAACGATGCCTCTTTGTAACTGAAACAGTTTCTTACTTTCTAAGTTAGTCAACTATTTCCCATTGTGAAAAGGTGTAGAGTTATTTCTAAATGGTTATAATAATTGTATTTGTTTTTGAAAGTTAAATAAAGATTTTAAAAGTCTATGAAGTTTGGGTTAGTTGAGGACGCTCCAGCTCGGGACACGTGTAGGTTCCGGGTCGGGGTCCTCACAGTTGGTATCAGAGCTCGGTTAGAGTTCTCGCAGAGTCTACCAATTTGAGTGAGAGTGTGCGATAACTTACGTCGAGAGTTTAATGCAGGAATTTGTTCAAAGACAGAAAATGATATTGACCAACCAAGGAATCAAGGAAAGGTGAGTTATTGAAAAGATAGATTTCCCCACCATCATTTGAGGTAATTTACCTGTCTCAGGAGTTAGGGTTCATACTTTTATAAATCCCTGTTCATTCGTTCTCATGTGGCATTACATTTCATCTTTTATTTGCCTAATTGGCCTAAAAGTTGCCTTATGTGTTGGAGGTTCTATTCCTACGGGAGAGTACCTTGAATCATTATTGTTTATCATGGTGATTATGATTTGGGAGGACTGTCGCAAGAAGCGAGTCTCCTTATCTATGTTTGATTTGCCTCCGTGGGTGGTAGAGGCGGATGAGTCATTATTGCTATTTTATCATATATGCATAAATGTCGAAAGTATGGCCTAATTAAGAATGATTTATGGTTGTATAATTGCGTGAGTATTTATACATTGGTGTCTCGTAGGGGAGACTAGATATATGAGACTAGTATTGGAAGTGATAGTCTAAGTGAGATTATATGAGTTATAAATTATCGCGAGTAAGAGATCTTATGGAACTAATATATCTTTGCCTTAGGTGCTATAAGTATTCTCTAAGGAGAGATTGATTGAATTCTTGTTACTAAATTGAATAGGAAATCAGATATTTTTGTAAGTAATATCACCCTATAAGTTGACTAAGTGGTGTTTTTCAAGTGAGTTTCAAAAATGGGTTTTCATCAGGTATCATACCAGGATATTGAAGCTGAGTAGATATAAGTCACTATCTCGGTATTCGGATCCCTAGATAGAGTATACAAATTGGGATGATGGAATTGATGATTCAACTTGAGAAATTAATTGATAAAGAAGGTAACTAGCTTAGCGATTCTCAGTAAGAATAAATTGTTACTGTATTTAGAAAAGATGATACTTGGTGGTTAATTCTAAGGTTATAGAGATCTCAAATTGGTAACTGTAAGCAATAAGTATTCGTTGTCACTTGTTGATAAATTGCATGACTGATTTTAGAAATTTGTAGGATACTCAATGGTTATTAGTTGAACTTTTCGGAGTGTTACAATTACAGTAAATATTTGCTTTAAGGATATACTTAGGACAACATTTATATCTAGTATGACCGTTTGGATTTGTGGATTGTATATTAGTTATGAAAAGGTAAATAGGGTAAATATGAAGAAGTATAATAGATGTAGTTATTGGTGATTTATAGGATCAACTTCAGGATTGATAATATATGTACGTGGTTATTTTGAAAGACGATTAGCATTAAATGAGGAAGGAAAATGAGGATGAATTTTATGGGGAGAAAGGATACTTTAGGATGATTATACCCTATAGGTCGATTTAGTTGCGTAACTCATATGGGGGATTAGTGTGATGTTTGGGAGATATTGGCGTTATACGGACTTTGAGTTTTGATGGTTAACAAGAAGTAAGTTAGTTTGCACTGTTAAGGTTAATTGTAATTTGAGGATGATTTACCTAGTTTATAATCTTAGTGGTTGTTTTAGTGTTATTTATCAAGGATAATAATAGTATTGCGAGATTGTGTTTTCTTACAGAGAATTCAACTAAGTAAAATATTATGAGTGGTGGCTACCCTATAAATAGCAGTTAAACAAGAATAATATGTTAGAATTGTTTAAATGTGTTTTAAAACTTGGAAGTGTGTGTTGAACTTCGGTATGAGCAATTGTGCCCTTCGGGGATAATTGATTTAATAAGGTCAGTAAACCATTTTCGTGTAAATTAAAATCTGTGAGTAGTTTAACTATCTACCACTGGTATGGGACGGTTGTAGATAATTAAATCACTCGAGTTATTTTTGTTAGCTTATCAATCCTTTGAGATTTCTGAGTGGTTTAATTAATTAAAACTGGTATGGGCCGGTTTTAAATAAGTAAACCATTCGGGTCTCTTTGGATCTCTTTTTATATTATCAATTGAAATTCTGAAAAATGTTGTAAATTTTTCGAAAGACATGTTACTTTAAAGTTATAATTCGTACAGAAGCAAGTAGAAAAGCAACCTAGTTCCCCTATAGTGATTAATTGTATTAAAAGTTTTGATCTGAGAAATAACTGATAAATCGTGGAGTTATTAATGTGGAAGTCGCAGTAGACTCGGTTTTTGTTTTGGAGTTGGATCGGCTCCGTTGTGGGCGGCCAACCATTCAATTTGAAAAGTGATTTGTCACCAGGCCTGAACATAATTGAAACATTGAAAGTAAAGAAGGGAATGTTGTTCTGTTATAGAAAGTTGAATTGTATTTTCTACTCGTTATATATATATATAGCTTGATGAGATGTTATTATTAAAGTCCTCACATATGTTAGGAGATAGTTTGATTTTATAAACCCCAAAGTGTTAAATGGATGGGATAGACATCGTTCGGGAAGGTCCTTTTTGGGATGTAGGAATGCTATTAAGTTAACCTTGTGAAAAGTTAAGGAATCATTACTTGTTGTTGATGAGATGCTACGGGCATGAACAATGGATGTTAATAGTCAATAGTACGTATGGTTACCAAGGGTTGAGTGCGTATAATAGTAGTTATCATTCTAACATTGAGAGGAAATTGTATGAAGCATAGTTTGGGAAGAAAATATCAATCTCTAATTTGTTGAAATTTGAGGGTAGAGAAGCAAGGCCTAAGGTATAATTTGTTAATCCATTTGAAGTTTTAGAAATGGTTAGTGATTTGGCTTATAGACTAACTTGGAGCAAAGTGTAGAGTATTTGAAGTTTTAAATGTAATATCGTAATGTGTTTGGTGACATAAGTTGTAATACTTTTATTTAATCATATTTTCATTGAGATCATGAAAAATTTGTGTTGGTGATATTTGTATAGTGTGCTTGGATCATTAAGTGGTAATATCATATTATTAATGGAATTAGAAAATTTTGGGAAGAAATCACAAATTGAAGGGACTATATGGGAACTGGAGTTTGAGGTATGCATGAGTAACCGAGGAGGATTGAACTTTTAGGTAAGTCCTTTTAAAATTCGGGACGAATTTTCTTTAAGGGGGAGTGAGTGTAATGACCCTAACCCTAGGCACCAATTTAACACCATATTATGTGCTTTTAATATTATGGTTAATATTATGTGTTCATTTTTATATCTTTGATTTCTTTTATTAGGGTGAGATGATTGAGAAAAATTAAATAAAGTCCTTGGGGAAAATATAATAATTGACAATAAATAAATGTGAGTAGTTAAACTTTAAATTATGTAAAGGAAAAGAAATAAATTGATGACAACATTTAATTAGGGTGTGGGGGACCATACTTTGTTTGACTTCTTTTCCCCAAAACCCTCCTCTTGGACCGGCCCCCCCCCTTTCATCATTCACCTCACTTTACTTCCTCCTCCCCTCTCCCTCCTTCATTCATTTCATTTTACTTCTCCTAACAAAAACCTCCATGGAAACCTCCCATGAAAGCTTCATCTCCCAAGTTATTTCCAAGATGAATCCTCCTCCATTTTCAAATCCGGATGTACTTTTGAGAGTGGGGCAACTAGGAGAGTGATTCAAGCCAAGAAAATCATCATTCCATCTTGTATTGCTAGAGGTGAGTTATTATGACCTTCTTTCTTCTAAATGTTCATGAGATATTATTGATATTATTGTTGTTAAGATGTTTATTGGATGTTTTGGGAACCTTCTTGAATTGAAGAAATTGGCTAAGATAATGAGGAGATGTGGTTGTTCTTGGAAGTGTTCAAGAATGAAAGAAATGGGTAGAATTAGTTTAGGATGTTTTGGAATTCTATTTGAAGTTGAGAAAATGGATAAATAAATTAGTATGATATTATTATTCATGGAAGTGAAATTGGAGTATAAGAAATGGGTGAAATTAGTTTAGGAGATTTAATTTGAAATGTGTTATTAAAATGGGTCAAGAAGGTAAGCAAATGGGTTAATTAAATTATGAAATTAATACTTGGAAAGTGATAGGAAATGGGTAGTGCTTTAAAGGGTAAATGATATAAGATTTAATCATTTTTGGTTACATGGGCTAGTATGGGAATTATTATGACTTTTCCTTTCCTTTAAATGTTCATAAATTATTTAAGGTTGTTAATTGGTATAACGGTTATATGATGCTTGTGAAATCTTCTTGGGTTGAGAAAGTGGTTAATGTCCTAGAAAAGTATTGTTATTCATGAAAGTGTTAAAAGGTGTAAGAAAATTGAATGAGTAGATTAAAGGGATTAACTTGGAATGTGTAAATGAAATGGGTTGGAAATCTAGTGTTAAATGATGTAGGTATATCAATTTGGGAGTTTAAAGTATGTATTATGAGATCCATGAAGTGGGTATGCTTTTCTAGGTGTTCAAGACAAGGGAAAACTTTGGTTGGGACAAATGGGTATGAGTAATTTCTGCATTTATGTTGATTCTGGGCTCAGGTCACGAGTCGTGCCTGGTGGCACGAGTCGTGCCTGAGGTGTGGGACGAGTCGTGACTAGGGTTATAAGGAAGTCGTGCCTTGTGGGGGACGACAGATTCAGAGGAAGGTGCAATGGGCACGAGTCGTGCCCTGGGGGACGAGTCGTGCCCTGGCCTGGTTTCACATCAAATTTAGAGCTGTTTAAACCTAACCAAACTCGAACCGAAATAGAATCTCTTTAACCTAGATTAAAGTAGAATAAATTGGCTACACATTGACATCCTAAGCGATTAAAATAGAATTGGGGAAGTACTTTGAATGTTGCTTGGAAAGCGCTAGTTAACCTAGTTTGGTAACTTAACAGAAATGATTCTAAATTGGTAAATGGAACTTGGATCCTTATAGAGATCATATATTGTCATATAATGACTAAGTAAGATAGGTTGATGATATCTCATTATCTTACTTGAGTACCTATTTATGGATTGGATTATGCTTAGTGTATTATATAAATGCTGCACTCTGATTATTGTTGTATATGAGTATATTTTACCATGTGGCTATATTGCTTATTTATGCATAGTGTGTTAAAGAAATGTTACACTATGATGTTGATTGAGCATGAGTATATTTTACCATGTTGCTATGTTGTTTATCCCCTTTGTGGATTTATTCAAGTATCTATTATGTGCTTGATTATGTGTGAGTCAGCTGACATTTGGGGGTATAACATAATACGATCAATTATGGAAGTGTGACCTAATGTGATCGGATTATGTTATACTGTGACCGTCCCCTTACGTGGCCACGGTTTGGGGTATAGCATCTGTAGTGAGCCAAAAGCCTTACAGAGTTGCTACTGTCTTATTTGGTTCCCTGAAAAACGGGTCTTATAAGACGTGAGTATTGCTTAAGCAGCTCACTGTAAGATTGGAGTATTATTATACCCAATGTTGTACGACTACTGTTCAGACGGGAAAAAGGTAAACCAAGGTAACGTAAGGTGTTTACAGCTTTTCCAACGTGTTATGTGCAACTTGTTATGTGTTGCCTCTTATATGGCATATTCTTTGCATTCATAATAGCTTCTTTGAGATTTATTCTCACCCCTCTCCCTTTACTGTTTTAGATTCCGAGACAGGTGGACCGGCCAAGTAAGGGCGGTGAGGAGTTCGGAGGTTATATTTTGGGATTTGTCGGGTTTGATTAGATGGGTATAGAAAGTGTACGATGGTATAAACCATTTACGGTATTGTATTTATAAATCTTTATCTTAGGTTATAAACGATGCCTCTTTGTAACTGAAACAGTTTCTTACTTTCTAAGTTAGTCAACTATTTCCCATTGTGAAAAGGTGTAGAGTTATTTCTAAATGGTTATAATAATTGTATTTGTTTTTGAAAGTTAAATAAAGATTTTAAAAGTCTATGAAGTTTGGGTTAGTTGAGGACGCTCCAGCTCGGGACACGTGTAGGTTCCGGGTCGGGGTCCTCACAAGGACTCTCAGATTTTACTCAGAAAATGAAAATTGAAATTATTAACTTCCAATTCCGGCTAATTCCGATCTGATTCCGGCGGCTCAAATCTGATTGATACCCCTCATTATAATCTAACTTGATACGCCCGGCTCCTCTAATCCGGCACGAATCGCCTGAAAATGTCGGTCCCGACAACGAAACCAACTGATGCTGCCATAAAAAATGGTTGCACAGGAAACTGACCAGGGTAGCAACGGTGGTCGGATCGAAAAAACACGCTCCACGAGGTCCTAAGTAAAGTGGGACCTACAAGATAAAACACCGTTAGGGTGGGGGGCTTTTCCTCCCAAAAACCCTCCGGCGTGAGAATCATTAATCTCATACATAACATATATATCACAATTTCTAGAGAGAGAAAGAGGGAGGAGAGAGAAGCTCCAAAAATCACATACCTCATAAATGGGAAATGGGGGGAGTATATATAGGCCAAGCTAATCGGTGATGACATCATCATGATCACATTCTCTTGCCACGTGTCACGCCTGTAATGGAGGGAAGTCTAACAAAAGACTTAACATATAACCTTTAACATGCAATATACAATATAAATTATGCGCCATGCGACATATAACATACGAGAACCTTGCCATATGCGGGAATCAAGCCATAACCATATACACATAATCCTAACATGCGACATATAACATGCGACATGTAACAATCGACAACCAGCACCCGTCATACGGGAGCCACCATCCGATATGCGGGAATCAATATCCGACACACAATATACAATATGCGAGAGCCAAACTATTGGCAGGAACCAGGACCAGAACCATGACTATAAGCATCACTTTGGCTAGAATCATAATCATAAGCACACAACATGCAGCATATAACGTAGAACACATAATATGCGGTATGCAGAATATAACATAGGATATGCGGCATATATCACATAACATATAATATGCGGCATATATCATATAACACATAATATGCGGCATATATCATATAACACATAATATGCGGCATATATCACATAACACATAATATGCGGCATATATCGCATAACATATAATATGCGGCATATATCACATAACATATAATATGCGGCATATATCATATAACATAGGGGGAACCACACCATTGGCGACAACCAAGAACCCACCCCTTGCCGGGGTACTGAAACCACCATGCGACATCCTCATAAAATAGGGGCCCACATAGACCATGTTCAAACTTGGGTCGGGCAAACATTTAACGGGAATAATATTTTGCCATGGCGCATCATAAGTGTATAGCTATTATATTATAAGTATGACAAGTGAATTTTATTAAATAAATAAGTATGACTCCTCACCCTTTTTTTGTAGCGCAATTTGTTATGGGACGATAAAAAAAGCAGTGTTATGGGACGGAGGGAGTATGAGAGAAAAATATCAAAAAGACTCATATTCATATCTATGAATTTTACAACTATGATTTAACGCTTTAACGTTTTATTTATCCAAGAGTTCTGCAACTATTCTTTTCTCAAATAATTTCATTTTAAAAATTTTAATCCCAAAATAATTCACATTTGAAACTATTTGTCAAAATGATCAACTTTTTGGAACTCGCTACACGGTGTAGCGAGTTTATAATTTTGTTCGGTTAAACTCGCTATACGGCCAAAATGACCACCACCCCTGCCCTCAACCATGTTGGAAATTGGTAGTATTGTTGGTGTTTGATCAATATTTGACCAAGTTTCTAGAAATTTCTATTTTGTAAAAATAGAAATAAGTTGCAAATAATTAATTTATATTTAGTGTAGATTAAAATGGTATATTTATTTTCTCAAAATCAATTTCGGGTGAATGAGAAATTAATCATTAAAGTGAGCAACTTAATGTTGTTAATTGAAGAGAAGTTGTAATGAAAAAGCCATATCCCACATTGCTAGAAAAAGAAAAGTTACTTCACTTTATTAATGTGAGCATCCAAAGAGATAGTAATCAATTACTATCCTAGCCCATTGGGCTAGCCTTGGCTTGCCCAAGTTCAACTAGTCATATAGATGGTGTGAAGCACCATCCGCACCCGCAGACCGCAAAGGTCGCATTGGGCGCTTTAGAGGCGCTTTGCACTTCGCTGAGGAGCCTTAAAATTTTGACGAAATTCGGCTCGGCTCGGTGCGGTTCAGATGGGTGTGGCTCGGCTGGGTTAATGGTATTGGGCCAGCCCAATCCGGATCAGGGATGTGGGAAAATGGCTCGGACCATGTTGGATTCAGTGTAGTGGGCTTGGTGGAATTAGGACCGGCCCAGTTCAGTGGGCATTGGCAATTGGGTAATGGCCGGGTAGGGAGGTGACCCGCGCCTCTTCAAACAGCCGGGTCGGTTGAAGAGGTGCAACCCACGACCCTCCAAATGGGCGGGTTAGACCCATCAGATCTTAGCCATCAATCTTAATCTGATCCAAGGGTTAGAATTCCACCAGGTGCAATTAGTGTCTATTCTCAATAAACACCCCATCTCTTCAATAACTATAAATAGCCCCCTCCTCCTCATTTCATTTCCATTCAAAATCATTCAAGCATTCTTTTCTCTAAAGCATCCTAGCATTCAGAAGTCTTACTTTCGAGTCCAAGAAAATCCCGAGCATTCATTAGTTCGCCCGATAATTTCAGAGTTGTTGCAATCTGAAATTCCCGAAAGTCGTTGTATCTTGGGGACAATTGCCGAAGACCGTGAGCACTCGTATACGGGGCAATATTGTCTTACGGAAAAAGAGTCAAACTCTTACCTCGACTTATTTTATTTTAGAAAAGTAATTTTTATGTCCCATTTTCTTTTTCAAAGCTATTTTTTAAATACACCCATTTTTGCCAACAATCGTAAGACAATATCCGTGTATTTAAAGAATGGCATCCGACTCCACCTCCGCTCATATGCCTCCCCCTGGCTCGGGATCTTCTGTACCTCCCGTCCATACTCCTAACCCAACTCCTGCTGCTCCCCTCCATACCCATGCAGAGAAACCGGCGAAATTCACCGGTACAAATTTCAAAAGGTGGCAGCAGAAGATGTTGTTCTACCTAACCACCCTCAGTTTGGCGCAGTTCTTGCGAGAATCACCGCTAACGGTCCCCGAAGATGAAGGTGACCCACAAGCAAGAATAGCATTGGACGCATGGAATCATAGCGATTTCCCGTGTCGCAATTATATTCTAAATGGGTTAGATGATGCCCTGTACAATGTGTACTGTGGCATGAAGACTGCAAGAGAGCTTTGGGAATCTCTTGAAAAGAAGTATGTTAGTGTAATCTGCAGGTGATATCGTAGATGATTTTCCAAGTGATATCACAGATGATTTCCTGGACTGAAAATTATATAGTTGTATATTTCTTGTTTATTATTTAATGGACTAACGTGCTAATATGGTCTGTATAGTCTATGGTTTATGGTTGTATTTCAGGGTGCAATAGCATCAAAGAAGGAGCTAGACACATGTGGAAATTGGAAGAAATGAATTAATACATTTTATGTATTAATTCGTAATTTTGGCATTCAACAACAACATGTATGTGGACTTTGTCAAAGGTTGTTGCTGAATTATAAAAGAGGTACAAGGATGAAAAAGCAAGGGAGTACAAGGCATGGAAGCATGGCTTGAGGATTCAACAACTCGGTTGCTACAAAATAGGAAGTGGGAGCTAGAATTGTGGAAACAAATTAACCCACTCTCCCTACACTTCCTCCACGTGCAAGACCAGCCCCAAGGCTGTTATTGGAGTAGCCTTCAAGTATTTGAAGACTATAAATAAGCTTGGAAGGTTTATTTGAAGACATGCCAATTATTTCACATTCACACCTTCGAAAAGCTTAGAGATAGAGTTCTTTGTTTGGTTCTTTTTAATCCTTTCTCCCTTGTAATTTCGCACTTGATTACTTTGGTATCAAGGTGTGTGAAGGCTAGGATAGGATTCCGTTCTTTATCTCTTGTTCCATAGAGCTTAAAATAGATATAGCTATAGGAAAATTTCGGATTTGTAACTTCATTCATAGTGATTATAAAGTCTTGCCTAAGAGGCACTCTCAAGTTATATTTATATAACTTGAGAAAAACAATTTTGGTGTTTTTATTCCGCTGCAAACTCTTTTACAAAATTGTTTTATTTTCGAAGTGTGTGTGTGTGTGCCATCCCAAGTGCTATCGTTGGTGCTGTTATCACCTTGGATATCACTTGTGATTCAAGCCGTGACAATTTCAATTGGTATCAGAGCCTCTCACTTGACGATACTAAGTGTTTGGTCCTCTTTATCATGGCTTTTGATCCTGCAAATCCAAACCAAAAACGTCTTCCTGTTTTAGATGGTTCGAATTATGCATATTGGAAAATTCGCCTTCGCTCGCATATCAAATCAATTGATCTTCGAGCATGGCGATCTATAGTTCATGGGTACTCTCTTCCACTCTTACCTCCTGATGAGGATGGTGATGTTCGTGTTAAACCCGAAGGTGAGTGGACGAATGAAGAGATCACTCTAGCTAACTATAATGAGAAAGCTCTTAATGCTATCTTTGAGTGGGTTGACATGCATATTTTTAAACTTATTCAAAATAGTTCCACAGCTCAAGAAGCTTGGGATATTTTACAAAGGTTTTGTGAAGGTGATTCTAGTGTGCGTGAAAACAAACTCAGAGGTCTTACTGGCAAATTTGAAAGGTTGAGAATGGGTGAAAGTGATACCATTTCCTCTTATTTTGAAAAACTATTTGACATTGCTAATGAGTGTCAACTTTTAGGTGAACCTTTACAAACAAACAATTGGTTTCAAAGGCTATTAGAACTCTCCCTGAGCGTTTTAATATAAAAGTTTCATCTATAGAAGAGGCTCACAATCTTTCTACAATGGATATCAATTCCTTAATGAGCATTTTAAAAAATTTTGAGTCAAACCTTGCCGAGCAAAGTGAAGCTTCTAAGGGCAAGAGTGTTGCTTTAAAAGTTCAATCCTCTAGTGGTTCAACTAATGAGGATGACGAAATTTTTGAGGAATTAGGTGAAGATGCCTGTTGCCTTACTTACCAGGAAATATAACTCAATGGTGAGAAAATTTAACAAAGAAAATGTGCAGTAAAGGCTAAAGAGCAACAAGCCAAGGTGTACAATTCAATGCCCAAGAGGACATTTCCATCTACTCAGAAAGGTGGTCCCATAAGGAGAGCATCATCAGATCAATCCAGATCTGATCCAAAATACCTTGAATCAATCCAATGTCATGCTTGCTCTGGATGGGGTCATTACTCAAATGAGTGTGCTAACACTCTAAGGAAGATGGGAAAGAACCTATGGGTTTCTCTCAGTGACAATGAGGATGAGGAGACCAATCTATCTGAAGATTCAGATCAAACAGCAATGGTGGTCACAAACTGTGACTCGGATTCTGTCCGTGATACCCCAGGTGATATCCAAAATGGGATAGCACCTGAGATATCATCCAACAGGTATACAGATTTAAATTTGATAAATGCTGTTTGTTTTGTGGGTTCTGTTAACATGGATGCAGGTTGTTCACAAGATGAGAAGGAGTTCAGCAAGGATGAACTCATTTGTGGTCTAAAGAACCTTTGCAAAGAATTGGTGGATGAATGGAAGAAAGAGAACAAGAAGGTGATCTCTCTGTCCAAAGAGGTTCAAGACCTAACTGATGGCTTGACTAGATTGGAAGTTCAACTCACAAAGAAGGATGTGGAGCTGGACAAAGTCAAGAGCAAACTTACTCTTGCCGAGACAACATTCAAGAAACTCAATACGAGTTCTACCAAGTTAGATGCAATTCTTGGGTTGTCCAAACCACTCAAGGCAGGTATGGGTTTTCAAGAGTCTTTAAATGCTATTACATCTACTTTGTCTAATACAGAAGATAAGTTAATTTTTGTTAAAGAAAGAGATCATGTTGAACAAATATCTTCCGATAAGTCTTCGACAAGGTAAAAATATGTAACTAATGTTACTCTACCGGACATTTGAAAAATGATTGCAAAACTCTCTTAAAGAAACAAACCAGTTCCCGTGTGATACCCGAAGTGCTACCTAGCATGTCGATATCACTGTCACCGAAGAAAAATTATCAAAGTAGAAAAGTGTGGAAACCTAAGTCTAACTTGATATGTGATGTTGTATGCACTGCCTTAAAAACTAATGTTGAAGGTTCATGGTATTTTGATAGTGGTTGTTCTCGTCATATGACTGGAACAAAAATATTTTTAAAGGAATATGAACCTATTCAAGGTGGTAGTGTAACATATGGTGGTGGTGGCAAGAGTAATATAGTAGGAAAAGGCGTATTAAATGTACCTGGATTTCCTGCCTTGAAAAATGTTTTGCATGTTGATGGACTGGTAACTAATTTAATTAGTATTAGCCAACTTTGTGATGACAACCTTGAAGTAAAATTCAATAAAAACACTTGTGAAGTTTTTGATTGTACCAATAACTGTGTTATGACTGGTACTAGGTCAAGTAATAACTGTTATCTTGTTGAGGATAAACAAGTGTGTCATTCTCGTGAGGGTTGATGATGCTACCTTATGACATCAAAAGTTGGGTCATGTCCATTTTCGTAACATTGTGAAACTCATTAATGCGGAAGCTATAAGAGGTATACCTAGTCTGGACATTAGTACAAAAATCATATGTGAAGATTGTTTAAAAGGTAAACAAACACGTGCTACCCATAGTGCTACCCAACATAATGAGGAGTATTCTGGGACAACGCACTGTTTTCAATTAATGCATATGGATTTAATGGGTCCATTGAGGTAGACAAGCTTAGGAGGTAAGAAATATACTTTTGTAATAGTTGATGATTTTTCTAGATTTACTTGGGTATATTTTTTAAAAGAAAAATCGAAACTTTTGAAAAGTTTAAAGTCTTACATGCTAAAATCAAAAACATGTTTTCTCGCTCTTATCATGCGAATAAGGTCCGATCATGGAACGGAGTTTGATAATTCATTGTTCTTTACTTTTTGTGAATTAAAAGGAATTAAACATGAGTTTTCTCGCTCCTAAAACACCTCAACAAAATGGGGTGGCCGAAAGGAAAAATAGGACCTTACTTGAGATGGCACGTGTGATGTTGTTTTCAAAAAGAATTTCAAAAAGATTTTGGGCCGAGGCCATAAACACAGCCTTGTCACACGGCCAATAGGGTTTTTCTAAGACCTCGGTACTAGAATGACACCTTATGAAATTTTGAATGGTAGGATACCAAAGGTTCATTATTTTCATACATTTGGGTGTGTGTGTTATGTTCTAAATGATCGGGATTACTTAGCTAAATTTGACTCTAAAAGTGATAAGGCTATATTTCTTGGATATGCTCAGGACAATGAGCATATAGGGTTTATAACCTTAGGTTAAAAACCATTCAGGAATCAATTAACGTTGTTTTTGATGATTTAGCAAGTGTTACAGTGTGATGGAGTACAGGAATCTCCATTAATATTGGCCGGAAGAACTGGAGAATCAAAATCAAGTAAGTGATACCCCGTGTGCCGGCCAAAGTGTTGCCACCGATGGGATAGCATCTCCGTATCACCCAAGACCAATCCAAAGAATCGAAAAGGATGAACAATGATGATGATCATGTGCATGAAGACTTGAGAAGGGATCCACCAACTAGGATCAAAAGAGACCATCCTTCCTCTCAAATTATTGGAGAAGCTAGTGAAGGGGTACAAACAAGGAACAAAGGACATTTTAGTGACCGTGAAATGGCAAGGTATGTGTGTATGTCCACCACATACCACAAGGTAAAATATTCCTGTTTTGTTTCTTCTTTAGAACCCAAAAATATTTCGAAGCTTTAAAAGATAATTTTTGGATACAAGCCATGCAAGAGGAACTTGACCAATTTGCTCGTAATGAAGTTTGGTGTTTAGTACCACGTCCTAGTAATACAAATGTTATTGGTACTAAATGGATTTTCAAAAACAAATCGATGAGCAAGGAAATATTGTTAGGAACAAAGCTCGTCTCAGTAGCACAAGGTTACACCCAAATTGAAGGTGTTGACTTTGATGAGACCTTTGCTCCCGTTGCTAGAATAGAATCCATAAGACTCCTCTTGGCTATAGCTTGTTTTCTAAAAATTACTTTGTTTCAAATGGATGTTAAAGCCGCCTTTTTAAATGGTTATTTAAAAGAAGAAGTTTTTGTTGAACAACCAAAAGGATTTGAAGATCCTAATCTACCAAACCATGTATATAGACTTGATAAAGCTTTATATGGCTTGAAACAAGCTCCACGTGCATGGTATGGTCGCTTAACCTCTTTCTTACTTGAATATGGATTCACAAGAGGTGAAGCGTATAGGACCTTATTTATCCTAAGGCATGGCAAAGAAATAGTCATTGTTCAAATCTATGTTGATGACATAGTCTATGGCTCTACTTCTCAAACGTGTTTAAAAGATTTTGTAGAGGCTATGACATCAACATTTGAAATGAGCATGATTGGAGAGTTAACATTCTTTCTAGGCTTGCAGTGAAACAATCAAATGAAGGAATATTCATTTCACAAAGCAAGTATGCAAAGAGCCTAGTAAAAAGATTTGGGTTGGAAGGAGCAAAAAGTTCAAAAATCCCCATGTGTTCTTCTCTCAAACTTGGTAGAGATCAAGTAGGTGAGGATGTTGATCCTACTCTTTATCGTTCAATGATAGGTAGCCTTCTCTATCTCACTTCTAGTCGTCCCGATATCATGTTCGCCGTGTGTGTTTGTGCACGTTATCAAGCCAATCCTAAAGTCTCTCACCTTAATTCTGTCAAAAAGATAATTAAATATGTTTCAGGAACAAGTGAATTAGGGATTTGGTTTAGTAAGGATACTAATACCAATTTGGTTGGCTTTAGTGACTCGGATTGGGCAGGAGATGGATGATAGGAAGAGTACTAGTGGGGGTGTTTTTACTTGGGCAACAATTTAGTCTCATGGTATAGTCGTAAACAAAATTGTGTTTCTCTCTCCACACCGAGTCCGAGTATGTGGTACCGGTAGTTGTTGTTCACAACTTATTTGGCTAAAACATATGTTAGATGACTATGGCCTAGAGAGTAATTCTTTGACTATGTACCGTGATAACCTCGAGTGCTATCAACATTTCAAAAACCCAGCTCAACATTCCCGTACCAAACACATTGACATACGTCATCATTTTCTTAGAGATATGGTAGATAAAGGCCTAATTAATATTGATCATATTGATACTAAGTATCAACTCGGCCGACATCTTTACTAAGGCCTTAGACCACGAGAGATTTTCTAGTTTGAAAAGATCTCTTGGTCTTTGTAATCTCTCGAGTTCTGCTCGTCTGTGCTACCCTGTGTGATGTTATCACTTAGGGTAACACTTGTATATTAGTGTATTTTTTCTTCTTTCTTTGCTTATTTACTTAAAAAAAAAAAATACTTTATTATTTGTTTAAATCTAGCTAGCTTAGTTCTAGCTATGGCACATGCTGACCTTTTTGTTATGGTAGGTTATTATTTAGGTTAGCACGTCTGATATCATTCCCCTTCATATGCTTAAAGTGACAAAGTCACTAATATTTTCTTTTTGATAAATAAAAGACAAAGGCATTTATCCATACTATTCTCTCGAGCTCGGGACACGGTGTTCGCTGCAACGATGTACTCTTGCCAATGAGAATGTATGAGGTGATTTATGCTAAGTATTAGGGACATGGAGTTCGCTACTACAGTGTACCCTACTTGAAAGGCATAGATCACTTGGTCTCTACACTTGAAATATAACTTGAAGCACGGAGCTCGTTACTACGATGCTTTCTTGTTTAAAGAAGTGTATTGAGACGTGTTTAACAATCAATGTACTTAAAAATTATATATAGGCATATAATGCCTAAAGTGCATGAAAAATGCTCAAATTTTGTTATGCCTCAAGTGTTTGAAACTGAAAAAATATTTATCAAGGGGTTTTATATCATATGTGTTATCCTACGTGTTACCATCATTGCCTTAACACATTAGTGTGTGCTATATTAGTTTTTTTATTTTCTTATTTTCGAAATATTGTTGATTAATTTCTCAAAATCTGAAAGTCTTTTTAATTAAAGAGTTTACGATTTTGAAAACGTCTTCAACAAGTTTTCTTTATTGTAAACTTAATTAAGTAACTAACCCTTATTTATTTAATTTGTGCATATAATGTTTTGGGCTTAGTTACAAATTATTTAGTTTACTTATTTTTTGTTTTTTTTACGTTTTTACTTAAAAAAAAAAATTTTTTTTTTCTTTTATTTTTTAAATGTTGCAACCGTGTTTTGTTTTCAAGTTGGTAAAGGGTTTAATAAAAGGTGTGGTTAGGGTTTGTTTTAAAAATGAGTGGATAGGGATTAGTTAGAGTATTAATAGGGTTTTAGTTTAGATAGGACTTTTAATGTCAAATCAATTTAATTTTTTTGTTCCCTATCTAACTCCTTCTCCTATTTTCACTCTCCCTCTTCCTATTTTCTCTCTCTATCCGTTACCGTCTCTCCCCTTTTAAACCCTCGTTCCAACGCCTTCTTCTCTCCCAAAATCCTAGGTCAAAATACGTTCCAAAAAATCCCTCAAATCTCCATGGCATCTCCATCCAATACCAATGCCGAACCATCTCACACGGACCAAATGGACATCTCACCTAGCATTGCTCCTTCCGTGGCATCTCGCGTGGCCATGGAAACTTCCCCAATGATCACTCCAAGCTCTTCTCCACCAACAATGGCGATTGTTCCTACCTCTGGCCCCAATGCCTCGTTTGATCAAGGCATTCCTAAGGTGACTCTCATCCCTACCGAGCCAAAAAGGACGAGGAAAGCCCCAACTGCCACGCCGTCTCCCCAAATCGCAAAAAGGAGGTCTTCCAACCGCATTAGATCAATCAAGTCCAAGGCAACTTCAAATACCTCTCTTGATCCAGTTGTAGTCTCAGAAAGCTCTATTGATGTGTCCTCACCCCATGTGAGTGACGAGAACTTTGAAGCAAACAAGGAAAAGGAGCCTTCTGTGGACTCATTTGATGCTTGGGTAGATGGTGATGAAGAGGAGACTCTCTCTCGATTATCGAAAAGAAGGCCAAGGGAAAAACCGCGTGAGTGCTACCGAAGTGCTAGCAAGAAGAGGATATCATCCGAGGTAACACTTGCCCCCTCTTCCGTTCCTAAACATTCCTCTAGTGATAATTCCGGTGATGAGGTTACTCAAACCGAAGAGGATAAAGCTTTTCCAAAACCTTTTCTTACTTTGGAGTATTATAAAAAGGAAAATATGGAACTTTGGTTGAATAGTCTAAGTAAGAGAATTTTAAAAGAGAAGCACATTGATGAGGGTCAGCTTGGAAAAGGAAGGAGTGGTTCGCTTTTTAAAGGACAGAATTTTATTAATGCTAATAATCATGCATCGCTTTTTGTTGAGAGTGTTATTCGCAATTTCTTTGCCAATTTGCATGCTCATTTGGATGATGAAGGGTCTCGCTAAATATGGAAAAGTGTTTGTTAGGGAAGAGTCTATTCTTTTACTCCCGCCCGATTAACAAAGTTTTAGGCCTCCCTAATGTAGATGATGAGAGCATTAGGGTCAATAGAGATGAAATGGTAAAATTGCTCACTCACAACAAACTCATAGCCTTGGCCTTTGAAAGAGAAACTTCATGCTTCTAGATTATCTTCTCTCTATTCCGTACTACACAAACCGTGCATCTTCAATTGGCTTCCTACAACTAATGAACCTATTGTGACTTTGGAGCATGCGAATGTGTTGTATAGATTGGGTAAAAATTTAAGGATTAACTTTGGAAGATTAGTGTTTAAACACTTAGCTTCATGGGGTAGAAAAAGGAAGTGAACATTAGCTTTTTCCCCTATCCTTCTCTAATCTTCAAAGTTTTGGTATTTCAATCCTTGCCCATTGAAGCCTCCGATGTTTTTACCACCGAACCCGAGTACTATACCATTGATCAACAACCGAAAAAGGGTAAAAGGTATACTAAAGATCTTCCTTGGAACAAATCTCGATGAAACAACCCCCGCTCCTCCCAAAGGCTATCTCACGTGATACCCCAAGTGCTTCCCAGTGTGTTGCCCCTCATACTTTGCAGAACCGATGCCGCAAGTATTCGAACAACATGATGAATCTTTTGGGCAACTCGGACCATCTATCCCAAAGGCTACAGCTCTCAACTTCCCGCACAAACAAATAAGTGCAATAGGAGAACTTGGCCGAGGGATGGGCTAAGCTTAAGCAGTAATGTATGCTTTTATTGATGAAATTTCTTCCCAAACAGGGGGAGGATCTCGTTCTGGAACTTCGGAGCCGGTGCTACTGCAGGTGCTACCACCGGCCGGCCCAAGTGATGGTGGAAGTGATAGGGAAGGAGATCAGAGGAAGGAGAGGAAGAAGAGGAGTTTGAAGAAGAAGAAAGCCGAACCTTAAGGTTGATAAACCCGAAGGTTTATGTTGCCGCTATCATATGGGTGACTATTTTTGTGGTGGTCCTACAAACAATGTTTTTATTTTGGTGATGTGGTGGTTCCTTAAACAATTTACTTTTATTTTGTTTATATTTGCTAAAACACTTTAGTGGTTTGTTAAATAACTTAATCTGCTAGGATGTTTTTTTTGCTAATTTTGGATGATATTTTGCTACAATGGTTATGGTTTTTAATGGTTACTTAGTTTATTTCGAAAACTTTTTAAAGTTTGAAATAAATTAGTTTATTATGATAAATCATTGTTTAGGATTAGCTCCTTGATTAAGGGGAGTTAATTTTTGTGGAGATATTATTCTATGGTCTATGCTTCCGTACATTTGTATATAGACTTATCCTACAGACACAGAAAGACATTAAGTTTGGAAAGAAATATCCAACTAAGGGGAGATTGTTAGTGTAATCTGCAGGTGATATCGTAGATGATTTCCCAAGTGATATCACAGATGATTTCCTGGACTGAAAATTATATAGTTGTATATTTCTTGTTTATTATTTAATGGACTAACGTGCTAATATGGTCTGTATAGTCTATGGTTTATGGTTGTATTTCAGGGTGCAATAGCATCAAAGAAGGAGCTAGACACATGTGAAAATTGGAAGAAATGAATTAATACATTTTATGTATTAATTCGTAATTTTGGCATTCAACAACAACATGTATGTGGACTTTGTCAAAGGTTGTTGCTGAATTATAAAAGAGGTACAAGGATGAAAAAGCAAGGGAGTACAAGGCATGGAAGCATGGCTTGAGGATTCAACAACTCGGTTGCTACAAAATAGGAAGTGGGAGCTAGAATTGTGGAAACAAATTAACCCACTCTCCCTACACTTCCTCCACGTGCAAGACCAGCCCCAAGGCTGTTATTGGAGTAGCCTTCAAGTATTTGAAGACTATAAATAAGCTTGGAAGGTTTATTTGAAGACATGCCAATTATTTCACATTCACACCTTCGAAAAGCTTAGAGATAGAGTTCTTTGTTTGGTTCTTTTTAATCCTTTCTCCCTTGTAATTTCGCACTTGATTACTTTGGTATCAAGGTGTGTGAAGGCTAGGATAGGATTCCGTTCTTTATCTCTTGTTCCATAGAGCTTAAAATAGATATAGCTATAGGGAAATTTCGGCTTTGTAACTTCATTCATAGTGATTATAAAGTCTTGCCTAAGAGGCACTCTCAAGTTATATTTATATAACTTGAGAAAAACAATTTTGGTGTTTTTATTCCGCTGCAAACTCTTTTACAAAATTGTTTTATTTTCGAAGTGTGTGTGTGTGCCATCCCAAGTGCTATCGTTGGTGCTGTTATCACCTTGGATATCACTTGTGATTCAAGCCGTGACAATTTCAAAGTACAAAACGGAAGACGCCGGCACTAAGAAATTTATTGTCGACTGATTCCTAGACTTCAAGATGGTTGATTCTCGAACTGTAATGGATCAGTTACGTGAGTAGCAATTGATCATTGCCGACATCATTGCAGAAGGAATGCAACTCGGGGAATCTTTCCAAGTAGCTGCCATTATAGAGAAGCTACCGTCTCTATGGAAAGATTTCAAGATGTACCTCAAGCACAAGAGGAAGGAAATGATGCTCGAGGACCTGATCGTGAGGCTAAGGATTGAGGAAGACAACCGGAAATCCGAAAGCAAGAGCGGCAGGACTACATCAGTAGAGGCAAAAGTGAACTTGGCTGAAGCGAGTACCAGCAAGAAGAGGAAGGCTACTGGGAATGCTAAAAATGGGAACACAAACGCCAAGAAGTTCAAGGGAGGTTGTTACAACTGCGACAAACCTGGCCATAAGGCTAGAGATTGTCGACATCCCAAAACAAACAACAAGAATGGCAACCGTCCTCAAGCAAATGAAGTAGAAGACAGGACTGTCCCATTAGACCTGTCAGAGCTTGATCTGTCCGTCGTAGTGTTTGAAGCCAATCTTGCTAAATTGGACGATAACCCAAGGGAATGGTGGATTGATACCGGAGCAACGCGCCACATCTGTGCAGATCGAGAAAGTTTCTCATCATATGTTCCCTGCAGTGGAAGGAAGTTGTACATGGGAAATTCTGCAACTTCTAATGTGGTTGGACTCGGCAAGGTGGTGTTGAAAATGACATCCGGAAAAGAACTCACCTTAGTGGAATTATAGCATGTCCCAAACATCCGTAAAAACTTAGTCTCCGGCCTGTTATTGAGCAAGGCCGGATTTAGGCTAGTGTTTGAGTCCGATAAGTTTATACTGACCAAGATGGGTCAATTTGTAGGCAAAGGGTACCTTGACAAAGGACTCTTTAAAATGAATGTAATGAACGTGTTCCGCCCAGAGGCGAAGAATAAAGATGTTGTTGCTTATTTGTCTGAGTGTTCTAATTTATGGCATGATAGATTAGGACATGTGAATTTAAATTCATTACGTAGGTTAGTAAATTCAATTTTACTTCCTAAAATGAAATTTGATTCAGGAAATAAGTGTGAAATTTGTGTGGAAGCAAAAATGACGGAGTCACCCTTCCCCACTATTGAAAGAAGTACTACCCCTCTAGAATTAGTCCATACGGACATATGCGATTTAAAACTTGTGCAAACTAGAGGTGGGAAGAAGTACTTTATAACGTTTATTGATGATTGCACTAGATATTGTCATGTGTATCTTTTGAGAAGCAAAGACGAAGCTTTAGAAGCTTTCAAAGGATATAAGAATGAAGTTGAGAATCAACTTAATGTAACAATTAAGAAGATTCGTAGTGATATAGGTAGAGAGTATGTAGCACCGTTTGAAAATATTTGCTGGGACGCTGACATTATTCATCAAACGACTGCTCCGTACACACCTCAATCAAATGGAGTCTCTGAAAGGAAAAATCGAACTCTTAAGGAGATGATGAATACAATGTTGATCAGCTCGGGCTTACCCGACAACATGTGGGGGGAAGCGATCCTTTCAGCTAACTACATTCTTAACAAGTTACCACACAAGAATAAAGATAAAACTCCATATGAATTATGGAGTGGAAGAAAGCCTTCCTACAATTATCTTAAAGTGTGGGGGTGCCTAGCAAAGGTAGAAATACCTAAACCTAAACAAGTGAGGATAGGACCCAAAACCATTGATTGAATTTTCATTAGATATGCAAACAATAGTAGTGCATATCGATTCCTAGTGCACAAGTTTGAAATTCCTGATATAACGGCAGGAATGACCATAAAATCAAGGAATGCAGTATTCTTTGAAACTAAATTTCCATGTAAGAAAGAAAAATAAAGCAAGTTCAAACAAAAGAACTTATGATACGGCTATTGGTTCTTCTCAAGAAGATGAAGAACTAAGACGAAGTAAGAGGACAAAGGTAGCTAAGACCTTTGTCCTGACTATCTAGCTTACATGTTAGATGATGAACCAAGGACATTGCAAGAAGCTTTGTCTAGTCCAGAAGCTCCTCTCTGGAAAGAAGCTATCAATAGTGAAATTGAGTCCATCATGCAAAATCATACTTGGGAGATAGTAGATCTTCCTCTAGGATGCAAACCATTGAGTTGCAAATGGATCCATAAAAGGAAGTACAAAGCAGATGGGACTATTGACAAGTACAAAGCTAGATTGGTAGCTCAAGGGTTCAAACAAAGAGAAGGATATGACTTCTTCGATACGTACTCTCCTGTAAGTGGACAAAGGTAGCTCTGCATAACCTTGAGATACATCAAATGGATGTGAAAACGGCCTTTCTAAATGGAGAATTAGATGAGGAGGTTTATATGCAACAACCTGAAGGGTTCGTTGCACATGGACAAGAACAAAAGGTGTGTAAACTTGTCAAATCATTGTACGGTCTTAAACAAGCACCAAAACAATGGCACGAGAAGTTTGATCGAACCATGTTGTCGAACGGGTTCAAAATAAATGAGTGTGACAAATGTGTATACATTAAAGGCACACCCGATGAATATGTGATTATATGTCTATACGTGGATGACATGCTAATCATTGGAAGTAATCATGATATAATCATGAAAACCAAGAAGATGTTAAAGAAGAACTTTGACATGAAAGATCTGGGTCAAGCAGATGTTATTCTAGGGATAAAGATCTCTAGGACAGATAACAGAATTGTCTTATCACAATCTCCTACATCGAGAATGTGCTTAAGAAATTCAAAGCGTTCGATCTGCCTCCGGTAGATCTAAGTCTACATTTAGCCAAAAATAAAGGTGACCCAGTATCACAATTGAATTATGCTCGAGTCATAGGAAGTTTGATGTACTTAACAAACTGTACTCGATCGGACATAGCATACTCAATTAGTAAACTGAGTAGATTCTCGAGTAATCCAAATACTGATCATTGGAAAGCACTAACAAGAGTGCTTAGGTATTTAAAGCATACCATAAGCCATTTATTACATTATACGAGATATCCAGCTGTATTGGAAGGATACAGTGATGCAAATTGGATATCAGACACAAAAGACTCAAAATCCACAAGTGGGTATTTATTTACTATTGGTGGTGGAGCCGTGTCTTGGAAATCCTCTAAACAAACGTGTATAGCTCGTTCCACAATGGAATCAGAGTTTATTGCCTTTGATAAGGCTGGAGAAGAAGCCGAATGACTCATAAATTTTCTAGAGGATATTCCATGCTGGAATAAGCCAGTGCCTCCTGTCATGGTACATTGTGACAGCATGCCAGCTATTGAAAGAGCTAAAAGCTGTATGTACAAAGGAAAGTCGCGACACATACGAAGGAGGCATAATACAGTAAGACAATTGATCTCTAATAGAATAATTTCCATTGACTATGTAAAGTCAAAAGAAAATATAGCGAATCCGTTTACAAAAGGAATAAACCGAGATCAAATGTACAATGCAGTAAGGGGAATGGGGTTAAAACCCACACAATAAAAGAAGTCTATAGCGGTAACTCAACCATGATGAGTGGAGATCCCACAAACTTGGGAGGTGACCCGCGCCTCTTCAAACAGCCGGGTCGGTTGAAGAGGTGCGACCCACGACCCTCCAAATGGGTGGGTTAGACCCATCAGATCTTAGCCATCAATCCGAATCTGATCCAAGGGTTAGAATTCCACCAGGTGCAATTAGTGTCTATTCCCAATAGACACCCTATCTCTTCAATAACTATAAATAGCCCCCTCCTCCTCATTTCATTTCCATCAAAAAAATCATTCAAGCATTCTATTCTCTAAAGCATTCTATCATTCAGAAGTCTTACTTTCGAGTCCAAGAAAATCTCGAGTATTCACTAGTTCACCCGATAATTTCAGAGTTGTTGTGTTGCAATCTGAAATTCTAGAAAGTCGTTGTATATTGGGGACAATTGCCGAAGATCGTGAGCACTCGTATACGGGGCAATATTGTCTTACGAAAAAAGAGTCAAACTCTTGCCTCGACTTATTTTATTTTAGAAAAGTAATTTTTCCATCCCATTTTCTTTTTCAAAGCTATTTTTTTAAATACACCCATTTTTGCCAACAAACCCCACTCAAATTATCTCAAATTGTGTTTTCCCCAATATATTCAAATTATCTCAAATTGTGTTTTCCCTAATATATTATTAGGAAGCCTTAGAGTGAAAGAGTGAAGGACTATGTGGTAATTTTCCCTATATATTATTAGGACCGGTGTTATCAATAATGTCATTGGATCACTAATAATGGTACACAAAATTGGTACACACTCGTTTCGTCTTTTACGCCTAAAGTTAAACAAAGTCAAACTCGAAATATTTGGGCTAATTTACAAAATTCTAAAATGCCCATCTTCTATTCTTCTTGATGCAAGTATTAGAGGCCCAAAAACTCTTAGGGTGTTACTCGGCCCAACATCAACACCAAACCCTAGCATAATATACGAGTCACAGCCGCAGCAGGCAATAAAAGGTATTCAACCTAGGGTTTTACAATCCTCCATTTCCACCTCCAATTCGAGCTTTTTTAGAGCGAGAGAGAGGAGAGAGACAAGATGCCTGCCGGACATGGATTGAGGTCGAGAACCAGAGATCTGTTCGCTCGTGGATTCAGGAAGAAGGGTACGATCCATCTCTCAACTTACTTGAGGACTTACCATGTCGGCGATTACGTTGATATCAAGGTGAACGGCGCCATTCATAAGGGTATGCCTCACAAGTTCTATCATGGCCGTACCGGACAGGTTTGGAACGTCACCAAGCGCGCCATCGGCGTCGAAATCAACAAACAGGTCCTCCTTCTTTCCTTCAATTCATGCTTTTCTGTCGAGTTTGTAATGATGAATTTTTGTGGTTACTTGGTGTGATTTAATTAATTTTCGTGTTTGTGTGTACTGTTCATGATAATGCGTTACTTGTTTATATACGCTGGTATATTTGATGCTTGGCTCATGATAATACCGATTGGATTGCGTTTTTGTTTAATTTTAAGTTTGCTATACAATAAATTTGCTGTTGAGATTTATTTTTGCTTTGTATATACTCCCTCCGTCCCGCGTGAATGCAAACTTATTTCTATTTTGATCCGTCCTACGTGAATGCAAATTTTCCAAAATGACAAAGAATATTCACTATTCCACCCCTCATTTTCTCTCCTACTTCACTTTTACACTCACAACATTCTCTATCACGTTATTCTTCCATTCAAATTCTCTCTCCTGCATCAATTTTCATACTCATGACATTTAAGCTTTTCTTCTTCTTCTTACATCACTTTTCCTTAATTTCCACCCCCAAAAAGTCGGTCCACATTCACGTGGGACGGAGGGAGTATATTTTTTGTTGGTTCATCAACTTGGATTTCCTATAGAATTAAGTGATCCCCAGATACAGCATTTGTTATATAGTTGATCCGTAGTTGATTCTGTTTGCTTTTATTAGTATTTAGTTTTTTTCTCCCTTGTTGCTTTGTTTGCACTCTGATTTGTTGCTTGTTCTGGGTCAAAATGCTTTGATAAATGTCAGTTCGCATTTCACATCTGCTCACATGATCTAATATCAAAGCTTAGGGTAGTCCATGCTCAATTGAGCTCCATTTCCCAAGTAAATCCTTATTGAGCTCTATTCTCATTCAGTTCATTTGACGAGCAACCAGAACAATCGAGTTCCATTATTTTGTTTGATAATCAGTGGGCTTGATATTTATGTATAATTAAGTGGGGTAGATTGAAGAAAATGACTAATCACTTTACGTTCATGTTATGAGCAACTGTAATTCGGGTAGAACCTGATTTTTTATGAAGGTTTTGAGCATCAGCTTAAAGGCATGAGACACTAAATAAGAATAGAATAAATTCCCAGCTAAGTCTCTACTGCTAGAGCATAAGGGCAAGAACTTCATCTTGCAGCTTGACCCAAACTCATTCATATATTAAATCTTAAAATTTACTATAGTCAAATTTGTTGATGTCATGAGTGCTGTACTTGCTCCATTTGTCATGATGTTATGGAAAGGTTATTTACTGGAATTGATCAGAAGGGTCTTGCGTGCTTTGGTCCATTGCCTTGCTCAAAACCAAAAACTTGTTATGGACTAGTATGCCATGCTAACCATTCATTACTTTTTTATGTAATCATGTGTTCATATGGTACTCACAAGAGATAAGGATCATTGTGCAACATGGATATTATTTTCTTATACTCCTTGAGTGATTATTGAGAACTTTTTAATCAAAATTTTTACTTAATTGAGTGTCAAATTGCAGTTAATCTATTGCCGTTTCCCTGTATCTTTTTTTGTCCCAAATTGCACTTGCTCTTGCATAGTATGCCCATTAATGGTTTTCATGTGTATACTACAAAAATGCACATTTGTGAGTTTTATTTTTATTTTATTATGAAAGTAAAACATTGATGGAAAGCAGAAGAAGTCAAAATTTACTTTTAATTTCTACTTGAATCTGTATGAATACTCGTGTCCCTTTCATTTGCAATGATCAGAACCAGTACAATTTAACTCATTGTATGTAACTGCATTCAGGTAGGCAACAGGATTATCAAGAAAAGGATTCATGTGCGCGTGGAGCACGTAATGCCATCAAGGTGCACAGAGGAGTTTAAGCAAAGGGTAAAGAAGAATGACCAGCTGAAGGCTGAGGCCAAGGCTAAGGGTGAGGTCATCAGCACCAAGAGGCAACCATTGGGACCGAAGCCTGGTTTCATGGTTGAAGGCTGTCACACCTTGGAAACTGTTACCCCCATCCCATACGATGTGGTCAACGATCTCAAGGGTGGTTATTAGGTTTTATTTTTCTTCGAATTGGTTTTGTTCAATGTTTTGCCAACTTGTTATGCCCTAACGGATTTGGTACTTTTTGTTTTGCCTTCATTTTGGACTATGTTTTATTACATTATTAGACCTGATTTATTCAAATGAGAGTACTATTAAAGCCTGTGTCCTTTACACCACTAATACATTTGTTTTGTAGAGATATTACTTCCTTCGGCCCAAAATGAATGTCAAAACCGAAATTCAAATTTGTTCTTGAACGATTGAGAACAAACAAAATTCATATTAGAACATTTTATGGACAATTATTTTTGGCAGTGTTCTAAAAATCCCCGTCTAAGGGCGCCTAGGCTGGTAAAAAATCCCGTCTAAGGGTGCCTAGGTCCAGCCTAGGCGCTAGGCCTCTCTCCAATGCAGCCTGCTGGCCCCGACTAATCCCGACTGGGCCGCTGTGCGCCAGGCTTCATCGCCAGCATCCGCTTTTTTTTGAAAAATATGTTGGCAGAAATGCTTTAGTTACAGTTGAACTATTGCCCTACTTAGAAATGAGATTGTTGTTTGTTGGACAAATGAAAAGGGAAGGTAAGATTATTTTTTCGGCCACTAGGAAATAATTTTTCGTACACTTGTATTGACCTCTTGTTTTTTTTTTTTACCTACATTTCATCCTCGTGGTGGGACCCTTCCCAGAACACTGAGATGCTTTGGTGCACCGGATTGCCAATTTTATTTTTATTTTGATTTTTTAAAGGATGCCAATTTGTATATCCTTGGAAAATCATGCATGGAATCAAGGATTTTGCTAAAGGAATTTACAAGCTTACAAATGAGACATGTTTCAAGGAGTGGGCACAAAGAAAAGGACATGTCTGCAGTGTTGAAAAGCAAAGGTACTTATACTGAGTTGTTCAAAGAAGGCCTTGCAGATACTTTGATAATCCTTTCCCATTACTCTTCTACTTAATTTCCATTTTCAAAATATACCCTCTTATCAGTTCTTCACTTTCTATTAGTGTTGTGATGATCAATACTCGCACGCATAATTCTCTTCTTGAATCCCGATTTGGCTTAACATAGTCGTATGTGAACTTCTGAAAATGAAATACGCTTCTTTTTAACATTTTAAAAGTTAAAACCACTTCATTATATATGATTCAACTAAATTTAATCTCTATTTTCTTAATACGTGGCAGAAATGCTTCATCAACCGCCTAAATCAACGAAAAGCTAAATCAAATGCTTTATATGCATTGTACCCTATGTGGAAGGTACAACACCGGAAGCATTAAGGTTGAAGATTCAAATTACTAATACTTTTAGTATTAAGCTTCAATCTTTCCTTGGGTTACAATTCATCAATCTTTGACTAGAGAATAAAGAGCACAAAGTATATCAACTAATCATTATTTGTATAAAGAGGGAGACATGCCTTGACTACTTGTCTCTTTAAATCTCAAAATCAATTTGGTTTTGGAGAGGATCAAAGTTTGTAAGAAATGAAGAAACTCTCCTCTCTCATACTCTTGCTTATTATGCTTTCAGGTTTTTCTCTTCACACTTTCCTTTTTTATCTCACTAATATTTGATACAACATTGATTTTTACTATTACCTTCGTCCCCCAACGAGTCCAAAAAATTTCAAATTTGTTCGTATGATGAGTATATGGGTGGGGTGACGTTTTCTGTCTAATGGGTATTAACGGACCCACGATATAACGAGTGGGTGCGACGACACCCACTGAATTTAATTTTTTTTTTTTTTTACCTCTGGTAATATATTTAACAAGGCACATTTTTTCACAAATGTTCCTGATAGCTTGGTTGGTCAGGTTGTTAGAAACTTGTTCAAAATATTTTTAACCTCTAATAAATATTTTTTTTTTCATATTTTTTGTTGAATTATTTTGATATCACTTTAATTATATCATATACAATTCTTATTTAATATTCAAATTAATTTTATTTATTTTGCCTTGGATTAAAAAAAAACATCTTAGTAATTTTATTTTATTTTAAATATCACTTTAACCGACATTAGTATCAATTTTTTTATTTGTTCATGACATAACCTTTCTTTTTCCAAGTAAGCTATTACAATAACTATAAAATGGTGAGTTAGAAATTAGTATATGCTTAAACAGAACTTATGTTTTAACAGTTATTCTTTATTTTTATGTTGAATTTGTTGATTTATGAACCTTTAATTAAAATTTTTGACTAAGGAATTTTTTTTTAGCACCCACTAAATATGATTCCTGGTCCGTCCTTGTCGGTATATCTATTAAAATTATATCGTGCTTTGAACTATTGAACTGTATTATGTATAATAGTTTAAACATGATTTTTTTAATGGGTAACAGAAACACCCATTATACTTGTATTTTTTTAATAAAAATATTAACTTGAATTAATAATGTATTTTTTTTTTTTTTTAAAATCCATTTTGGCAGTTGAGTTAAACACAAGTTCAATGAATGATGGTGCCCAAGCCATGAGAATCCCAGAGCACACATGTAGAAAGAAGATTGGTTTGAAGAAATTATGTGAGTTGAAGAAATGTGTTCATAAGTGTTCCAAAGAAGAACCATTTGCAGTTGGAATATGCAAAGGCCATTCTTGCATTTGCACTTTTTATTGTAACCTACCACCATTGTAATTATTTTATTTAATTATTTTCCTCTTTAATTATATATATATCCAAATAATGGAACCAATATTTTCTGGCTTTGAGTGATTTTTGTGTGTGAATATAATTAATTAATGTCCCCAATATCTTGAGTTTAATGAAATTTTTCGAGTGTTACAATTTCGAATTTCGGGATAATTTCTTATGATCGATCTTGCTTTTATATTGTCACGACATTTGAATTTTAAAATTTACATTGAATTTTTATTGGTTGTCCAGTGCCACATGTTTATTTTAAATAGGCTCGCAATTACGCTATAAAGCTTTGAAATATAAAGCTTTGAAATGTAATTGTGAAAAATAAATTAATAAATGCCCAATGTGGGATTGATCCACATTAGGCGTTTATTAATAAATTAATTATGGGTACAATTTTTTAGTTAAAATGTAAAACTATTTCTATTTAATTGCAAAATCATTGGTATACATGCATCTAGGTAAATTTAGTTTAAATGTAAAATTATTTCTATTAAATTGCAAAAAAATAATAATATTATTTTTAATAGTGTATTATAATTAAATTTTCTTCAATTTTTTGTCATATTCAAAGAAGTTGACCAAAATAAAAAAAAAGCTATTTTTGCACATAATATTTTATTATGATTGATAATTTATTTATTTTGAAGAAATAAGACTATTTATTTGAGAATAAACGAAAAGAAATCAAGTGAGAAGAAATGAGACTATCTCTTCATCTCCGTAAATTACACCAAATAAACTACGTTATAAACTCATTTCAAATTGTAAATGCCATTTTTTGGAATTGAATTCAACCATATATAAATAAATAAATAAATTATTTCAGTTAGTTTTTGTGTTAGCAAGTGAGAAAAATTATAAAAATATGGTTTAATTATAATAATGGTGACTATATTTTACTACACAGTCATTGAGATTGTTCAAATCGTTTTTGAAGTGCTGAATTGAAATCTTGATTTAATTCAAATGTATCTGATTTTTCGTTATCAAACAAACTGTAGCCTTAAAATTCAGCAACTTAATGATTCAGCTCTAAATTTGCAGCTATATACTTTCAGAGCTTAATTTTTAGTTTTACCAAACATAACATGCCCTTACTATCAAGATGGATTTTAACATTCCAAATCATTTAACTATGTATTTATCAGTCTTATTGTATTAACCATTTTAGTGGAATGATGAATGTGATAAGATGAAAAATTAAAAAATAAAATAAAATGATAATAGGAAAATCAATATGATAATATGAATTTAAATTATTTATTCTCAGTAATTATTTTGATAAGTCATATAGATTAAACTCGAAATAAACCCTCCAACAAATAAAAAAAATTATCCCGAAGAATACTTAATTCTTCAATTTGGAGGATTACAAGAATATCGACAAGTGCATGTATCAGGTCCAGTACAATCTCCTATCCCCGAGAAATGCGCGAAACATTCGGTATGACAACGGTTTGGGTCACAACCACTGAGATTAAGATCTTCCATGCATGGTCTTTTAGGATCTCGACCAACAGTCATCGAGACAACTGCAATCAAAAATAAATTCTCAAAATATATATATCAAAAAAAAATTATTAATACATAATTTGTAAAACTAAAAAATGATTCTACAATTGAATCATCCTAGTTGCAAAACTAATAATTCGAAAAGAAAATGAAGAAAATAACTTAAAATGAACTTAAAAGGGAAATGCTTCTTATTACCTGAGCTAACTAGTAGAACAAGTAGGAGAAAACTCCAAGAAAATTTTGCCATTTTAAAATGAGATTATTTGTGCAATATTTCTCTATTTTAATTTTATTCTTTAGAAATTACAAAACTCATAATTTATAGATGTTTAATGTAAATTAATGTTGGAATCAAATTAATGATGACCAAATAATTTGTAATTATTATAATAAGTAAATTAGCTTTACTTATTTTTGGTAAGGTATTTATTGTTGGAGATATCTTCTTACAAAAATGAAAACTAATTAACGAGGCTTGATATTTAAAAAATATTGTAAACAATAATAACAGTGAAAAATAACTTCATATATAAAAAAAAGTTCAATATATTCGGTAACTTGGGTAAAAAAAAATATTTTTCAAAATTTTGAGGTGGGCTGGAGCCCAAGTCAATTAGTTCTAGATCCGCCCCTATTATTAATGAGTCTTTTATATTAGGTTTGAATTTTGAATTTCGATTTGTGTTTAGTTTTTGAAAAAGAATTACATTCGATTGAGTAATAACTAATGGAAAAAATAGTGAATGCAGACTAGTTTTGACATTTTTCAAACCCGCTTCTACTTAAAATTGTTAAATATTAAAACTGTTTCACTATTTTTTGTGGAATATTTTTTTCACTATCCCTACTTAAATAAGGAAGCGTTTGGACACATGATATCCTTTTTTTTTTTTGTGGTTTTACAATAACATGAAAAATACACAGATTAAAAATTATAAAAATAACGGTTTTTTTTAACGTGCGTCCTAATGGGCATGCATTAAGCTTTTTAATTTAAGGCAACCATTGTATTTATATATTTTCATATATATATATATGTAAGTTTACATATATAAAAAAATATTTCTATAATTATGGAAATGAATAGTTAAAGTAAGTTTAATAAATGCATTGATTTCCTTCTTTAAGAAGATTAATAAATGCACACGTTAGAAAAACCGTAAAAAATAATTGTTTTTTCTAAGAAATGATAAATAAAAAAGCGTGGTTTTTAGGGCTTTAAAACTATAACTGGTGCTACACTCGTGCGTTAAACGCACGGATTAAAAACTATTTCAAAGAAAGTTAAAATTATAAGAAATTACCCCCATTTATAAAATTATATATAAAGATAAAATAATAATTGTTAAGACAATGGTTTTTCATAAATTGATGATAATGTTAATGAAATAATATTACAATTTTTTAATACATTTTTTGTACACAACATTAGTTGTTATAACTTCAAAAAATTGCACTTGCAGTTTTTCATAATTTTAGAAAAATAAGTATCTTTCTAGAAGGACGAAGATAGGAAGTGTTTTAAAATGGAGAAAGTATCAACATTTGTTTCTCGGCCCTAATTTTTAGGAATATGTCTCCGTCAATTTCAAGCATCCAAGCATCAAAATGGAGAAGGAATTGCTCACAAACCTATGATATCTAGTATTGGTTTAAAAACATCATCAAATCAAAACAAAACATGTATAATGTATATGTATCCATTACCATCGTTTCAATAAGCCTGGATATAAGTTGGAATCACGACAGCTAAAACACCAACCAACCCATTAAATCTGTTGCAAACCCAATATAAAAGTGAATTACATTTGACGTCTTAGACCTAAATGACATGTTCTGAAAATAGACGTTAAGATAAATAAAAGACACTCAATGAGATCAACCTGATGGGAAGGTACTTGAAGCGAGGAACTGTTGAGCATCTCATTATATTTGATTATGAGTTTGTAGGCAATCTCTGCACGGTATATGTGTACATCCGATGCAGCTGCACAAAGACTGCCTTTCATTCTCCCAAAGGTAATGCTCATACCTACCTGACATCAAAAATATATTAGAGACAGTGATGAAATCCCAAGAGATGGTTATATTGTATTCCGTATTAATTAATTTATTTAATTTGGGGTAATGTTAGTCGATCCAAATTATTTTGAGACTAAGATTTTTTTTGTTGTTGTTGTATTATGAAAAGGAAAAACAGTTTGGAGAGTAATTCACACAGTATACATTCAGTAAAACCGCATTTAAAATCTAGGATAATCATCAAGGAGTTTCAAACTCTTCCTGTTATGGGTGTCTTTCCCAAGGCCATCAACAACCTTATTAGTTAATACTACCTCCGTCACATAAAGATATTCCCATTTTTGTAAAGATAATTTTAATTGAACTTTGACCGATAAAGTTTTGTAAATTTATCTATACTAATGAAAATATAAAAATTGTTATTGGTAGTAACTTTAATGGTGTATCAATATCTAAGAATAATATTTTGATAATTAATTTTTTTCCTAAATTTTTTGTCAAAGTTCAATCAAAATTAACTTTACAAAAGTGAGACTATCTTTATGAAATGGAGGGAGTACCATTATTAAGCAACAGGACACAACATTCTCCTTATTTGTGAAAAAAAAAAGTAAGGAGAAACACTCAAATAAAAGGTATATGCCTCTTCTTAAAAATAATGCACATTTCAAAGGAGACCATTGAAAGAAGCTATCATTAAGAACATTTTGAGGAATGCATCTACTGTACTTCAAGAAAGTTAACGGGTAATCTTTAGCAGGAAGTCCATGAAATAACTTAGTTTCTTTTGATTGACAAACAATGAAATAACTTTGAACCAAAGTTTGATAAATTTGAGGTACTTGAGAGATTATCATTCCTAGAATAAGCATGAATAATTCGCAGGGGAAAAAACTAAGATATAGACCTTACCAATACTCTAGTCCAGCATAGTTCGTTTAACAATGAATCGTACTATAAGAATCTTTCAGTTTACAAATTTAACATCCTTTTTTTATGAAACAATGAGGGGAAAGACCACCTATAAATGGAAAAGATCTTAAATTTGACCGGTGGTAAGTACTAGGTTAATGTATACTCCCTCCGTCCCGGTAATTGCTTCACCCTTTTGGGGTGGGCACACAAATTAAGGAAATTGGTGAGTGGAGAAAATGTTGAGAGTGTAATAGTAAAATAGGAGAGAGAATGAGTGGAGGAAATAGTAAATTTGAAAAATGATGTGAGTGTAATAGTAAAATAGGAGAGAGAATGAGTGGGTGGAATAGTAAAGATTCTTTGTTATTTTAGGAAAGATGAAGCTTTAAACTTATACGGGACACCCATTTTGGCAAAAAGTGAAGTTATTAATGGGACGGAGGGAGTATATGACAAACAATTTGGATGGAACAAAGAATTGCAATAATGGTTACTTCTGTGGCGTATATGACTGTTCATTCTTCAGGGGGAACGGAGGGAGAACTTTCTCTATTACCAAAGATATCACTTCCTGATCATCCAAAGTTCCAAATATGGGAAACATGTTATGAGACAGACCCAAATCTAACCTAAAAACATGAAAAATAGCTCCTTTTCACATAACATGGTGCGTATCACATGAATTGCAACTTTTCTTGAAATATTACCGTTCAGTAATATTAATCATTGGAGTGGAAAATGAACCATGTTACCTGAGTAGTGCTGGAAACTGGCCGGAGAAGTGTTCCTGCACCAGCAACCTTTGCTCTTGCATTAGCTATTGATGGAAGACGTTAACCCAGAGCAGTTGCAGAGCGATAAACAACATTTAGAACTCTAGTATGCTCCACTTGATCACGCAGATCATTTAACCAAGATGATGTTGTGACCTGATAAAAGAAAAGTAGAAACCAATTTAACCGCAATCCTCTAGAATTTATGGGGTTTATATTTTGGTTCATCTTCTACACCCTGTTTCCTTTCTCTTGCTTTCAAATTTATCCCCAACATCAACATTATATAATGGACAGGAAACAGACCAGTGTACAGGATAGGATTTCCAAATTATGTATGTGATGAAGCAAGATTTTTTTTCAAAAATAATATTGTATTGTCAGGGTATGAATGGGTGTAGCTTGTCTCAAGACCTTGTTTTGGACTGAATTATAAGGCAAAAGGGATAAGTGTAATTAAACGCAATTAATTGGGACAAAGGATGTGTTCAGTTATGGAGTAGTTGAGTATACTATGTCAGTTAATAAATTAGGAAATTTATTTCTGCTATTATTGTACAGAGATGTCCCAAAAACGAAACGTGGATTATCTGTTGGTGACAGCTGAGATTGATTTGAGAATGCAATAGATACTCTAGAAGAAAAAGACTTGCAAACCTCAGAGCGAAGATCATCTATAGAAGCGGTTGAGAATGTAGGCACCAAATCGGAACCATTGATGATTGTTGTGATGAAGTGCTTGCCTGACTCAGCCAACTCATATGTCGTACAAGCAGCTGCAAGATGAAATGCAATTAAGGTAGCACAATCCCAAAAGGCAGAGTAGAGATTCAAATTTATCGAGCCACACTTTGCAGCAGAAATTGCTCACATCAGCAGAAGATAAATACAAAGTAATTTGAAGAGGTCAAAAGGATTCTCATAAGAAACAAAAAAAAATATCTCATAAGCATTTGCAATTTTGACAAACAATTTCTTCAACTCCGGATCAGGGTTCTTATTCGGATGACTGTACGTAAAAATCGAACAAAAGATGCATCAAAAGCATTTATAAATTAAATTAACAAATTGAATCTAACAACAAATCTACCAAGAGGAGATGCATGCACTACATATATATACTCCCTCCGTCCCTTTAAGATAGTTGGACTTTTATTATGGGACGGGGGGGGGGGGGGTTAAATAAGTTTCAAGTTGGCATATGCAATAATGGAGTAGAAAAATGCCTGATTTTACCTTGACATGAAGCTTGAACTTGAAACCAAGGACAACAGCAATAGGCAAGCCAATGCAATAGTATGTCGCTAGGTTAATATACATAACCGCTTGCTGCCAACCACATCCCTTAGCCACCCCTGCATTCATTAACTGTTCAATTTAACTTTCGTATTACATCCACTCAAAAAAAAAATAAAAAAAAATTGATACGTACTCTGTCCCAAAATGAAAGTTCCATAGAGAGCTTGAGAGTGACTGCATAAGCGTGCTTAGCTTTATCAGCATTTCCTGCTCCCAGCTCATTTGATTCTCTTGTGCTATTACAACAATTACTAAATTAATACTTCTTCCGTCCCAAAATGAAAGTTCCATTTGCTATTTTTGTTTGTTCCAAAAAGAATGACTCGTTTTCAAATTTGATAATTTAAAAATCATTGAACTTCTATCAAGGAAGAAGAGGGAGAGAAAGACAGTAGTGTCCAAATAGTTAGGGAAGTAATGGAGTAATAACTAAACTTTATCAAATATAGTGATGCAAATGAAAATAAGTTGTTAAAATGTTTGAATAGTGATCAAATGGGACTATCATTACTGTACGGGGGAGTATATTAATTTCGCCTACCTTACAGCAGCGCGGGGAAAAAAATTCAACGCACATTTACAAACAGAGCTAGGAAGCAGATTAGAAAGGGGAAAGAAGTGGGTCTGACCCAACAAGCCTATATCTCACTTTCTCTCTCTAAAAATCCACTGTTTCCCTCTAATCCGGACTCAAAAGGAACATTAAATCTAGCTCAACGAACCAGGAGGGGTGTAAGAAGAAGAAAGGGGAGAGAGAGTGGGGACAGCCATGGCAGAAAGAGAGGGTGAGGCGACGATTGGGTTTGTAGTAGAGGGAGCAGAGAGATCGAGAAGAAGAGATCGTGGAAGGAGAGAGAGAGGGGGGGAGCTGGGGTCAGATTGATTAAAGGGGGAGTGCGCTCGGAGAGAGAAGAGAGAGATTGAGAAGAGAATATCCCATTTATGGAATATAAAACGACATCTTCTCTCGTAAGCTATGCGTAAGACTAATTTGGGGATTTAGAAATAAAGAATGGGGTGCATTCAGTAACTAATATTAGGGGGCAATGAATCTAGTGTATATTCAGTCCAGATGCTTGTTTGAGAGGGAAAAAGTGGGTGCGCTGAAGTGCTTTGCACTTTAGCTTTTATTTAGTTATAGATATCATCAATTAAAATTGTCAATTCGATCACATGACTGACTGAGATTTTAACTGATGGATTAACAGTTTTAACTAACAGTCTAATAATTTTAGCTCATAAAATAGGATTCACCAATTTGCAACTTGGTGTAATCCTAGTTTACTGACTAGATAAAATTATCGGATCGTTAGTTTTTTTTTAATGAATGAATCATGTTAAAGGTGACTATAGGTTTATTAATTTTATATTCAGGAGTACTCGACAGTAGAGCTGTCAATACGGACTGGCGGGGCGGGGCAGGTCCAACCCGCCAAAACCCGACACTAAATGGGGCGGGGCGGGCCAAATTCCTGACGGGCTGGAAATATGTCAACCCAACCCACCTTGGGTTGGTGGGCCAGATGGGCCAATGCGCGTCAGCTTAATAAATCCCATTTCCTCTGAACTCCGAATTCTCCAAAGTCGAAACACACAAATCGCTGTATCCCACAAACACGGCCTGATTGTGCAAGTACCCGTCAAGGTCAACCCACTCTTTCATGTTCTGGTCAAGTTTATAAACATCAAAAGCAACTATTTTGTAAAACTTGTCATGACCATATGATCTCACCACCCTCCGCAGTTTAAAAAGCTTCCTGAATCAATAGGTATTGCTTATAAGGAATAAAAAAAGACGGTGGTTCAATGATTGTGGTCTTGGTTAGAGCTATCAATACGGGCTGGCGAGGCGGGGCTGGCCCAACCTGCCAAAACTCGCCACTAAACGGGGCGGGGCAGGCCAAATTTGTATAATTATTCTAAACGCTATTGCTTGGCGGGGCAGGCTGGCCCGTTGGGCTCAACCCAAATTGACGGCTCTACTCCGTCCTGATTCTTACTTTTCTTGTTCAATTTATTAGGGTTATTTTTTCAATTTGGTCACTAAATTCTTTAAGTTTTCAGTCTGGTCACCATTTTACTCTAACACAATATTTTTCAATGCCACTAATAGTGTCTCCCTCCGTCCCACTACAACCTTCCCAATTACTATTTGCACAAGAATTAAAAACAAGTGTAGTAGAGTAGGTGTTGTGAATATGAAAAGTGAGTTAGGAGAGAGAAAGTGGGGTTGGAAATAATAATTGAATTGTTATTATTAGTATGACATGTGGGTTCCATTAATATAAAAGTAATAAAATATTTCCATTTTCATAAGTGTGTAGTTTGTAATGCGACGCCCAATAAGAAAAGTGTGTAATTTGTATTGGGCCGGAGGAAGTATATTTTATCCCCTTTTTCTAATGTATTTCTTTAGGGTATATGATAAAACCTAATTATGAATGAATCTACTTTTGATGGTGAGGTTTCAATTGATAAAGAGGATAAAGGTGTAAATTTAAAAATGGACATTATTAGTTTATTAAAATAATTTAATATTTTACACTCTTACCCTCTTAAAGAATTGAAAGAACTCATTAAGTTTTCAATCTTTTATAAAAACAAATATACTTGACTCATATGTTGTATCCTTATAAAAATGAAGAAAAATAATCCCTCCGTCCCACTCCATGGTTCACACTTTTTCAAATCACGCAAATTAAGGAAAAAGGTAAGTGGAAAAAATGTTGTGAGTGTAAAAGTAAAATAGGAGAGAGAATGAGTGGAGAAAATAGTAAATTTGAAAAGTGTTGTGAGTATAATATTGAATAGGAGAGAGAATTAGTGGGTGAAATAGTAAAGATTCTTTGCCATTTTAGAAAATGTGAAGCTTTTAACGGGACATCCATTTTGACAAAAAGTGAAGCTTGAAATGGGACGGAAGGAGTATACAGGTGTATATGTTTTTACCTATTTTTATAGGCAGAATTGCGAAAAATGAAAATGAATGTATAATTATTCTAAAAGCTAACAAAAGCATCCCGGATTTTGCTTTAATAAGAAGAGGACTCAAACATATTGTTGTTGCTACGAGCAATTTTGTTTTATTCCTATAAATACCGTAGATTTGTGTGCGTGCCCCTTGCTTGTTATCCGCCCTTCCCCCGCCCCCTAAACCAAGCTTCTAATGACTAAGAAGATTTCAAAATCATCAAAGGAGTACTAATAATATGCAGTCACTTTTACATTAATTTCGATAAACTAGCCCATTTTATTAAAAAAAAAAAACTTTTATTATAGTCATTTATGTATTTCAATCGTTTATCATTAAATAAATAATGGCCGAGAAAATTTCATCATTTTTTAAGCGCGGGGATAGGCTATAGCACTCTATCTGCAACAACTAATGATATGCTAGCTAATAATGTCCATGAAAAAATTTGGTTCAATCCGAATTAATAATGTTGGTTGCGCGATTACAGAGAAGAAGTTCGGTTAAATCTTAATGATTTCAACTGGAGTAGCCGATTTTACCTACATTTTCCTAATTCACGAAATGGGCAGCAAACTAGGAATGTGCAGATGATTTTCTTGTATACGGGAGTTTTGCCTATTCTAAAAATTCTCCAACTGGGCAGGCATGTTCCTAAAAAAGAGAGGAATGCAATGGGATAGATGGTAGAGGGCTGCTAAAAAGACGAGGAATATGTGGTCAAATCATGACGTTGACGTCTCCCTCACCATCAGATTATTCTCATGGAAAGAAAAAAATGGCGTTGCATATCACTCAAATTTCTTGACATTCAGTATTGAAATGTAGCACCTTTAATCATGGACTAGACAATAAAACAACTTATAACAACAATAATTGAGATGCAATTAATTCGAAAGGAGAAAGAGCGGGTGAAATATGCTTCATCTTGACAATGACAGAAATCTGACGGGTAAGTTGAATGATGGAACGACGGGGTTGACACTGGAGCATTTTGTCGAACAGTTGGAGAGCATGGTCGAGATTAGTGATATGCTCAAGCATGAGGAGATTAAAAACAATGAAATTGAGATAAAGGGACATTTACAACTTGAAATCACTCCAAAACTGAAATGTACCTTCATTCGGGTTATGAGCCTGATCAATGAGGTTTCTTTCTGCACGTCAGATTTAATCTTCTGTAAAAGGGAACCAAGGCTTAAACCCTTGAATCATTGGAGAAGAAAGAAAAGTATCCTAGAACTGTTTAGGGTATAAAAAAAAGTGGCAGAAGTTTTTTGCAGTGGTATTGAAAAATGTATACAACAACAAAGAAATTCTCTGAGAATTGAAGGAATATATAGGCATTTCACCCACAAAACCGACTCCAAACACAGTGGCAGAAGTTATTTGCAGTGGTATTGAAAAATGTATACAACAACAAAGGCTTGAAAAGGTATAAGAATGGAAAACTCACAACGCCTAGGGAAACAATTTCATACCCTTTCCAAATCCTTTATCCCTTGAGCATATTCTTCCCGCTTTAATAATGCAAGCCCAAGCATATAATGAGCCTGCATTCGGCAAGTTCAACTATCTTGTCAAATGAAGAATGACTAAACACATGTGAAATTCCAAAATCAATGAGGCAATCATCAACAAGACACACATTAAGCCAAACAAAAAAATAATCCAAAATAGAATAAATAGTCTAGGAAAGATATTTAGTATTTTCTAAAATGTCCACTTTTTATTATTATTTTATTTACCCTAACCCACTTGTTATGGAAGGGGGGGGGGTTACATACTAACATGGAAAGAGTAGAAACTGATGTGAGAAACTCCTTAAACCCATTTCTCTTCAAACGTCCATTGAAAAAATGTGAACAATATAGAGTACTTCTATTGTTCATGCAGCTTCTCATGAGCAGGAAAGGGAGAATTTTCATTTTTATCCTTTGGCACAAACATTCTAATCATGTTGAGTAGAGTAGAATCCTGTCCTTCAGCCGGGAGTATATCTATTAACATGGAAAGAGTAGAGTCATTAGGTGAGAAACCAATTTCAACCAATTTCCCTAGAAGTCTCACAGCCTCATGACCTGCATTGTTCTTGAGAAGTCCTTGCAGTATAATATTGTGAGTAACATCATTTGGTATGCAACCATTCTCTTCCATTTTGATAAGAATTTCTTTTGCTTTCTCCACAAGGCCTTCTTGACATAGACCATATATGAGTGAGGTATATGTCAGAACATCGGGTAGTAAACCTTTGGAACAAAGTTCTTCAAAAAGACCACTTGCAGTACCAAACTTCCCACCCTTGCTGGTAGCATGAATGAGAATGGTATAAATAACAACATTAGAATTCGATCCACGAGTTTCCATTGAACGAAACAAAGATAATGCTTCTGCAATCCGGTTGTTTTTGCAAAGCCCATCAAGCACAATAGCATAAGTTTGAAGATCAGGAGTTACACCATCAGCTTGCATCTCATCAAGTAAATCCCGAGCAGTTGAACATTTACCCAAGTGAAACAAGCCCTGTAACAGGGTGCTATAAATAGCAATATCGGGCTCCAATCCTTTGCGAACAACTTTCCGAAACAAATGCATGGCCTCATCCACTTTTGCCTTCTTGCAAAAGCAATTTATTAGAGTGTTATAACTAATTATGTCAGGCACAATTCCCCTACGCATCATGGAACAAAGAACTTTATTCGCCTCACTCATTTTCCCTTGCAAGCAATAACCATCCATTAGTGAGTTATAGGTAACTACATTTGGTCTCTCACCATATTGAATCATTTTAAGGATGATATCCTCGGCGTCTTTCATCTTTCCTTCCCTGCAATGTGCATTGACCAATATATTATAAGTGCGTACATCAGGATAGATCTGTTTCTTGCACATTTCATCTAGCATTTGTGTAGCCTCTCTCCAACGCATCAAGTGACACAGACTCTGAATCAAAGAACTGTAAGTAAAGACATCAGGCAAAACGTTTTTATCAATCATCTCTTGTAGGAGTTTCAAAGCATCATCGATCATTTTGTCCTTGCACAGACCATCAATAATTGTGGTATAGGATATCACGTTAGCCGTAAAACCTTCTTCTTCCATTGCTCTGAGTAAGTTAATAGCCATGGTTGTTTTCCCAGATTTACATAGGCCATTCATAATAGTCCCATATGTAACTTGATTAGGTTCACAAATTTTCTGTCTGACAAATTTCTTGAATAGTTCGGCAGCATCAACAATCCTACCTTCTAAAACAAGACCATTTATAAGAGTGGTGAAGGTAACAATGTCAGGTACATAACCAAGCTTGAAGGTGCGGCCCAACATTGCAAACCCATAACTCAACTGGTTTAAATGGCAATAGCAATTAATGGAAATGTTGATGGTATACAAATCTGAAATACCCAGCAAATGCAATTGATTCAAAAGAGAAAGGGCGGGTGAAAAATGTTTCATCTTGACAATGACTAAAATCAGATGGGTAAAGTGTTTGATTGAAGGGTGAGGCTGCGTTTGGAGCATTTCATCAAACAGTTGGAGAGCATGGTCGAGATTAGTGATATTATCAAATCTGATATGATTAGGAGGGAAAGTTAAAAGGGTAGAGGATGAGATAGAAGAAGGAGTAGAGAAATTATTGAAATTGAGAAATTTTCGCCGGCGGCAAAAGAAAAGGGAGGCGAGGCATATGCCATTTGGGATCAGTCTCAACATTCTTGGTCTGTGCGTGGGACGGAGGTCTTTGGCAAACCAATCTACAGCATGTTTCAAATATTAAATTGGGAATAATTACATGAGAGGCCCTCACCCAAAAAACCAAAAAAATGTGAATTAGATGTACGGCGATGATGGCCATACGGTAAGCCCGGCCCGGCTCGACCCGTCGTCGAAGAGTCATACGGGTTTTATCCGGCTCGTCCGTGAGGAGAAACGGGCTAAAGCCTGGCCCGGCCCGTCCGTTTCATGGATTCAAAGCCCGCCCGTATAGCCCGGATCCAAGGATCCACGGGCCAAACGAATTTTACTTTTTGTTTTTTTTTTTATCTGAAAATGCTTAAAAAAAATTAAAAATGCAAAATTCTTTAGAATTAAATAAAGAATTTTATAAAAAAAAATAACTTAGTCCCAATAATGTTAGTTATATTTTCTAAGAGATAATATTATAAACTTTTATTAACTTAAGTAAATAAAACTTTATAATTATAAATTTTTATTTACTTAAGTAAATAAAAGTTTATAATTATATCTATTAGAAAATATAATTAACATTATTGGGACTAAGTTGTTTTTTTTTAATGTACATTTTTTTTAATAAATGAAGTATACCTCTTAGAAAATAATTTAGTAAAAATAATGTACATTTATTTTTTAATAAATGAAGTATACATTTGTAAACGTTGTAAATAAATGAAGTAAAATTATGAAATAACGTAGTCAATTTACTAATAGAACACAACATATTTTTTTTGGATTTTCATTGTCTTCAAATGATGGAAATTTAAATTACATAGTCTTGAAATGACATAGTCTTAAAATAACAAATCGTCACATTTCAAGCAAAACATAGTCTTGAAATGATGAAAATTTAAATTATATATTTTTTAAATAACAAAGTCTTGAAATAACATAGTCTTAAAACATAATCTTGAAAATAATTAAAAAAGGTCTTCAAATCTTCAAATAACATAGTCTTCAAATCTTCAAATTAAACATTGTCTTCAAATCACCAAATCAAATATGATCTTCAAATTTTCAAAGTCTTCAAAAAGCTTTAAATCTTCAATATCGTTGTAGCTTCAAACTCTTTGAAATTGTTGAATTCTTCGAATCTTCTAGTATCCATCTCTCAAAAACTCTTCGTTGAGGTCGTCTTCATCGGGGCTATCACATTCGTCATCTTCAAGATCTCGAAATGTACCTTGTTTCCTCAATTCCGCATCATCCCAATTCGAAAGACAAATCAACCTCTCAATTAGAGCGGGCTTGAGTTTATTCCTCTTTTTCGTCACGACTCTTCCTGCAACACTAAAAGCAGCCTCCAAAGCTACCGTGGACACCAGAGTGGTAAGTAGATCACGTGCCATCACAGAAAGAATAGGATAAATATTAGTATGAGATTTCCATCATCGGAGGACATTTAAGTCCTCAAAACTTTCACCATCTAAGGGGTAGAAGTGACTATCAAGGTATTGGTGTAACTCATTCCCCCCACTTTCAATAGTAGTACTAGAAGAGGATGACCCTTTTGTTTTCTTCAAGAAACCCCAAACTTTTTTAAACAACTTATTTTTCTCTTTTCCTAATCTTTCGGATGTAGTGTTTGGCCCTTTGAGTGTTCTAAAATAGTGGTCATACAAACGAAATACGATGGTGTGAATTTCCCTAAGTTGTTGCCTAGACAAAGTGATTACACTATTAGGTTCAAGTTCGGGCATCATGTTTTCATAAAATTGATCAAACAATTCATCTAATAAGGTGAACTTAATTCTAGGATCCATTATCGCGGCTAATTGGGAAGCTATGGGAAAATGTGGATAATACTTGGTGATTTTTTTTTCATATCCATAACGGCACCTCCAAAGATTTCATGTGTACTATGTTGGCTAATAACCCCACTTATGACATATAACTCACAACATAAAATATGGGAGGTGGGATAATAGCTTCCCGAAAATATTTTTGTAGCCCTCCAAAAAGGTTTAAGTAAACCTAATAGTGCAGTGGCTATTGACCAATAACGATCACTAATTTGGTTGTCCATTTGATAATTCGTAAAGTATTCCTTTAAGATAGTCAACCGCTCTCTTCAACATGGTATAGGTTGAGTTCCAGTTAATATCCTCGACCACTTTCGGCTTCAAGTATTTCATGTTATAAGCGGCACATAAATCAGCATAAACTTTCAACCTTGGCCCAGAATTTCGAATAACATGGCAAGCCGTGTTAATGTGGACAGTGAGGTACTTTAGTGAGCGTATCAAATCATGGATACATAGATTAAGAATGTGACATACACACCTAACATGAAACAAGGTGCCATCTAGAGGAGGATCAAATGCTTCGATCAACATTTTGGCAGTGAGTGTATTATAGGTGGCATTATCAAAGGACATGGTGAAAATTTTGGGCGTGATGACATACTCACTTAATACATCCTTAATATGGCTCGTACATTGCAAGGACATGTGGGGATAGGGCATTGTTATAAAGGAAATCACCCTCTTTTGCAACAACCAATCGTCATCAATCCAATGAGCAGTGATACAAAGTGAAGGTTTCGAAACTAGAACTTAGAGTGGCCTTCCAAGCATCGGTAGTTAAGCAAATACCACCCTTGTGATCTTGGAGTTGACTTGCTAGTTTGAGCTTACCTGTTTGGAATAGCTTCTTTATATGCCTAGTAACGGTTTGACGACTCAATGGTTGGTATGATGGGTTAAGGCCTTGAGAGTAGCGGGTCAATCTATCATCATCCGAAAGTGACACGGGCAATCGACAACTCACTAAGAACATGGTAACCAAATCAGCATCCACTCTTGGGTAAGTGACACATGGTATATTGAGTTGTGTTTGAATTGTGCCATCTCTCCCACTAGCGGCTTCAAGGTCATGGTTATCCATGTGCCTCTTTATATGAGAGGTACATGAAGCACCCGGAGGGGATAAAAATTTCTTGCATCGTTTACATTGGGCCTTTTCTACACCATTAAGAATCACTAAATCATATAAGTGGGCATACTTAGACACTTTGGGAGCCTTACCCTTATTACCCTTTCCTTTTCCCCTCGCACAGCTAGGTGCACTACCCGAGGCAACATCGATAGTAGGTGTATTTGAAATTGTGCGAGTTTCGTGGATGACTTGTACATCATCATCCTCATCCCCATCCCCACCCTCATCTATGTCTTCTATGTGTGATAGGTTCTAGATGTATAGTTTGTGTTGGGCTCATTCATCCAATCCGGGGTCGAATTCGAAGTATAGCCGCAAAATGGAGGGGTGTTGATTGGATTCGAGGATTGATTAATTAGATCAAACATAATTTGATCATTACGGTCCAAAAGAGAATTATCTATTCGTCCTAAATTTTGATGGGGTACATTACGGTGCAAAAGAGAATTATCTATTGAGTGTCGGTTTGGAATTGGTACATTTTGATTTTGAAGTGGTGGTGGAGGGGAATATGCAAATATATCATTAACTATATCATCCATGATAACTAGTAATTAAAGGAAAACAATTAACTAGTAATTCAAAAACAATTAACTAGTAATAACAAAAAAAATTAACTAGTAATTAAAGGAAAACAATTAACTAGTAATTTAAAACTTTTTTTTTTTTGAAATTTTTTATTTTTTAAACAACTCTTTTTTTTCAGATTATTTTTAATTGCTGTTTTTTTTTTTCAGATTATTTTAACTACTGTTTTTTTAATTAAAGGACTGTTTTTTTTTTTCAAAATTTTGAAAGAAACAATTAAAGCCTTAAAGGAAAACAATTAACTAGCAATTTAAAACATTTTTTTTGGAAATTTTTAATTTTGTAAAGCACTGTTTTTTTCAGATTTTTTTTAACTTATCAAAATTTTTTCAGATTTTTTTAACTCCTTTTTTTTTTTAATTAAAAGGACTGTTTATTTTATCGAAATTTTGAAAGAAATAATTAAAGGAAAACAATTAACAAAAACAATGAATTAACTATCAATTTAAAACATTTTTTTGGAAGTTTTTTATTTTTAAAAGAACTGTTTTTTTTCCAGATTTTTTTTTAACTTTTCGATTTTTTTTCAGATTTTTTAACTACTTTTTTTTTTTATTAAAGGACTGTTTTTTTCCGAAATGTTTAAAGAAATAATTAAAGGAAAATAATTAACTACTTAACACAATATTTAACTAGTAATTAGTAGCAATAAAACTAGTAAATACTATTTTTTTTGGGAATTTTCGGAATTAAGTAATATATAACAACTAACTATTAACACAACTAGTGAGTAACCCGTTAATACTCGACGGGGCATCACAAAGTTAATTAGTTAAAATAAAAAACAGAAGAAAACTATGTCGTAGTTGAAAAATTGAATTTGATCTTTGACTAATTTTTAAATTACGAATATTGTCCCAAGAAACACAAAGACAATCTGGTAATGAATTTGCGTAAACTTTTTTCTAACCTTAGTGTTTCCCCTGCTTGCTTGCTTAGTCTCTTCTAAAATGAAACTTCTAACTTGGATTTCTAATATAAATTGTTATCAATATAACTGCAATATATATGAAGGTAAAAACTCCAAAAAGTGGCATTTATCAAAAACTGCTTTTTAAAGATGGATATTACAAAAAAAACACACAAGTTGAATATTACATAAAACTTCTTAAATATTAAAAAAACTATTTTTTATTATTTTATTTATTTTTTGCATTTATCTGTCAAATGATAAATAAATGCATTTATCAGTTATAAACAACTGATATTAATCAAAAACACCAAGCACAAAATACTTTTTATAAAACTGATAAATGAATTTATCAGTTGTTTGATCATTTATCAGTTATAAACAACTGCATTTATCAGTTATTTTAACTGAAAACGCTAAAAAAAAGTAGTTTTCTGTAATATCACAACATGTTTTTTTTTTTTTTTTGTAATAACATCTTTTTTGAGATAGTTTTTGGTAAGAACTCCAAAGAAAAAAATGAAACCCACAAATTTTTTTTACCTAATTTGTCAGATACGTGTAATTTGTTAGATACGTGCCAAGCGAGACCCCACGGTTATTTTTGATGAAATTGTGAGACAATATTCCAATATATACATAGGTTATTTATACTAAATAGGGGCGTAATTCTAATAAACTGGATTTCCACCTCCCTAAGATTTTTGCAAAATTTATTTGACCTATCAAAATTTAATATTAAAAGTTGAAGTACATAAGCACTTACTAAAAAAAAAAATACTATCATTAGTAATTTTTAAAATTTCGTAAGAAAATCTTTAGTCAAATATTAATTAAGTTAATCACTAAAATAAAAGTTGAAAATCCATCGTTTCAAAATGATCTTTAATTTCAAATGAACATTCATTTTGAAGCGGAAGAAGTAAAAGATATTGTGATTCAAAATATATTCCAAATTAAATGAGCATTCATTTTGGGATAGGACGGGGGTCTGAAAAAAAGATATTGTGGTTAATAATATCCAAATCAGATGGGACGGGAGTGTGAAAATGATATTATGGTTCAAAATATCCATACAATCTGTATACCTCGCATACAGTTTTACATATTGGAACTAAACACAATTATCACTATAAAAACTTTCACATTTCAAAATTTAAACCATAAGTGTATCGCATTTGAATATCCGATATTTTATTTAAATGTTATTAGAATTAGATTAGTTATATTTTGAGCCAACTTAACCCCTTAACCCCTCTTAACTCTTAAGTAAGATTTCCAGTTTGAAATTTCATTAAATTTATTGCATTAACCTATTAAATGATCGCTTGTGGAACTCCAAGTGGCTTTAGAATAGAAAAAGGGTGGCAATTTATGTTCTATTCGTATACTCATTAAAGTTTTATCATGCTTTGAAATATTGTACTCCCTCCGTCCCACTACAACCTTCCCAGTTACTGTTTGCACAAGAATTAAGAAAAAATGTAGTAGAGTAGGTCTTGTGAGTATGAATAGTAAGGTAGGAGAGAGAAAGTGGGATATGATATAGTAATTGAATTGTTATTGTGAGTATGACATGTCGGTCTCATTAATATAAAAGTAATAAAATATTTTCATTTTAGGAAGTGTGTAGTTTGTAATGGGATGCCTAATGAGAAAAATGTGTAGTTTGTTGTGGGACGGAGGTAGTGCATTGTAATAGTAACATGTACAATAATTTAAAACATGATTTTTGTAATGAATAATACCCATTTGGAGACATCTAGGGAATGCTAACTTGTTAGAATAGAATAGGGGTGGGTGGCCAATAAATCATGCCAACATCTCCCACATACTCGGTGCCCACCAACTTATAATGGGTAGCTGCATTTTCTGTGCATGATCTTAGTTTGAAATAAATCTAAACCATGTGAACCAATTTTATATTTGTTGAAGAAAGTATAACAATGAAATGCATTTTATCCATGTCATAGGGTATTTATATTAGGGTTTGATAACATGTCACATAAATTCAACTAAGAAATCCAATTAATAGATTCAATTAATACAAGTCCTAGTCAAATCCAACAAAAATGCGAAAAAATGATCCTTACAAAAATCATAAAAAATTGAATATGAAAACAACAATCCTATATAAGTACTTGAGAAAAGGAAAAGCTAAATTGAAACATGAGAGAGAAATAAATAACAACATTATCATTTCCTTTTCTTTCCTTTCCTTTCCTATCAAAAGTTCCTTCCGTACTCCACCCATCTGTCCCAAAATAAATGTTGTATTTGGTCAATTAAGTTGATTTTTTACCAACATTTAATGATAAGTTATTTATCTTTATGGAAATTTAAAAATAGCTATGAATATTGTTTATATTGGTGTATCAATAATCATTTTCAAAATGGTATTAGGATAGTCAAATTTTCAAAATTAACTTTTTTTTTTGTCAAAGTTCAATTTAGTTGATCAAATGAAACATTTATTATGGAACGGGGGGAGTATAATGCAAGGGGGTATTGCTAACATCAATAATACTATGATGCATCTTTTCTTATCAGTATCTTAAATTAATTGATCCGTTAGCAAAAAGAATCAAAACAAAAAGGAAAGTAGAGGTGGCTATGAGAAAAAGAAAAAGAAAAATGATGAGTGAAAATAAATAAAAGATCATAAACTAACGTGAATTAACTGATCTGTTAGCAAAAAGAAGCAAAATAAAAAGGGAAGTAGAGGTAGTTACGAGAAAAAAAAAAAAGAAACATGAAACATGATGAGTGAAAAATAAATAAAAGATCATAAACTAACGTGAATATATAAAGATAAGATGAGATAGGTAGGTAGGAGTCAATATAGTTTACTTAGGTTAATTGAGAAAAAGAACTCTAGATACTCCATGATAAACTCAAATGAAGATAAAAAAAATAAAAAATAAGATGAGAGTCTCACCCGTAACTACAAGTCCGAGAATTAGCTAAATATGTGAATATATTTGGATTAGTTATTGAGATTTGAATTATTAAACATCTTAGGTAACATGTATTTAGGGTTAGTTATGAAGATTTGAAATTTTAAGCATCTTAGATAAACCATTTGATAAATATTTATAATTGATTTTAATTTATAATCAAACAAAATCCAACTAAGACTGATACTGCCACATGGAATTACACGTCATAATTTCATGTGGCACGATGAGGGAATGGAATAGGACTCTCCTATATAATATATACTCCCTCCGTCCCGCTACAAACTGCACACTTTCCTCATTGGGCGTCCCATTACAAACTGCACACTTTCTAAAATGGCAAAAAATCTTTACTATTCCCTCCACTCATTCTCTCTCCTACATTATTTTAATACTCACAACACCATTATAATTTACTATTCCCTCCACTCATTTTCTCTCCTATTTTACTTTTACACTCACAACATTTATATCATTATTTTTTTCCTTAATTCCCGCACAAATAGTAACTGTGCGGTTTCTACCGGGATGGAGGGAGTATAGATTATTAATATTATTTTTATTTATTTATTTTTTATTTATTTTATTATTATTATTATTATTATTATTATTATTTTATTATTATTATTATTATTGTTAATTTTTTATTATTAATTTTTATTTTTATTATTATTTTTATTATTATTTATTTTTATTATTTTATTATTATTATTATTTTATTATTATTATTATTGTTTATTTTTATTATTATTATTTATTTTTGTTATCATTTTTTTTATTATTATTATTTTTATTTTTATTTTTATTTTTATTTTATTATTTTTATTTTTTTATTATTTTTATTTTTTTATTTTTTTATTTTTTGTTATTATTATTTTTACTGTTTATACGTGTTATTTGATTCAGCACTTGGCTTAATACTTATGACTTATAAGGGGAATTGTGCTTTAATTGGCTTGTACATGACTTATGACTTATTTTACCCAAAATGAAATCAAACCAGTTTAAAAATGACTTGTGGGGAGTCATAAGTAATAAACACTTCCTCATAAGTCAAATCAAACGGGGCTTTATTAGAGTTTGATAACATGTCATATAAATTCAACTAAGAAATCCAATTAATAGATTCAATTAATACAAGTCCTAGTCAATCCAACAAAAATGCAAAAAAAATTGATCCTTACAAAAATCATCAAAAAATTGAATATGAAAACAATAATCATATATAAATACTTGAGAAAAGGAAAGGCTAAATTGAAACATGAGAGAGAAATAAATAACAACATTGTCATTTCCTTTTCTTTCCTTTCCTATCAAAAGTTCCTTCCGTACTCCACCCATCTATCCCAAAATAAATGTTGTATTTGGTCAATTAAGTTGAATTTTTACCAACATTTAATGATAAGTTATTTATCTTTATGAAAATTTAAAAATAGCTATGATTAGTGTTTATATTGGTGTATCAATAATCATTTTCAAAATGGTATTAGGATAGTCAAATTTTCATAATTAACTTTTTTTTTTGTCAAAGTTCAATTTAGTTGATCAAATGAAACATTTATTATGGAGCGGGGGGAGTATAATGCAAGGGGGTATTGCTAACATCAATAATACTATGATGTATCTTTTCTTATCACTATCTTGAATTAATTGATCCGTTAGCAAAAAGAATCAAAACAAAAAGGAAAGTAGAGGTGGCTATGAGAGAAAAATGAGACATGATGAGTGAAAAATAAATAAAAGATCATAAACTAACGTGAATTAACTGACCTGTTAGCAAAAAGAAGCTAAACAAAAAGGGAAGTAGAGGTGGTTACGAGAAAAAAAAAAAAGAAACACCATGAGTGAAAAATAAATAAAAAATCATAAACTAACGTGAATATATAAAGATAAGATGAGATAGGTAGGTAGGTAGGTAGGAGTCAATATAGTTTACTTAGGTTAATTGAGAAAAAGAACTCTAGATACTCCATGATAAACTCAAATGAAGAAAAAAAATAAAAAAATAAGATGAGATTCTCACCCGTAACTACAAGTCCGAGAATTAGCTAAATATGTGAACATATTTGGATTGGTTATTGAGATTTGAATTATTAAACATCTTAGGTAACATGTATTTAGGATTAGTTATAGAGATTTGAAATTTTAAACATCTTAGATAACCCATTTGATAAATATTTAAAATTGATTTTAATTTATAATCAAAAAAATCAAATTAAGACTGATACTGCCACATGGAATTACACGTCATAATTCCATGTGGCGTGATTAGGGAATGGAATAGGACTCTCCTATATAATCTATCTATATATAATAACAAGGTTGTGGTAAATGTTTTGCCATTGAGGGGTATTTTCGTTTTTTCACACGGTGGCAAGAATGCAATTAACAAGGCCAAAATGCAACGTGGCAGCGTGTTATTGGCCAATTTTTTTAATTCAAGTTGGACACGTGTCGCCTACCTGGGGAGGGGCATTTCAATCATTTACCTGGCGGGTGTCAACACGCGCCGACAATTGGGCGTATAATCAAACTTTTTTTTTTTTTTTTTTTTTTTTTTTGGGTTTTAACAAATGTCATCACCTGATTGGATGGACGGATTTCGAAAAAAAAAATTATCCCATTTCTTTGACCTCAATTATTATATATTAAAATAATTTTTTTTATTTTTTTTAACACCAAAATTCATAATTTTTTTTTTTTGTCTTTAAATAGAGACTTCTTTCATTTGATTTGGACAAAGAAATAAAATTCTCTTTTTTAAATATAAATTTGTTAATTATCCTTCACTAATTTTTTAATTTCTTTTTAGTTAAAATTAATTAAGTGTGAAGTAATTTTTTAATTATAAATGATAATAAAAAAGATCCTCTTTTTTAAAATACTTTTTCTACACCGAAATTCATAATTTTTTTTTCCTCTTTAAATAGAGACTTTTTCATTTGATTTGGACAAAGAAAAAAAATCCTCTTTTTTAAATATAAATTTATTTTTATTAAGTGTGAATTATTTATTTTTACATATAAATGATAATTATTATAATAATAATAATAATAATAATAATAATAATAATAATAATAATAATAATTTTACTAATCATAAAAATAAAGAATCAAAAATAAAGTAAACGTGGTGGGGTATAGGACAATTAGTTGGGATGGTGTTAATTATCCTTTAATAATTTTTTAATTTCTTTTTAGTTAAAATTAATTAAGTGTGAAGTAATTTTTTTAATTATAAATTATAATAAAAAAATCCTATTTTTTAAAATATTTTTTTTACACCGAAATTCATAATTTTTTTCTCTTTAAATATAGACTTTTTCATTTGATTAGGACAATGAAAAAAAAATCCTCTTTTTTAAATATAAATTTATTTTTATTAAATGTGAATTATTTATTTTTACTTATAAATGATGATAATAATAATAATAATAATAATAATAATAATAATAATAATAATAATAATAATAATAATAATAATAATAATAATAAAAATAATAATAATAATTTTACTAATCATAAAAATAAAGAATCTAAAATAAAGTAAAAGTGATGGGGTATAGGACAATTAGTTGGGATGGTGTTAATTATCCTTTACTAATTTTTTAATTTCTTTTTAGTTAAAATTAATTAAGTGTGAAGTAATTTTTTTAATTATAAATGATAATAAAAAAAATCCTCTTTTTTAAAATATTTTTTTTTACACCGAAATTCATCATTTTTTTTTCTCTTTAAATAGAAACTTTTTCATTTGATTTGGACAATGAAAAAAAAATCATCTTTTTTAAATATAAATTTATTTATATTAAGTGTGAATTATTTATTTTTACTTATAAATGATGATAATAATAATAATAATAATAATAATAATAATAATAATTATAATAATAATAATAATAATAATAATAATAATAATAATAATAATTTTACAAATCATAAAAATAAAGAATCTAAAATAATGTAAAAGTGGTGGGGTATAGGACAACTATTTGGGATGGTGTTTAATTTTTTTAAACAAAATCATTGATTATTTATAAATTATATAGGGTTATTTAATATTATATATGTATATATATATATATATATATATATATATATATATATATATATATATATATATATATATATATATATATATATATATATATATATATATGTATATGGGGGAGTGTGATGAATGTGGGTTTTGGTTTCTATTTAATAAGTGAGATGGGATAATATGGTTATTTTTTTTATTTAGTTCGATATATCAAACAATTTTTTTTTTTTTTTTACCAAGTTGGACACGTGTCGGCATGCTGGGCAGGGGCATTTTGGACAATTCCATGGCGAGTGGAAACCACGCGTCGACAATCGCATGTTCTATCAACATTTTTCCCTTTTTTTTTGACACATGGCAGCACACGCTTGGATGGATGGATTTCAAAAAAAATTTATCCCATTTCTTTGACCTCAATTATTATATATTAAAATAATTTTTTTTTACACCAAAATTTATATTTTTTTGTTTTCTCTTTAAATAGAGACTTCTTTTATTTGATTTGGACAAAGAAAAAAAATCCTCTTTTTAAATATAAATTTGTTAATTATCCTTTACTAATTTTTAAATTTCTTTTAGTTAAAATTAATTAAGTGTGAAGTAATTTTTTAATTATAAATGATAATAAAAAAAATTCATAATTTTTTTTCCTCTTTAAATAGAGACTTTTTCATTTGATTTGGACAAAGAAAATCCTCTTTTTTAAATATAAATTTATTTTTATTATGTGTGAATTATTTATTTTTAATAATAATAATAATAATAATAATAATAATTTTACTAATCATAAAAATAAAGAATATAAAATAAAGTAAAAGTGGTGGGGTATAGGACAATTAGTTGGGATGGTGTTATCCTTTAATAATTTTTAATTTCTTTTTAGTTAAAATTAATTAAGTGTGAAGTAATTTTTAATTATAAATTATAATAAAAAAATCCTATTTTTAAAATATTTTTTTACACCGAAATTCATAATTTTTCTCTTTAAATATAGACTTTTTCATTTGATTTGGACAATGAAAAAAAAATCCTCTTTTTAAATATAAATTTATTTTTATTAAGTGTGAATTATTTATTTTTACTTATAAATGATAATAATAATAATAATAATAATAATAATAATAATAATAATAATAATAATAATAATAATAATAATAATAATAATAATAATAATTTTAATAATCATAAAAATAAATAATCTAAAATAAAGTAAAAGTGATGGGGTATAGGACAATTAGTTGGGATGGTGTTAATTATCCTTTACTAATTTTTAATTTCTTTTTAGTTAAAAATTAATTAAGTGTGAAGTAATTTTTTAATTATAAATGATAATAAAATAAATCCTCTTTTTTAAAATATTTTTTTTTACACCGAAATTCATCATTTTTTTTTCTCTTTAAATAGAAACTTTTTCATTTGATTTGGACAATGAAAAAAAAATCATCTTTTTTAAATATAAATTTATTTATATTAAGTGTGAATTATTTATTTTTACTTATAAATGATGATAATAATAATAATAATAATAATAATAATAATAATAATTATAATAATAATAATAATAATAATAATAATAATAATAATAATAATTTTACAAATCATAAAAATAAAGAATCTAAAATAATGTAAAAGTGGTGGGGTATAGGACAACTATTTGGGATGGTGTTTAATTTTTTTAAACAAAATCATTGATTATTTATAAATTATATAGGGTTATTGAATATTATATATGTATATATATATATATATATATATATATATATATATATATATATATATATATATATATATATATATATATATATATATATATATATATATGTATATGGGGAGTGTGATGAATGTGGGTTTTGGTTTCTATTTAATAAGTGAGATGGGATAATATGGTTATTTTTTTTATTTAGTTCGATATATCAAACAATTTTTTTTTTTTTTTTTTTACCAAGTTGGACACGTGTCGGCATGCTGGGCAGGGGCATTTTGGACAATTCCATGGCGAGTGGAAACCACGCGTCGACAATCGCATGTTCTATCAACATTTTTCCCTTTTTTTTTGACACATGGCAGCACACGCTTGGATGGATGGATTTCAAAAAAAATTTATCCCATTTCTTTGACCTCAATTATTATATATTAAAATAATTTTTTTTTACACCAAAATTTATATTTTTTTGTTTTCTCTTTAAATAGAGACTTCTTTTATTTGATTTGGACAAAGAAAAAAAATCCTCTTTTTTAAATATAATTTTGTTAATTATCCTTTACAACTTTTTAAATTTATTTTTAGTTAAAATTAATTAAGTGTGAAGTAATTTTTTTAATTATAAATGATAATAAAAAATACTCTTTTTTAAAATATTTTTTAACACCAAAATTCATAATTTTTTTTTCTCTTTAAATAGAGACTTTTTCATTTGATTTGGACAATGAAAAAATATCCTCTTTTTTAAATATAAATTTATTTTTATTATGTGTGAATTATTTATTTTTACTTCTAAATGATAATAATAATAATAATAATAATAATAATAATTTTACTAATCATAAAAATAAAGAATATAAAATAAAGTAAAAGTGGTGGGGTATAGGACAATTATTTGGGATGGTGTTTAATTTTTTAAAACAAAATCATTGATTATTTATAAAGTATATAGGGTTATTAATATAATGTGTATATATATATATATATATATATATATATATATATATATATATATATATATATATATGGGGAAGTGTGATGAATGTGGGTTTTGGTTTCTATTTAATAAGTGGGATAGGGTAATATGGTTATTTTTTTATTTAGTTCGATATATCAAAGAATTTATTTAATTTTTTAAAAATAAATCTTTGAAGCATAGAAAATAAAGTATGAAAAAATTTGTTGATTTTTCTATTCGTCTCAAAAAATAGTGTATTTATAATATAGGAATTAATTTGATTGAAAAAAAGGAAAATATTAGTGAAGAAAAAAAATTAGATAAAGAAATTATTATTTCAATTTAATTTAATCTTTGATTTTTTTAATGTGGGTAGGAAATAGGGTATGTACTAATTTTACTAAAAGCTTGGTCTCAATTTTTTAAGTCTCAATCTATATATTTAAAATAGGTCATTTATTCATTTTAAGATATATTGTTTACTAATGTTGTCTCTATAGTTGCTCTTTATACTAATCAATGTTTCATCTACTTTGCAATTTAAATAATTTTATAGGTCCCTTCATCCCAGAATGAGTTATATATATATATATATATATATATATATATATATATATATATATATATATATTTAAAATTATTAGTCTTTATTTTCAAAAAATCAAAATTTTGCCATGAAGAATTATATGTCACTACATCCAGAGTTAAAAGGTAAATGATTTTACATATTGATATGTAATGATGATAATACTGACCACTTTGATATTTGTACTAACAATATAGTATTCAAGAAAGTTTTCACAATATCTAAAACAACTCGCTTTTCTGTTTGTTTTAATTTAATTGTCGTCTTTTGAGCATGCAGTTTGGGTAACTCAGAAGCTTATTCTCAAATTATTATCTGTTGTATACATTTAAAAAAAGGGATATCGGTTGAAATAATAATAAAAAAATTATGGGATATATGTAGAGTTTAACGGCGGAGGAGGGTCAATTTACTCCTTCGCGTTGTTGGCTCGTCATATATATATATATATATATATATATATATATATATATATATATATATATATATATATATATATATATATATATATATATATATATATATATATATATATATATATATACTATTTGAGAGGGAATTTGTTTGTGTGTGTGAGAGGGTTGAGAGAGAGAGAGAGTATGAAAGAAAATTCTTTCTATTAATTTTCAAAACGTAAATTGAAGCGTCCCTCCAACTGATTACAAGTTCTCCTTATATAGATGGAGAGAGGACACTATTACAGACACCTGTCCATTCTGGACACCACACCTTTACAAAAGAAATAAAACAAACAACTTTACAAAAGAAATAAAACAAACAACTTTTACAAAAGTAAGTAACATTATTGAAGTCGGGTACACATTGGGCCCCATCGTCACTATCAATAATGGCTTTCTTAAAAGAAAACAAACTACTTTACTTTACTTTAATAAAGCAAGATTCTTGCTGTCTAAAGCAACCAGTATTGCTAGAAAGTCCATTGTCTTCATTTGCCGACATGATTATCCCTTGTCTTTAGCTACCGACTTGGAGTAGTGCGGTCCTCATTATTCAACCTGTGATATTGCAGCGTTGCTTTATCTTAATCAGCCTTCGATTTAACTGTAACCTTCTCTTTTTAGACAGTATTAATTGGTTTTGAAGTATTTCTATCACCGGACATACTCCCTTTCTTTTTTCTTCTTTTATTTCTTCTTTAAGCTCCTTAATTTATTTTATGAGCTTAGTTTCTAATTTATTAAATTTTTCAAACGATTGTTTGACTGGATTGTCCGCCATTTAACCTTTAATCTTTGGCCGGGAATTTCCCTTTTACTGCAGCCTTAGCTTGTTGAGATATAGCCTCTATTAAGGAGTCCCAAATATCTTCTTGGGTTGGCTCAGGCTGAGTCTCTCCTGCCAGACAATTGAAATTATTAATGGAATCAAGTGACCCCCGTGATGACACTGTTTTCATAGAATCATCATCCTTTGCTGATTGATTGGGAAATGCCGAGAGGAATTGGTTCTTCATATGGTCCAGAACTTTCACCATAATTTTCTCCTCCGATTCCTTGGGATATTTTTTCTGAAAATAATTTTTCAGACTGCTCATTGAGCCAGGCTGGAAGCATTGCTCCTTAGACCCTTGATTATGGTCATCCTTAATAACAGTTTGAATTCTAACTGTCAACTTTTTTAAATCTTCCTCATTCATTCTACCCCACCATTTAAAAAAGAAATTTCTTTGTAAAATTGGTATATCAAGATCATCATGAGCGATGGATATTGTCCATCTCCAAATCCATGGAATTTGGAATTTTGCAAAGAATAAGAAAGGACATTGTCCATAAATTAATTTTTCTGTTTGCAATTGTGCAACTAGTGGACTATTGTCACACCAAGGATTAGATAAATCCCCAATTTCTTTTGGTAAAATTTCCAAAGAAGGTCCAAATTTTGACCACCAGTTATAAAACCAATTTGGAACGGGTTTTTTTTTTCAGAATTTCTGGATTTATTGAGAAAACCAAGAATGTTTGTTCTTAGGGTTTTGATAATAAAATACTTTTGAAAATGCTTGGATATAATCCCAATAATTAAAATAGACATATTGGCCTTCAGCTATTTTCACAGCTTTATCTCCATTGGGATTTAATCCCCACTCTCTAGGGAGTAGAATTTTATTAATATGGCATTTACTGTAATTTATAAATTTCTCTTCACTACTACTATTGTAATAGTGAGTAATTGTTACTGATTCAGTAACTATGAGCAATATTTCCAGATTAGGTCATGCCTGCCCATGGAGGCCTGGATAACCTCTAGATTCGAGGTATCTGGTCTTAATTGACTAGGCATCATTTCTTGTAATTTTGAGGTCCTCATCCTCAATATACATCACAAATTCTGTGATTGGATTTTCATAATATTCCTGCTCCTGAGTATTCTCAGCAATTGTCATATCTCTATAAGATATCATCGTATTAGATGATGAGGTGGAAGCAAATTCTTCCTTTTTACTTGGTGCAGGTGCAGAGGATTGCTGCAAATTTCCTGACCTAGCTGGGTACATTGACCTGATTGCCATAGGAACATTTGGTACCGCATGATATCCTATTATAGGAACAGTTGGTACTTCATTGTAATGATAAGGTATCCTTCCTCGACCACGACCATTACCGCGACCTCTTCCCCTATTAGGGGTAGTTATTTTCCCTGTAGGAATTCTCTGGTTAAATAATCAGCAAGAGAATTATTTTCTCCTTTTATATATTGAATATCAAATTCAAAGGCAGACAGCTGAGCTTGCCATCCTGCAAAAATTTGCTTTGCCACAAGATTTTTAACATCTTTTTCAATAATTGATTTTACTGAACTGCAATCAATTCTTAGTAAAAATTTTTGATTTAATAAATCATCCTGAAATTTTGAAATACATTTAATTACAAAAAGCATTTTTTTCTTAATAGTTGAATATTTCAACTGAGTAGGATTCCATTTTCCCGAAGTAAATCTAACTAACATTTCTCTCGAATTCTCAGGATTTACTTGTTTTAGAATACCTCCATATCCTATATCGGAAGCATCAGTTTCTACTATTTTAAAATAATTTGGATTTGCCAAAGACAAACAAGGTAGACATTTTACCTTTGATTTAATGATTCTTACGGCTTGAGTATGTTCCTCCATCCAGGGTTTAGGATTCTTTTTTAATCTAGAATACAGTATAGTTGTATCTCTAGCCAAATTAGCATAATAGTATGAAATATAATTTAGACTACCTAAAAACCTTTGTAATTGTTTTGTATCATTTATGACATCAGGAAATTTAGAAGCAAATTCAATACTTCTATCTATAGGAATAATTTTTTCTTGGTCAATAACATGACCCAAAAATCTAACTTGAGTTTGAAATAATTTCATTTTTGGTGCAGATACCACCAAACCATTATGAATTATCAAATTTTTAAATATTTTAGATGTTTAAAATGTTGTTCTATTGTTTTAGAAAATACTAAAACATCATCAATATATACAATTATAAATTCTGTGTATGGATTGAAAATATCATTCATAATATTCTGAAATTCAGAAGGAGCATTTTTTAAATCAAAAGGCATTACATTCCATTCATAATGTCCAAATGGAACTGTAAATGCAGTTTTATACCTATCAGATTCACTAATTTGAATCTGCCAATATCCAGATTTCATATCGAATTTCGAAAAGATTAAAGCTTCATTTAGCCTATCTAATAAATCTTTTTTATTAGGAATTGGATATCTAATCCATTTTAACACTTTATTAAGTGGTTTATAATTTATTACTAATCTAGGAACACCTCGTTCCTTTTCAGCTGCGTTATTCACATAGAAAGCAGTGCAACTCCAAGGAGATTTAGATTTTCTGATTAATTTCTTCTCTAATAGAGAATTAATTTCATTTTTACATAATTCTAAATATTCTCGATTCATTTGAGCCGGTCTAGCCTTAGTAGGTATTTATTTTTCGTCAAAACCATCAATGTAAGGTAAAGAGACAAAATGTTTCTTTCAATCCCAAAAAGCATTGGGTAAATTATTACAAATTTCATTTGTAAATTGTTGCTCAATTAATTTAATTTGATTTTGAATATTATTCTTTTTGAGTTGTTCATTAATATTCAAAATTCCTATTTCTTCTTTAAGAAAGCATAATTGTTTTTCTTTATTTAAAAGAACATCCCTAACTTCATTAAGCATACGGGTCTGAGGATCTGTAATAAATTCAAATATAATTTCTTTACCATCTATTATGGTTGATATTCCTGTTTGGTCAATATTAATTATTGGCATAATTTTATGAAGAAAATGGGTTCCCAATATTATTCTATGGGTAAGACCTCTTACCATAATAAAAGAAGTAGATAAACAAATATTTTGATTACAAATATAAGCATCAAATAATTTGTATTTAACTCTTAATTTATCTCCTCCTGCTTGGGTAAGAGATTGAGTAGTTTTTGAAAAATATTTAGTAGGAATAATTCCTTCTTGCAAACAATTCAAATCAGCACCACTATCAATTAGTGCTATTTCATTTTCTAATATAAAATCTCTATTAATTACAAGAGTTATTTTCACAAATCATTTTTGTGATGTAACTTGGTCTAAAAGATTTAAATATCCCTTTAACTCAGTATTACTGATAGAAGCAAGATCTTTTTCATTATTGCTAGAAGAAGCAATATCTTGTATTTCCTTTAATTTAAGAGATTTGGTTTCTAACAGGGTCATTCTTGTTGATAGGGATTCATTATTTTGTTTAATCTGATATATTTCATATTTTAACAAGTTTATTTCTCTTTTTAAATCATTAATAGAAACAGGTGTTTCTTTAACATTAGATTGTTGAAATATATGTAAAACCTCACTTAATTGGTAAGGCGCTTCTACTATTAAAGGTGATTCCTCTTTAATTAACACTACAAGAAAAACGGCAGTTAGTGACGGAAAAATCCGTCACTAAATGCCAAAAATCCGTCACTAAATCAATTTAGTGACGGATTTTAGACGTAAAAAATGCGATGTTAAAACGTGCGTCACTAAATTTTTTGACGGATTAGCGACGGTTCTCAATTAGATTTAGTGACGAAAATTTCCGTCGCTAACGTTTTAAAATCCGTCGGTAATTTGGTAAAATAAACGACCAATTGAAAGCATTATGCCGACGGATTAGTGACGGATTTTCCGTCGCTATCTAAATGGACGTTTTATTTTTTGGATCAATTTAGTGACGGATTAGCGACGGATTTTTCGTCGCTTTTTAAATGGTCGTTTTATTTTTTGGACCATTTTAGTGACGGATTATTGACAGATCATTTCGTTGCTATTATTTTTGATGCTGTAATTATTATTTTTATTATTAATATTACTGACGAAATATTCCGTCGCTATTTTTTATGCTGTAATAGTAAATTTTATTATTTAATATTACTGACAAATTATTCCGTCACTAAATTTATCAAAAAAAATCAATATTTATTCGTTTTTTTATATGCCAAATTATTGAGGGGTTTCTCGACGAATATTTCCGTCGCTAAATTTGCATTTTATATTAAAAATGCAAATTTTAACTAGACTTGAAAATGAAGGTTAGTTTGGTCAATATGTTATTACAAATCAAGAAAATGCTAAAATTTTATCATACTATTATTTCTTAGTTATTGCCCAAAATTTTAACTAGACATGAAAATGAAGGTTAGTTTGGTCAATATGTTATTACAAATCAAGAAAATGCTAAAAATGAATATACACATCTTTTGGGTCTGATTATTAACATGACATTACTTTACAAATGTATAATCAAATAATAAATTTACATTGCCATTAACATTACCCCTACTAACACTAACAAAGCACCCTCATACATAAAATGACACAACATATAATTAATAATAAAAAAAAATTGGCCAAAACAATAGCATCCTCGACTCGACTCGTAATTACTTTAATATAATCTGAAAACTGGTGGCACGTACACGAAGGCAACTCCGATGGAAATGGGTTCTCGATCCACAGCTACAATCCATCTTGTTAAAGAAGGATTTTCATTTTTTTGCACAAATGCTAGCACCACCTGGGATGGGAAATGAAGACTCTTCAGAACTCTGCTAAAACAAAACATCAACAATTTTTAATCAGTTCCCAAGTGTCGTTCTTCTTTAGAGCCTCCATTTCTTCTATCATAGCTTTCTTCCACTGAGGATGATTGAGGGCTTATTTAAAATTGGGAGGGTATCTTGGTGGAATAAATCGCTGAAACGAAATTTAAGAGAAGGAATTATTATCGCTTAGCTTGGAATTTCCCTGCCAGGGACCTGAACCTTAGAAGATTACTGTACCTGCTAGATTTGAGGGAATGAGGGCATGATTGAGAGAGGATGAGGGAGGCGAAGGTGATGGCAGTGAATAGGAGAAGGGGCGCCGGTGATAGCAGTTAAGGGAAGAGGGGCCGCCGGTGATGCAGTGAAGGGGAGAGAATGAGGGAGCCGATCGGTGATTGAAAGAAATTGAGGGAGGCGGCTGGAATGGAGGTAGGGTAACCGCCGGTGATGGAAGTGAAGGGGAGAGGGGGAGCCGGTGATGGCAGTGAAGGGGAGAGGGGCCGCCGGTGATGGTGGTGGTGGTTGGATCGGATGGTGAAGGACCGTGTGAAGAGAGAGAGAAGATGAGGGAGGCGGATGGTGAAGGAAGGTGAAGAGAGAGAGAGAGAGAAGAAGTGGTAGGGTTTTATTTAGTAAATGAGTGAAAAAGTGTGAGAAAGAATTTTGGCCATTGATTTAAATTGAATGGAGGGTTGAGATGATGATCCAAGTGAAATAGTTTATTAAAATGTGAGCCATTGAATTCATGTCAAATGTGTTATTATAGATGGCTAAGATGGTGATCCATGTCAAAGATAAAAATTTAGTAAAATAAATGTCAAATAGTTAATAATGCTTATTATTTTTATTATTTTTTATTTTTTATTGAATTGGAAAAAATATTTTAGACTTTTTTTATTACTGAAATTTACAAAAATTTATCTAAAATATTTACATGCTTTTATTTGATTTACCCAAAATTTTAGTTAAAGTAGTATGTCTAAAATCAATTTTTTAAAATTTTTTTTTTAAATAATTTTTTTTTAAATAAACTTTCTTACTAAAAAATGTCTAAAACATTTATCTCTATTCAAAAAAATAAATAAAAAAATACTCATAATGAAAGGATATTGTCTGTCCCTCATTTATTTAGTTAATTTCTAACTTATTTTATATAAATTTTTTAAACAACATCCTTACCAAAAAAAAGTCATAATGAGATGTTAGTTAGTAATGAATTTTTTTTTAAAAAAAAATTATATAAAAAAGGTTAAGAATTTTAATGAAATGAAAGTATATAATAGAAAAAAGAGAGATGGACAATAGCATTTCTTTTAAATTAGGATCCTTAATTGAGTCTATCATTTTTAATGCTTTTTCTTGATCAGCATTCAACACATTTAATCCATGCATGTCAACTATGGATTTCCAATAGCTTAATTCGTTACTTAATTCATTACATTGACAATTATTGTTGAGCTTCTCTAACTCTTCCTCCCCCGAAGAAGTTACTTCAACTATCTCAAAATTTTCATTATTAGAAAATTCTGCTTCTTCGTCAGAATTAACAAGCATTATCTTTTTTAATTGTGAACGTAATTGTTCATCTTCTATTTCATTAAGGGCTTTTTTAGTCCAACATTGATTAGCATAATGACCAATCTTTCCACATTTATGACAACTTATTTCAAGCTTTTTAGCTTTTCTTTTGCCATTTTTAGGCATAAAAGCTTTTCCTTTTTGTTTAGGCTTAGCCTTATAATGACGTCTTTTATAATTCTTTTTGTACGGATTTTTGTAATAATTTTCTTTATTTTTAAAAGATTTATTTTTCTTATAAATAATTTTATTTTTTTTATTTATTTTAAATTTCTTTTCAGGAATTAATGATTTTCCTAAGTCAAAAGCAAATTGTTCACAGAATTCACCCAATTGGTGCTTTTCTGATAGCTTTTGCTTTTTTAATTGATTTTTTAACTTAATGTCATTACACAAAGCTAATCCTTCATTTATGTAACTACATATTAGTTGCCCATAAGTTAATTCAGAATAATTAATATTTATTCCATCATTTTTCATCCTTAAAGATTGCCGAACCTTTTCAGCAAAAAGATGAGGAAGGCCATCTATAAATTTAGATTTCCAATGGGTTGAATTAGGGTTTGTTAATTGATAAACCCTGGTTAAAAATGTATCTTTATACCATCTAAAATGGGTTAAAGATGGACATCTTAGGTTTTGAAGAAGTGTATGCAACTTCTCGGCAATTGGAATTGTAATTCCTACAAAATGTTGTAGGATAGCAAGACACAATGTGTACACTGCATCTTCTTCAGTAGTAACCATTGTACTACCTGGTTTAGTTTTAACCACTTTTTTATGGTTTCTTATTTCTATTTTTTGTGGTTTCGTAAGATAACGATCCCACCAACCTCTTAATTGACCTACAAAACCGGTGATAACAAAATTTGCTATGGCACTATTGCTATTGCCATGCTGCTTACACACGGTAGAATACATCATTATTCTATGTATTACGTCTAAAATTTGTTTATCATTTAAGCCATCAATATTCCATTCATAAATGGCTTTTCCAGAGTAAGAATTCTGGAATGGCTCAGGTTCTTCAAAAAGAAGATCTTGAGGCGAGGGTCTTTGATAATAATATTTATCAAGAGGTTTAGGAGCATAAATTGGATTTAATTCACCAATATTATTATTAGTGTTTAAATCAGCAAACATATTAGTTAACTGATTAATCTCTTCATTCTCTTCTGAGGATTCAGATTGACTTTCAATCTCAGTCTCATCATTTTCAGAAGACTCATTTTGCTTTGATGTTCCTTCTTTAGAAAGAACACTGAGATTTAAATTTCTCAATTTTTGTTCTAAAATATGAACAAACTCATTAGTATTATCCTCCATTTTAAATCCTTGAACCGAAATAGGAGGTTGAATCATAGGAACATCTGTTTGAACAGATGGACATGACTCTTTTTGCTCTTCTTTATTTAATTGATTTAGTTGATCAATTATTACCCTTTGTTGATCCATTTGTTGGTTAATCGTATCTTTAAGAGAAGTCAACTCTCTTTCTAGAGATACAAATTGATCACCTAAACAGACCAAAAAGGTGTTTGTATAATTTTGAGATTTAATTAGAGTATTTAATTCTCTAATTGTTATTTGAGCAGAATCAATTCTCTGCAAGCTACCATAGGCAGTAGCCTCTATATCTTTATTTAACCAAAAAGCTTGTTCATGTGGAAAAGGTGCCTTAACCGTTTCCCCTATCTTAGTATTCCAAGACCTTTGTATTACTGAGATTTCATTATCTATTTCATCTATATGATGATTTAAAAATCATTTTACAAAGTATGTAAGCTTTTGATTTTTTTCTAAATATTCGTAATATTTATTTTTAAATTCCATTAACTCTTCGTGTGAGTATTTATTAAAATACCATTCACGAAACTCTTTATTGTCATCTTCTTGGAATTCCCTATTAAGAATTCCTCTTATATGACTTCCTGGAGAATAATCCATTATATATGAAAACTCATTTCTGATTGAGTAGGAGATTGCCTACTTTTGTTTTTAATTTTATTATAAATTCCTTCTGGAATATTATTTTGACTTATTCTTTTTTCTTCTACAGAAGATTCTATCTCTTCTCTCTCTTGAGAGGTAGAAGCTCTAAAAGTCTCCTTAGGAAGAGTATAAAATTCACTAGGGGTGGAATACCTTGCCGACATTGACCTAGGCAATTTTATAGTCATTTGAGAACTAAAGTTAATTTCTACATCCCCTTCGGATGTTTGAATTATTTGATCTATCTGATTATTTAATTTTGGTTCAGGTTCTATTTCTTGAGGAAGGGACCAAGTTGTAGGGAAATTTATTTCATTCCATTTAATTAACCTATTGGTTGCTATATTCGGGGTTAATAAATTAGTTTGGACTACCGTAGTAGTTCCTGGAAATGATATTTGTTTCACTTTTGGATTTAAAGTATGTAAGACCTTATAATAAATCCTATAGCATATTGCTATTATTTCACTTCCTTGTTTAAAATTATTACCACTAGTATGAATGGTTAATTGCATAGCATCAAATAAATTACTATCAGATAAAGATAGAGTCAAATTAGGAGATACATCAAAATAAACTGGTCCATGACATAGACTAGTTTCAATTAAAGCTGCTAGAGAAGGCTTGAAATCTCTACATCTACCATCTCTAGCATATGCCATAATACTTGAATTAGTCCCTAATAAAGTCAAGGGTTTGAATGCAATTTGCACTAATCCTATATGGATAAATTTATAATTCTTAAAAGAAATCAAATCCTTTTTACTCAACAACTTAATTGTTTTAGTATTTTCGAAAATTCTAATTGTTTGCTCTAGGGTTTTAATAGCAAACCTAGATCGCATATCAAACAATCCAATTTTATAGATTTGATTTGAAGGAACGGATGGGATTACCCATTTGTTTAATTTATCCAAATTCTTGGGATATTCAACTAATTCTGCATTCTTAATTAATTCCTCTTGATGATCATTATCATCTATATTCATCATAAGCTTGATGTGGTTGGTCGAATAATATATGTCTTGCTAAGTATGATTTATTAACATAAAAAGTAAATGACATAAAAGTACAATCTTTTTGGTCATCTTTGCAAACGAGTTCTTCGTTCAACTATCAATCCGAAGGGATAGACGGAAGAAATCCAACAAACGAATTGCTCATTTAACTATCAACCCGAAGGGATAGACGGAATAAATTCCAAAATCAAAGATGGACGGAATATTTTTAGCAAAAATTTTCTTTATCATTTTCATCATAAAACAGCCTTTTCGCCATCCTCGGCATTTACGGCTAAAAGATGAACTTTCAAGAAAACACTAAAAATATTTCCATTTTTACTCTTTTTTTTTTTCTCATTTTTTTTTCAAGAAAACACTAAAAATATATATATATATATATATATATATATATATATATATATATATATATATATATATATATATATATATATATATATATATATATATACTCCTCCGTCCCACGTAACTGTGGACCTACTTTTTGGGCAATGGGAATTAAGGAAAAGTATGAGAGAGAAATAGGTGGAGGAGGTGTTTGTGAGTATGAAAAATTAAATAGGAGAGAGAATGAGTGGGAGGAATAGTTACGAGAGAGAATGTTGTGAGTGTAAAAGTAAAGTAGGAGAGAGAATAAGTGGGTGAAATAGTAAAAATTCTTTGCCATTTTGGGCATTTCACACTAATGTGAGACGTCCCAAAAAGGAAATAAGTCCACAGTTACGTGGGACGGAGGGAGTATATATATAATTTATATATAATTTATATTTGTAAAATGTTTATTTCAAATTTTAGATTTATTTTACAAAACTAATACACAATAATAATAATAATCAATTTTTAAAGTTATGTGTTACTTTTCGTTATCCATAAAATTCCCGATTTTATTATGTATTACTTTAAGTTGTTTATGTGTATGTATGCCTAATAATTTAATAAAAAATATGAAAATGAATTAAAATAATTGATAGAAGAGAGAATTTATGAATTGGTCATATAGGGGATGATGAATTTGGATTAGGCTTTGTATTTAATTAATGGGTAAATCACTTATTCCTTATTTAATGTCTCATAATTGTCTGTAATAAAAATTTTAAAGTGTATGATAATTTATTTTTCATTTCACGATGTTTTTATTATTGTTTTCCTTTTATGTTATGCCTATTAATAAAAGTCATGGTAGATATTAACTTTTGTATGTCATTTTTTTTCAAATAGATACAATGTATTTTGGTATTCTCAATTATATTTTGCATTATCGAAATTTCACATTCCCGATGGTCCGAAGATATTGATATGTAATGATGCACTTCCTTCCTCTTTCGACATTTGTACCGTTAAATTTGTCTTTTAAAGATGTGTTTCACAATGTATAAAATGTTTGTCCCATTTAGTCATTTTATTTAGTTTTCGTCTTTTTAAGCATTAATAACTACCCGCCCATCGCACGGATGTAACACTATATTTATTTTAGTGACCTTCAATCTGATATTTTTACTGACAATATATTTTTCAAATCATTTTTTTATAATGTATACAAACATCTCTATTTCCTTTTGTATTCGTTTGAATTTCAATCAGTTATTCGTTATTAACTGTCCGTGCATCGCACGGGAGTTAAACTAGTATATATAGATATTAAAGCATGAAATTTAAGACAATATGAAATACTTAAAACAATAAAATTACCTCCACCTTCTTTCTTAATGGGATGGGTTTGAGAAAATTTTGAGGTTGTATGAATTTATTAACGGATATATATGGGGACATTAAGGACAATTTACAAAAAAAAAATAAAAAATGGGCCAAACGGATTTTGGGTCAAACGGGCTTCGAAGCCCGCGGGCTAAGCCCGGCCCGTCGAAAATTTTCAACATCAGGCCTGTACCGTTTAAATCACGGGTTGGACCACGGGCCACGGGCCAAAAAAATGTCCACGGGCTAAGGTCCATTTTGGCCATCATCAATGTACGGTTTGATATACGTGATAATTACTATAAATTAAAAGAGAGTATCAATTTCCTAAATTAGATGCGCATTTTCGGTAAAAATTACATTTTAATATAATCTTCTATCAATCCGTTCAGTAAAAAACTAACTAAATCATCTTGAATATAAACAATGAAAGTATCATTTACAATTTGCTTGATCGGCAAATTGTTTGTAGTAAAATATCCTTAATTTCTTATAAATGTTATAATAATATGATGATAATCACCTTTGAAAATTTATATAGATATATATACTCATTGTCTTCCGAAAAAAAAAAAAATTGATTTAAATATTTCACTAAAAGTCATGCTAAAACAAAATTACATTTTTAGCTACTAGTATACAAATGTAATAATTACAAAAATAGTATAAATATTAGAAACTTTAAATGAGATTTTTTCTCAAATAATTCCATTTTGAAATTATAAACGTGATTATCGCACCTCTAAAAACACTATATTATCCTAAATAACTCATTATTTTTTTCATTTTACCCTCATTAAAAAAAGGGGCAGTTACCAAATCATCCCTCACCCTAATAAAAACGATCACCTAGGACAAGGATTTTCGAAATTGACCACCAGGTCCTCTCAGCGTAAATGGACGCGCATGCCCTTGTTAGATTAGGCAAAAATTACACAATTACCCACGCTTAAGTGACGTAGACGCATGTGGTCCATTCCCCATCCCCCTTTGTGCTTTCTTTCTCCCTCTTTCTTTTTTTCCCCTCAAAACTTTAAAATGAAATATCTTAAAATCTAGAAATAAATAAAAAAAAAAATCTGAAACCACTGTTGTTTTTGTATCGTCAGTATATATCAAACTAGTAGGATCAACATATAATCTGGAGCAAATTTGAGAAGTTCACAGCTGTTACAAGTTCACAGTTGTTTTGGCTAAATTCATAATTTCTGCATGAAAATGACATTATTTACTTAATTTACAGATTTTTTTAGTTAAATTCACGCAGTTGTTTTAGTTAAGTTCACAGTTGTTTTTAGTCTTTTATAGCATTTATTTTTCAATTTTATGAGATTATTTGACCAATTTGTTAAGTTCAATATTATTTTTTTGTTAAGTTCACAGTTGTTTTAGTCTTTTATGGCCTCTATTTTTGCAATTTTATGAGATTATTTGACATATTTGTTATGTTCACAAATGTTTTTACTTAAGTTCACTATTGTTTTCTGTTAAGTTCACTGTTGTTTTAGTCCTCTATGACCTTTATTTTTGCAATTTTATGAGATTAATTGACATATTTGTTATGATCATAATTGTTTTTACTTAAGTTCATTGTAGTTTTTTTGTTAAGTTCACATTTGTTTTAGTCATTTATGAGCTCTATTTTTGCAATTTTTTGAGATTATTTGACATATTTGTTATGTTCACATTTGTTTTTAGTAAATTATTGCCTCTGTTTTGAATTTTATGAGATTATTTGACATATTTGTTTAGTTCACTGTTGTTTTTTGTTAAGTTCACAATTGTTTTAGTCCTTTATGACATCTATTTTTGTAATTTTATGAGATTATTTGACATATTTGTTATGTTCACAGTTGTTTTTACTTAAGTTCACTGTTGTTTTTTTTTGTTAAGTTCACAGTTGTTTTAGTCCTTTTTATGACCTCTATTTTTGCAATTTTATGAGATTATTTGACATATTTGTTATGTTCACAATTGTTTTTACTTAAGTTCACAGTTGACAGCTCTACACTAAGCTTGTCCATGTCGCCTTTCTCTCTCCTTCCGTGGCAGCGATGATTAGATTTAGCAAAATGTGGGTCTCGCTCGACATAAAATCATCGAGTTCAAAAAGAGGGAGGGGACCATTGTGGAAGGAGGCAGGAGGAAGGAGAGGTTCCAAATCCACAAACACCCAACCAATTGTAATTGCTTCGGATACCTTAAAGCTCAAATTATGCAACTCATCCATTAATTTCAATGGGGGAACAATATTTCATCTTCCAAAACTAAATTCATAAAAAAAAAAAAAAGCAGAACAACAACAAAGATTTCTTGAAAGAAAGAAAGAAAACTTGCATGCAAAATCTACAATGCAGTCAGTTTTTATAAAACAAACTAAAATCTACAAACATAACAATACTACACTACTATATATAGGCCTTAGTTTTCCACTAAATTTAAGGGAGTTTTTTTTTTTTAACGGAAGTTAACCTTTCCTGAAAATGTGTGCAAAGTACATGGCCTGATTTTTAACGAAAGTGAACTTTTTAATGAATTTTCTTTGGATTGCAACGAAATTTCAATGTGAGGAAGAGAATTGCAAAAAATTCAGTTGGTAACCACATTTCAACAGCTAAATCCCGATTAGATTCGGGCGATATCATCTTGAAAGACGGTAGACTTACTAGGCATGTCAGCTCTTGCCCTTTCATCTTGAAATTTTAATGTACCTATGGGGAAAGACTATTCCATGATGATGCGGACACAATTGCGGAGTCATTTTTGGAGTCGTTTGAGCGTCAACGCGGAAACGGGCGTAACTTTTGATTCCGGAGGAGTTACGGGACGCACAGCATATCAAAACGACCGTCTTTTCGAGAGGAACAAGATTCATCGGGCTATGCCCCATGAGCAGGCCTAAAAAAGGCCGAAAAATGCTTCTAAAGGCCTCAAAAGGCCCGTCAAAGTTTTCTATCAGTTTTTCCTAGTTTTTGGACATTTTCGTCTTTTGGATTATTTTAGGGTTATTTCAAAGTAGGGTTTGGGCCAACTTATTTATACCTTGTTTTAGGGTTTGAAAGACAGTTTTTGCCATTTTATGAATGAATTCATTCTCTTTCAATTTTCTCGAGCGAAAATTGTTGATTGATTGTTGAATTTCTCGAGAGAAATTCATCGATTAATCTTTATCCAAGTCTTCCGCTACGTCAGTTGGTATCAGATTCCGTTTCATTCCTAGGGATTGGAGAAGATGTCGCTGAAGGGGCAGAAGCGAACCACTGTGGGAGGAGTCTTTGATCGTGAAGATGACGTGCTTCAGGAGCGAATCGCACAGATCTTAGAACCTCGCATGGACCAAATCATGGAGGCTTTGACCGAGCGGATGGCCGACATGTTTGAACGTGTACAGCAGCGTGCTCCACAGACTGGGGGGCAGCGGCAGCGATAGCAGGATTGGGAGGTGGACGATGATGGGGAGGCTGGCGAATTTTATGAGGAGATTCCCCAGGTCCGTCGCCGACAACCTAGGGTTCCAGTCGAAGATGACAATCGACGCTGGGAAGCGGGTATGAGAACAGAAATCCAAGAGTTTCATGGGGGGTTACAGGCCGAGGAATTCCTGGACTGGCTTGCAACAGTTGAGGAAGTTTTTGAGTTTAAAGGAGTGCCGGAGGATCGAAGGGTACCGTTAATAGCCACACGGCTGAGGGGCAGGGCATCGGCGTGGTGGCAGCAATTGAAGCTTTCCCGTGTGCGACTTGGTAAATCTAAGATTGTGACTTGGGACAAGATGAAGAAGCAGATGAGGGCTGCTTTCCTCCCGTACAACTATCAGCGTACATTGTACCAGAGATTGCAGAATCTGAGACAGGGGCAGAAATCAGTAGACGATTACACCACAGAATTCTATCAGTTGATGGCGCGGAATGAGATTCAGGAGACTGACGATCAGATGGTGGCTAGATACATTGGGGGTCTGCGTCTTACGCTGCAGGACACCCTCAACATGTTTGATATCGGAACCATTTCAGAGGCACATCAGCGGGCTCTGGCAGTGGAGAAGCAGTCAAGGCGTTTCATTGGTAGCAATGGCGGGGTTTCGAGTGGTGCAGCTTCTGGTGGAACACCAAACCCTACCGCCAACAAACCACCAACTGTAGGGTAACCCTCTTGTGAGGCAACCAATAATACTCGGTGTTTCAGTTGTGGGGAAACCGGCCATCGACGAATTGATTGCAAGAAGAACGGCAAAAGGGCGCTATTTAATGAGACGACCTATGAGGAAGAGGGGGATTTCGAACTCCCAGAAAATCCGACATTTGATGAGCCTGATCATGGCAAGGGAGAGTATGTAGAGGGAGATGTTGGGGTTTCCTTGGTGGTTCGGAGGTCATGTCTGACTCCGCGTGTGACAACCGAGACGGAGTGGCTGCGTAACAACATTTTTCAGTCTACATGTACCATTCTGGGCAAGGTGTGTCGTTTTGTGGTCGACTCGGGTAGCTGTGAGAATATTGTTGCAGAGGAAGCAGTACAGAAGCTGAACATTCCAACCGAGAAGCATCCCAAACCGTACAAACTGGCTTGGCTCAAGAAAGGGGGTGAGGTAACTGTCTCCAAACGTGCTCTTATTTCTTTTTCTATTGGGTCAAAATATCGTGATGAGGTTTGGTGTGATGTAGTAGCCATGGATGCATGTCATTTATTATTGGGTAGGCCTTGGCAATTTGATAGACAGGTGATTCATAATGGCCGACATAATACCTACAGTTTGTTTGTTGAGGGTTCGAAGTTTGCACTAGTCCCGAGCAAACCAGCAGATAAGGTGGAGACTACCCCAAAATTGAGTTGTTTGTCTTGGGCACAGTTTAATGCTGAGTTAGAAGATTCTGATGTGGTATATGTGCTGATTGGGAAAGCAGTGGATGATGCGATTCTTTGTTCGGAGGCGATCATTCCTTTGTTACAAGAGTTCTCGGGTGTTTTCCCGGATGAGTTACCTCCAGGTTTACCACCTCTGCGTGACATTCAGCATCATATAGACCTGGTTCCCGGAGCGAGTCTTCCTAACGGGCCGCATTATAGGATGAGTCCCAAAGAGCACGAGGAGCTGCATAGGCAAGTAGAGGAGTTACTGGCGAAGGGGCATATTAGAGAGAGCATGAGCCCTTGATGTTTGTTATCATTGGATTCGTGATGCATTGGAATCCAAGTTGCTTCACTTCGAGAAGGTGCACACTGATTGGAACGCTTCAGACATGATGACAAAGAGTTTGCCAAAGAAGAAGCATGATACCTGCTGCGAGATCGCAGGTATGATGGAGCTCTCAATATAATCAACATTGTCGGGAGGGGGAGTTTGTTGGGTTTTTTGTCCCTCCTAGTTGATTAAAATCCATCTTTATTTTTATGTTTTTTAGTTTATTTTGGCCCAAACTCTTGGCCCACTTATAGGCCTTTTAGGGTACTTATTAGAGTCATTAGTTGAATTAATTTGGCTGGAAAGAGAAAAAGCAGCCGTGAAGAACAGAGAGAAACAGTATTCCCGTATGCCATTCTCCTTCAGCGCAGCAGTTTTCTTTTCACGATTCCCGCTTCGTTTGTGGTCCGATCGGGGTGATTTTTTCGCCTGGTTCTTCGTAAGAGATAGAGCTTCGATCCTACTGGCTTTGATCGAGTTTCTCAGATCTCTAGACAGGTGATTTTCTGGTTCGAATTTGCTGCAATTGTGGAGTTTTTGTTGGACTGTTTTTTTGCTGTTTTGGTTTAGATCAAGTTTATTGTTCTTGATCATTATTTGGGTTGAGCTCTCTTGTACCGAACCAATATTTAGTAGTAGTGGATTTTTTCTGGACTTGGTCCCGTGGTTTTTACTTCTCGATTTGAGAAGGTTTTCCACGTTAAAATTCTTGGTGTCGTTTTTCGTTGGTTGGTGATTGTCTATCCATATTGCTTTGGCTATTATTTCTGCGATATTAGTATTTTCTGCTCCTAACAGGTTCACGGTAAATACTAAATACAGAGAACGAAAAATACAGAGAACGAAATATTCCAATTTTGCCCTTCCGTCTCGTGTGATTCTACACGATATCAATACCTTTATCCCGTGTATATTCACACGACACACCTCGCAGAAAAATTTCAATCGTTCACCATGGACACTGCGAACGATATCATCATCAACAACGAAGCAGGTCTCCAATGGTTGATAGGTTCTCCCTTCGTCTCTCCCATCACATTAATATCCACCTTCAAGTGCATTCACACCCACCCCTCAGGCCCTTTTCACCCGATTTCGTCGGAGAATCGGGTAACCCTAACTCCCAATCATCCGATTCTTTGTTTGCTGTGCGTTTGTGATTGATTTAGTTGAATTTTTTCCGTGCAGATGATTTGAGGACACTTTTGTTGAAAGGGTTTGAAGTAATTGGAGCATTGATTGTTGGAAAAGGAGGTTCTGATTTTAAAGGAATTGTTAGTGACGCCATTGATGCGTCCAGTAGAGGAACTCTCTTTTCAGTTTATCTCGTGTGAACTCACACGAGAATAATCTCGTGTGATTTTACACGAGATTTATCTCCGTCCACCATTAAAAGGGCCCTTTCATTTTATTGAATATTCAGGTTTTGGTAATCGGTTGTTTAGTGTTGATGATGATGATGGTTGTTCTTTGTTTTGGTAATGGGTTTCGCCTAATTCTTCACTCATCTCGTATGGATCCACACGAGATGTGTATCGTGTGGATATACACGAGATGTATATCGTGTGTATCAACACAAGATGTGTCTCGTGTGGATACATACGAGACACATAAAACCCTTTAATTGACAAATATTTGTAACTCAATCTCCATTTGGATTTTGAGGAATCTCATGTAGATAAAAAACACTTTAAATGTCATCTAGAATGTAGAAAAAAATTAAAAAAAACATAAACGAGGTAGCCGTATACCATTTTTGGCAAGATCGGGACACGTAAAACCACAAAAACCCTAAATAATGGCAAATATTTGTAACTCAATCTCCATTTGGATTTTGAGAAAACTTATGTAGATGAAAAACACTTTAAATGACATTTAGAATCTAGAAAAAAATTAAAAAAAAATAAACGAGGTAGCCGTATACCATTTTTGGCAAGATCGGGACACGTAAAACCCTAAAAACCCTAAATAATGGCAAAAATTTGTAACTCAATATCCATTTGGATTTTGAGGAAACTCATGTAGATGAAAAACATTTTAAATGTCATTTACAATCTAGAAAAAAATTAAAAAAAAATTAAACGAGGTAGCCTTATACCATTTTTGGCAAGATCGGGACACATAAAACCCTAAATACCCTAAATAATGGCACATATTTGTAACTCAATCTCCATTTGGATTTTGAGGAAACTCATGTAGATGAAAAACACTTTAAATGTCATTTAGAATCTAGAAAAAAATTAAAAAAATTAAACGAGGTAGGCGTATACCATTTTTGGCAAGATCGGGACACAGAAAACCCTAAAAACCCTAAATAATGGCAAAAATTTGTAACTCAATCTCCATTTGTATTTTGAGGAAACTCATGTAGATGAAAAACATTTTAAATGTCATTTAGAATCTAGAAAAAAATTAAAAAAAAAAAAACGAGCTAGCCTTATACCATTTTTGGTAAGATCGGGACACAGAAAACCCTAAACACCCTAAATAATGGCAAAAATTTGTAACTCAATATCCATTTGGATTTTGAGGAAACTCATGTAGATGAAAAACATTTTAAATATCATTTAGAATCTAGAAAAAAATTAAAAAAAATTAAACGAGGTAGGCGTATACCATTTTTGGCAAGATCGGGACACAGAAAACCCTAAAAACCCTAAATAATGGCAAAAATTTGTAACTCAATCTCCATTTGGATTTTGAGGAAACTCATGTAGATGAAAAACATTTTAAATGTCATTTAGAATGTAGAAAAAAATTAAAAAAAAATAAACGAGGTAGCCGTATACCATTTTTGGCAAGATCGGGACACGTAAAACCCTAAAAACCCTAAATAATGGCAAATATTTGTAACTCAATCTCCATTTGGATTTTGAGAAAACTCATGTAGATGAAAAACACTTTAAATGTCATTTAGAATCTAGAAAAAAATTAAAAAAAAATAAACGAGGTAGCCGTATACCATTTTTGGCAAGATCGGGACACGTAAAACCCTAAAAACCCTAAATAATGGCAAAAATTTGTAACTCAATCTCCATTTGGATTTTGAGGAAACTCATTTAGATGAAAAACATTTTAAATGTCATTTAGAATCTAGAAAAAAATTAAAAAAAATTAAACGAGGTAGCCTTATACCATTTTTGGCAAGATCGGGACACATAAAACCCTAAAAACCCTAAATAATGGCAAAAATTTGTAACTCAATATCCATTTGGATTTTGAGGAAACTCATGTAGATGAAAAACACTTTAAATGTCATTTAGAATCTAGAAAAAAATTAAAAAAAATTAAACGAGGTAGCCTTATACCATTTTTGGCAAGATCGGGACACATAAAACCCTAAAAACCCTAAATAATGGCAAAAATTTGTAACTCAATCTCCATTTGTATTTTGAGGAAACTCATGTAGATGAAAAACATTTTAAATGTCATTTAGAATCTAGAAAAAAATTAAAAAAAATTAAACGAGGTAGCCTTATACCATTTTTGGCAAGATCGGGACACGTAAAACCCTAAAAACCCTAAATAATGGCAAAAATTTGTAACTCAATCTCCATTTGGATTTTGAGGAAACTCATGTAGATGAAAAACATTTTAAATGTCATTTAGAATCTAGAAAAAAATTAAAAAAAAAATAAACGAGGTAGGCGTATACCATTTTTGGCAAGATCGGGACACGTAAAACCCTAAAAACCCTAAATAATGGCAAAAATTTGTAACTCAATCTCCATTTGGATTTTGAGGAAACTCATGTAGATGAAAAACATTTTAAATGTCATTTAGAATCTAGAAAAAAATTAAAAAAAAATAAACGAGGTAGCCGTATACCATTTTTGGCAAGATCGGGACACGTAAAACCCTAAAACCCTAAATAATGGCAAATAATTTGTAACTCAATCTCCATTTGGATTTTGAGGAAACTCATGTAGATGAAAAACATTTTAAATGTCATTTAGAATCTAGAAAAGAATAAAAAAAAATTAAACGAGGTAGACGTATACCATTTTTGGCAAGATCGGGACACGTAAAACCCTAAAAACCCTAAATAATGGCAAAAATTTGTAACTCAATCTCCATTTGGATTTTGAGGAAACTCATGTAGATGAAAAACATTTTAAATGTCATTTAGAATCTAGAAAAAAATTAAAAAAAATAAACGAGGTAGCCGTATACCATTTTTGGCAAGATCGGGACACGTAAAACCCTAAAAACCCTAAATAATGGCAAAAATTTGTAACTCAATATCCATTTGGATTTTGAGGAAACTCATGTAGATGAAAAACATTTTAAATGTCATTTAGAATCTAGAAAAAATTAAAAAAATAAACGAGGTAGCCTTATACCATTTTTGGCAAGATCGGGACACGTAAAACCCTAAAACCCTAAATAATGGCAAAATTTGTAACTCAATATCCATTTGGATTTTGAGGAAACTCATGTAGATGAAAAACATTTTAAATGTCATTTAGAATCTAGAAAAAATTAAAAAAATAAACGAGGTAGCCGTATACCATTTTTGGCAAGATCGGGACACGTAAAACCCTAAAAACCCTAAATAATGGCAAAATTTGTAACTCAATCTCCATTTGGATTTTGAGGAAACTCATGTAGATGAAAAACATTTTAAATGTCATTTAGAATCTAGAAAAATTAAAAAAATTAAACGAGGTAGGCCGTTATACCATTTTTGGCAAGATCGGGACACGTAAAACCCTAAAAACCCTAAATAATGGCAAAAATTTGTAACTCAATCTCCATTTGGATTTTGAGGAAACTCATGTAGATGAAAAACATTTTAAATGTCATTTAGAATCTAGAAAAAAATTAAAAAAAATTAAACGAGGTAGCCTTATACCATTTTTGGCAAGATCGGGACACATAAAACCCTAAAAACCCTAAATAATGGCAAAATTTGTAACTCAATCTCCATTTGGATTTTGAGGAAACTCATGTAGATGAAAAACACTTTAAATGTCATTTAGAATCTAGAAAAAAATTAAAAAAAAAATAAACGAGGTAGCCGTATACCATTTTTGGCAAGATCGGGACACGTAAAACCCTAAATACCCTAAATAATGGCAAAAATTTGTAACTCAATATCCATTTGGATTTTGAGGAAACTCATGTAGATGAAAAACATTTTAAATGTCATTTAGAATCTAGAAAAAAATTAAAAAAAATTAAACGAGGTAGGCGTATACCATTTTTGGCAAGATCGGGACACGTAAAACCCTAAAAACCCTAAATAATGGCAAAAATTTGTAACTCAATATCCATTTGGATTTTGAGGAAACTCATGTAGATGAAAAACATTTTAAATGTCATTTAGAATCTAGAAAAAAATTAAAAAAAATTAAACGAGGTAGGCGTATACCATTTTTGGCAAGATCGGGACACATAAAACCCTAAATACCCTAAATAATGGCACATATTTGTAACTCAATCTCCATTTGGATTTTGAGGAAACTCATGTAGATGAAAAACACTTTAAATGTCATTTAGAATCTAGAAAAAAATTAAAAAAAAAAAATTAAACGAGGTAGGCGTATACCATTTTTGGCAAGATCGGGACACGTAAAACCCTAAAAACCCTAAATAATGGCACATATTTGTAACTCAATCTCCATTTGGATTTTGAGGAAACTCATGTAGATGAAAAACATTTTAAATGTCATTTAGAATCTAGAAAAAAATTAAAAAAAATTAAACGAGGTAGCCTTATACCATTTTTGGCAAGATCGGGACACATAAAACCCTAAAAACCCTAAATAATGGCAAAAATTTGTAACTCAATATCCATTTGGATTTTGAGGAAACTCATGTAGATGAAAAACACTTTAAATGTCATTTAGAATCTAGAAAAAAAATTTAAAAAAATAAACGAGGTAGCCGTATACCATTTTTGGCAAGATCGGGACACGTAAAACCCTAAAAACCCTAAATAATGGCAAAATTTGTAACTCAATATCCATTTGGATTTTGAGGAAACTCATGTAGATGAAAAACATTTTAAATGTCATTTAAAATCTAGAAAAAAATTAAAAAAAATTAAACGAGGTAGCCTTATACCATTTTTGGCAAGATCGGGACACATAAAACCCTAAATACCCTAAATAATGGCACATATTTGTAACTCAATCTCCATTTGGATTTTGAGGAAACTCATGTAGATGAAAAACACTTTAAATGTCATTTAGAATCTAGAAAAATTAAAAAAATTAAACGAGGTAGGCGTATACCATTTTTGGCAAGATCGGGACACGTAAAACCCTAAAACCCTAAATAATGGCAAAAATTTGTAACTCAATCTCCATTTGTATTTTGAGGAAACTCATGTAGTTGAAAAACATTTTAAATGTCATTTAGAATCTAGAAAAAAATTAAAAAAAAAATTAAACGAGCTAGCCTTATACCATTTTTGGCAAGATCGGGACACGTAAAACCCTAAACACCCTAAATAATGGCAAAATTTGTAACTCAATATCCATTTGGATTTTGAGGAAACTCATGTAGATGAAAAACATTTTAAATGTCATTTAGAATCTAGAAAAAAATTAAAAAAAAAATAAACGAGGTAGCCGTATACCATTTTTGGCAAGATCGGGACACAGAAAACCCTAAACACCCTAAATAATGGCAAATATTTGTAACTCAATATCCATTTGGATTTTGAGGAAACTCATGTAGATGAAAAACATTTTAAATGTCATTTAGAATCTAGAAAAAAATTAAAAAAAATTAAACGAGGTAGGCGTATACCATTTTTGGCAAGATCGGGACACAAAAAACCCTAAATAATGGCAAAAATTTGTAACTCAATCTCCATTTGGATTTTGAGAAAACTCATGTAGATGAAAAACACTTTAAATGTCATTTAGAATCTAGAAAAAAATAAAAAAAAATAAACGAGCTAGCCTTATACCATTTTTGGCAAGATCGGGACACATAAAACCCTAAAAACCCTAAATAATGGCAAATATTTGTAACTCAATCTCCATTTGGATTTTGAGGAAACTTGTGTAGATGAAAAACACTTTAAATGTCACCTAGAATCTAGAAAAAAATTAAAAAAAAATAAACGAGGTATCCGTATACCATTTTTGGCAGGATCGGGACCCATGAAACCCTAAAAACCCTAAATAATGGCACATATTTGTAACTCAATTTCCATTTGGATTTTGAGTATTTTCATAGAGATGAAAAACACTTTAAATGACATTTAGAATGTAGAAAAAATTAAAAAAAATAAATAGGCAGCCATTTATAATTTATACATCTCGTGTAAAAACACACGAAATATATGCTTCTATCTCGTGTTGATGTACACGAGAGGTTTAAAATCCTGTAACCCTTCAAAACGAGCTGCGTTGAATTCGCCGTTTATAATTCCTTAAAACACACCTATTCCGAACGTAAAACCATAAACCCCATTATTATTCAAAAATCAATCTCTAAGTTCATAGCATGGATTCCTCACAAAATTCTCCCCAACATTCTCCAAGTTTCAATGATCATAGCATGGATTCTTATGAGTATATTAACCTTGATGATATAGAATTTGTCCTTGATGAAGAAGAAGGAATCTCACCAAATTATCCTCCACATGAACATTCTCCAAGTTTTAATGATCCAAGCTTCTATGATCATGCATGGATTCTTACGAGAATATTAACCTTGATGATATAGAATTTGTCCTTGATGAAGAAGAAGGAATCTCACCAAATTCTCCTCCACATCAACATTCTCCAAGTCTTAATGATCCAAGCTTCTATGAAGTAAGTTCTTAATCTTTTGTTTTGTATTGTGATCAAAATCGAAATCAAAATTCCATCTGACGGAGATAATTTCGTGTAAAAATACACTAAGCATAGTTGCTACATATCGTGTACACTAACACGAGATGTATCGATCTATGTCGTGTATTTATACACGAAATATATACTTACCGGAGCTTTGAAACCGACCGGTACCGTATTTTGCAGTGGTCCATTTCCTGATATCGCTGATGAATTCACGACATCGAATTATTTCCAAACATGTGGATGCGCTTCGCACATGTACGGGAAATCGCGAGGCGTCGAAATATACACCTTGTTATACGTAACTCGAAGAATAGAATTGGAAATAAACTAGCTTATGCGATGATAATATGTCATTTTGGTGGATATCACAGTCCCTAAGATCTAAGAATATAAAGAAGAGTAGTAGCAAGAAGAGAGAGTGTAGTTTTAAACTATATGCCAAAGAAAGGAGGGATGATGGGTTACGGGGTTATGTTGTAAGGAATGGTATACATAATCATGACTTTCCTTTGTATCCCAAGGTTTTCCTCTCGGGAAATTGACAGTGCCGAATATGACGTTGTGTGTAGGGCAAGTGAATGTTCATTGCGGCCAAATGACATAGTTGCAATGTTAAAGATGAACGATGAGAAGAATGTGAGCACTCCGATGCACGTCCGCAATGCCATCACAAAATATAGAGAAAAAGAACGACAAGGAAGGACCCCGCTACAACAATTCCTTAAATTACTCGTAGATCATGAATATACATACTACACGAGGGAAGACGCCGAGAGCGGCATGATCGGCGATATATTCTTCTCTCACCCATTAGCAATGAAGATGCTAAACCGTTTTCCATATGTTGTACAAGGTGATCGCACTTACAACACCAATCGCTATGGATCGTACTTCTTGCGCTTTGTAGGATTTACTTCCACCGGCATAATTTCACAATAGCGTATGCGTTCCTCAAGTATCGAGAGCGGATGATTACAAATGGGCATCGGACAATTTGCACACTGCTTTACACCTCCCCGCTTGCCAACAGCTTTTGTCACCGATCGTGAATCGGGTTTTATCGCGCTCTCCGTACAGCTTTTTCCCGACACCGCACACTTCTTGTGGCCTGAGGCATATCGAAGTCAATGTTAAGGCAATGGGTCGAGTCATACAGGTATTTATTTATTTACTTATTTACTTATTTATTGATTTTCTTTGTTTATAATATATATAATTACTTAAATTACAGTAGCGAGGATTTGGCGTAATCATTCATGAGGAGTTTCAATTATGCAATCTCGCCCCTACCTCCGGCGAATGGGACGAACGTTGGCAAGGGCTTTGTGACCGCTTTCATATCTTATCCTCGTATTATTGATTACCTCCGCGATACATGGATTACTCCATACTCTCGTAATATTCTCGTCCATGCACACGGATGTGTTACCACACTTTGGGACCCATACCACAAACAGGATCGAGGGTGAGCATAACAGTCAAGAAGGCATCGGGAGTGCTTCTTCTACTTTTGACACAATCTTCAAAAAGGCTCATAAGATCTTCGATATCCAACTAAAAAATATCAAACAGGTATGAATAGATCAAAGACCGTAACTCCAATTGATTTGAGGACCCGTAATATGTATCACAACATATTGACTAAAGTGTCAACTAAGCCTTGCGCATTATCGACAAGAGCTGGGTCGACTTCGTAAAATCAAGCGGGTCGTAATGGGGGTAATGTCATCACCGAGGATGCTCGCGGGTGTTACTACATGTGCGAACACACGGACTTCCATGTAGTCACGAGATTGCAAGGATAGAGGACTCGGGGGACGGATTGAGCCGCCTCGATTCATGATTTTTGGAAGAAGTTGGATATTGAAGTAGACAACCCTCCATCTCGAGCCTTCAATAAATAAAGACAATTTTCAAGCTATGTTGAATAAATTTGAGAAAGCACCCGAACCGGTAAGGAGAAAGTTATTCAAAACGATGGAAGAAGGGCTAAATCACCAAACAAGAGATGCTTACGAGCCGATCATATTTCAAAGGCGAATAAACCCCTGACCGGAAGTTCCAGAGAACCGTCGATTGGGAGCATACTAACAACTTTTTTTCGAGTCCCCGTTACACCATCCTCGACTAGCAAAGGGTATAGATCTTCATTCATTTGTGGCTCACATTTCAATTAAGTTCTTGATGTATTTGATTTGCATGTTGATAGTATGAATGCTTCTCACTCTTTTCTTTGCCCTATTTCAGTCTAGATCTCGCATTCATTGCATCAACCCAAGCGAGTTCTGAGTCCACGCACAAATGGAAATCGCCTTCGTAACTCCACACCATCTACCCTCGCTAGTACTCCTACGTCTCATCCACCACTAGCCGCTTCCGGCCGTGGGAGAGGACGGGGTCGAGGGCGAGGTCGAGGGCGAGGTCGAGGACGAGGACTCGGGATCGTGGTCGTGGTCGTGGAGAGGGAAATGGACACCCCAATCACACTAGTATATACAAACTTCTAAGTATTTGACGTCTTTTCCACCTTTCATTATCCCATATATTGGAGGCATCACAGATGTGGCATCCGATGGACATTGTGGCTATAGAGCCGTAGAAGACACGTATATTCGGAGATGAGGAGATGCGGGCTCAAGTGCGCCGCATCGTTACTACCATGAGGTGAATGCTCGCCAAGACCTTTATCAAAGAGTTCTAACTTGGATAAATGTAGATGAACTCTTACGTAGGATTGCTTACATGCCTGGCCGCCTGGACGATACTTATTGACGGACCTTCCGCATCTTGGGCACATCATTGCCACGAGGTATAATGTGGCATTCATTTCGTACTCGGCTAGCGGCGGCAGCCTTATGTCTTCCAAATGATCGTATCAAATAGGAGTAGGACCACCGATAAACACGGTTGTGGTGGGACAAGTGAGAAACCATTTTATATTGGTATGATACTTAACCTGCCTCATCTATATTTGTAATATTTAAGTGTCTTACTTAAATTCGTTGTATTTAATCTGTTATTACTTTTGCAACCGCACATGTCGTGCAATGATTACCCAATTCCACCACCACCGAACACTCGGAGGGAACACCGTGATCCAAGCGCAAGTCAACCGATCCTCCAATACCGAGATAGGATAGCAAAGATTTAATAAACTCTATGATCAGGATACCCATGCAAGAAGAGAAAGATTACGTAGGGGATAGTATATGTGTAATGGTTTTTGAATTATAAAGTTAGTATGAATGTTCGATGTTCAATTATATGCTTATCCTTGTTAACACTTTTATTTCGTATACAATTTTTCATCAAGATGATTTGGTGCCGTTGTTGTTATCGATGTGTCTCAGTATATCCACACGAGACACATCTCGTGTGGATTTACACGAGATGTGTCTCGTGTGGATCTACACGAGATGTGTTTCGTGTGGATCCATACGAGACACATCAAGAACAAAGATCAAAGACCAAGTAAACAACAACACCAAATAAACAACAAAGAACAACACAATCGACACAACAAAGAACTATCCATTTCATACTCGCATCCGTCAATACCAAATAAACAACACCAAATAAACAACAAAGAACAAATCCATAACTCCATATTCAGTACTACAAATCCATAACTCCATAAACAACAACAATACAATCGCATACCATTACAACAACAACTATCCATTTCCTACGTAAAATAAATCCAACTCCATAATCAAGACTACAAATATACCAAAACTCCATAATCAACAATACATAAATGCGACCTCCTACATGAGACGACCTAAACCCTCGTGTGCCCGTCTAAGTATATCTCTCGGCGTACTCGGGAGACTCGCATCTCGTCACTAATGGAAGTATGAGATCTCGCGATCGCCGCAACCCCAGCCGCGGTGGAACATCAACCTGGGGAGGTGGGGGAGGTGGAATGTCAACGGGAGGATCGTGTATCGGACAGATATCCGAACATGACTCCTAGCCGAAAACCACTCCATATAATCATCGAGTCACGGGAGAAGATGTAGTATCTAGTGGTGGCCCCCATCGGGAACGGGCCCGAAATCATGCATGTCGAACTCCACCCACCCGTCCCAAAAATCATCTCCGTCACCATACTCCTTTTGGTATCCCTTTCCGACCCTTTGACAAAATACATCTCGTGGGAGTCACGGGGCCGTCCGGGGATCCTCTTCGTCGGTACCCGAACCGCCCGGTAACACGATCGTGCATATACGCCTCGGTGATGTCACAAAAGCGTATAACCCCCCGAAGTGTGAAACCGAATCCGAGTCCGCTCCGATACCATAAGGAGTCCAAACAACCTCGCGAGTAGACTTTGTTAGGCATAGTCTACATAATAACTGAGTGATTGTAACAATTTGAAACAGCTTTTAATATGAATAACTCACCCTATCAACACGCATCCCGTCAAGAGTGCGGCGATACCGCACTAGATGATCTAATCCTCCCACCAGACAAGCACGTGACCATCTACGGGCTCTACGCCCCCGCCGCCGCCAAGCGGTCGAAAGTCACCTGAAATCCGGAAGTACTCGTGATATCCACCCCGAGATGTATGTAAAAAGTATTAAATACTAATCAAATGCAACATGTAATTACAGAGGGGGAGTCGACGTGAGTAAAAAGAAAATGAGTATAGTAAGATGTACCTCTAGTAGTGTCGCACAACCACCCATCTCGCTTGCATCCGGATTCGGACGCCTTCCCCAACTCTCGGTATAAATATGCCAATGTAGCCGATCCCCGTGAGAGAGTGGGGAGTCTCTCAAAATCCATGCATGAGAAAGGTAGCCGAGGGCACCTTATCTCGACTCTTGTCCACGAACATCGTGGAACCCAAGAGGTGCAGATATACGCAGAAGCACGCCGGGCATCGATCATGTGGCGTATACGGGAAGAAAAGAGACGCGGACATCCTTCAATAAGTACCCAGCCTCCCAAAACGAGGTGTCTAGTGATGCCTGATAGGTCGCACCGGATCCTGGATATCGAATAGGTGCACCTACACAAACTGATACACGTAAATCAAGATGAAATAACACATTTTAGTACAAGAGATGAATGTAGATAGTATAGTCTTGAAATTGATAATATATAACAACATACCTGGGATATGAAATACGTCGTGTAACGTAATGGTCATCTCCCCACGGCATGTGGAACGAGTTAGTCTCGTGGAGACCACCGTTCCAAAATGCCGTCATCGCCGCATGATTAGGCCTCCGAATGGTGGCATCGTGCGGGCTCCCGCTGGATGCCCGATGCATCAACGAGGGTCGCCCAGTGCTCTATCGCAGCCTCCGCATCATCACGCTTGAACCCGTTTATTCCAAACAAAAATATAATCAACACTCGAGATCGAGAAAAGTACGAGATGTATAATTAATGGAATATTTAGAGTGTGTGCCAAACAACTTCAAGATTTTAATAAATTCATATAAATGATTATCTTACTTTTGCAGATGTAGCAGCCTCGTATGAAAAGTCACCACCGACTCACTAGTGGCATCCCTCCAAATCTCTCGAGCTCGTGATCACCAAATCCGTATATAAGTGAAACATTCTCCGGGCCGCCACCGGGTCACTCTGACCGCCATGATGGTGGCTCCTCCCCACCCGCACCCCGCCTCCTCCGTCCCCGCCCTCTAGCCACATCCCTCCCCTCCCCCTCCCATGCCTCAAAGGTCTAACATCCCGTACCTCCTCCTCCTCCTCCTCCTCTCCCTCATCATCATCATCATCATCATCCCCACCCTCCCGCTCCGCCTCCTCATCCCCCTCACCACTATCATCGTAATCGAAGATCCATCATCATCTCCTACATCCTCCTCACTACTATCATCGAATCGAAGATGCCTCATCATCTCCTACATCCTCCTCAATCGCATGCTCAAACCCGCATCAGCCGCTCGCCCGCTCAGCCGCTCAGCCGCAAAGTCCTATCATGATCATCTCCTACATCCCGCTCAATCCCAAGCTCGACTCCACGCACGATAGTCCTATCATGTATCCTTTTGCCGCGTTTATCTACCTTAGGTGCCGTCTCGGCCTTCCTCTTTCTATCGACGCGGTCATACGTTCACGTGCCTACAAAAAACAAATAAGAGACAATAAATTAGCTATTTAGCATTTATAACTGAATACGAACGATGTAAAGAAAAAGAGAGGACACTGGGCACAACTCGTGTAAAATCACACGAGATGCATCTCGTGTGAGTTTACACGAGATGCATCTCGTGTGAACTCACACGAGATCCATCTCGTGTGAACTCACACGAGATGCATCTCGTGTGAACTCACACGAGATGCATTCTCCAGTTTGGTTAATATCAAAGAAAGAAAAATTACACGAGATGCATAAAAAGAAAGAAAAATGAACGATGTAAAGAAAAAGACGTCGAAATCAATTGAAGAAACCAGTTCATGAAAGACGTCCAAATCAATTGAAGCAATCAAGCAAAAATTAGACATTGGGAATGTAAAATTAGGTTTAAATTACGTTCAAATTGCATTACCTTCTTCACGGGCAAGGTGGTAGAAGTGGAGGCGGCGGCGATGGCAGTGGTGGTAGCGGCGGCGAAGCTCCAAACAGGGACGGCCGGAATTTTTACTCGAGCCATTCTTCGTCGTCGGGGTGTGTACCGAGAGAGAGAGAGAGAGAGAGCGAGGGAGAGGAAGAGCTGTGTTTGATTGAATTTGAAATGAAAAAAAAAAATTATATATAAATGGGTAATTTGGTAAATTGCGTTGGCCGTGGTTGGCCGTGTATTTTTGAGGGGCCGTGTATTTATGTATAACCCAGGTTCACATAAGTAGAGAAAGTTTATTCCGCATTGTTACTTTCTCATCAAGAATATCCCATTTATAGAATATAAAACTCGCTACTCGCTACACCGCGTAGCGAGTTTAAGTTAATTAAATGCCCTAATTAATTTCCAAACGGCCAAACTTAATTACCCTAAACTCGCTACACGGTGTAACAAGTTTTGACAAACCCTAATCAAACTCGCTACAGGGTGTAGCAATTTTCAAAAAAATGGACATTCTGGGCAATAGTTTGAACAGTGAGTCATTTTGGTAAATAAAAAAGTAAAAAATGATTATTTGAGAAAAAATTCAATATTAGGGGGCAATGAATCTAGTGTATATTCAGTCCAGATGCTTGTTTGAGCGGGAAAAAGTGGGTGTGTTAAAGTGCTTTGCACTTTAGCTTTTATTTAGTTATATATATCATCAATTAAAATTGTCAATTCGATCACATGACTGACTGAGATTTTAACTGATGGATTAACAGTTTTAACTAACAATCTAATAATTTTAGCTCATAAATTAGGATCCACCAATTTGCAACTTGGTGTAATCCTAGTTTACTGACTAGATAAAATTGTCGGATCGTTAGTTTTTTTTTAATGAATGAATCATGTAAAAGGTGACTATAGGTTTATTAATTTTATATTCAGGAGTACTTGACAGTAGAGCTGTCAATACGGGCTGGCGGGGTGGGGCAGGCCCAACCCGTCAAAACCCGACACTAAACGGGGCGGGGCGGGCCAAATTCCCGGCGGGCTGGAAATATGTCAACCCAACCCAACCCACCTTGGGTTGGTGGGCCATGCGGGCCAGCTTAATAAATCCCATTTCCTCTGAGGTCCGGATTCTCCAAAGTCGAAACACAAACAGCGATGTATCCCACGAACACGGCCTGACATGTGCAAGTACCCGTCAACCCACTATTTCATGTTCTGGTCAAGTTTATAAACATCAAAAGCAACTGTTTTGTAAAACTTGTCATGACCATATGATCTCACCACCCTCTGCAGTTTGAAAAGCTCGCTGTGGATTGTTTCCACTAGGTATGACTTATAAGGAATAAAAAAAGACGGGGGTTCAATGATTGTGGTCTTAGTTAGAGCTATCAATACGGGCTGGCGAGGTGGGGCGGGCCCAACCCGCCAAAACTCGCCACTAAACGGGGCGGGGCAGGCCAAATTTCTGGCGGGATGGAAATATGTCAACCCAACCCACCCCTATTGCTTGGCGGGGCAGGCTGGCCCGTCAGGCTCAACCCAAATTGACGGCTCTACTCCGTCCTGATTCTTACTTTTCTTGTTCAATTTATTAGGGTTATTTTTTCAATTTGGTCACTAAATTCTTTAAGTTTTCAGTCTGGTCACCATTTTACTCTAACACAATATTTTTCAATGCCACTAATAGTGTCTCCCTCCGTCCCACTACAACCTTCCCAATTACTATTTGCACAAGAATTAAAAACAAGTGTAGTAGAGTAGGTGTTGTGAATATGAAAAGTGAGTTAGGAGAGAGAAAGTGGGGTTGGAAATAATAATTGAATTGTTGTTATTAGTATGACATGTGGGTTCCATTAATATAAAAGTAATAAAACATTTCCATTTTCGTAAGTGTGTAGTTTGTAATGCGACGCCCAATAAGAAAAGTGTGTAATTTGTATTGGGCCGGAGGGAGTATATTTTATCCGATTTTTCTAATGTATTTCTTTAGGGTATATGATAAAACCTAATTATGAAAATGAATCTACCTTTTTTGATGGTGAGGTTTCAATTGATAAAGAGGATAAAGGTGTAAATTTAGAAATGGACATTATTAGTTTATTAAAATAATTTAATATTTTACACTCTTACCCTCTTAAAGAATTGAAAGAACTCATTAAGTTTTCAATCTTTTATAAAAACGAATATTTCCAACTAAACCAAGCTTCTGATGACTAAGAAGATTTCAAGATCATCAAAGGAGTACTAATAATATGCAGTCACTTTTACATTAATTTCGACAAACTAGCCCATTTTATTAAAAAAAAAAAAAACTTTTATTATAGTCATTTAAGTATTTCAATCGTTTATCATTAAATAAATAATGGCCGAGAAAATTTCATCATTTTTTAAGCGCGGGGATAGGCTATAACACTCTATCTGCAAAAACTAATGATATGCTAGCTAATAATGTCCATGAAAAAATTTGGTTCAATCCGAATAATGTTGGTTGCGCGATTACAGAGAAGAAGTTCGGTTAAATCTTAATGCTTTCAACTGGAGTAGCCGATTTTACCTACATCCTAATTCACGAAATGGGCAGCAAACTAGGAATGTGCAGATGATTTCCTTGTATACGGGAGTTTTGCCTATCTAAAAAGTCTCCAACTGGGCAGGCATGTTCCTAAAAAAGAGAGGAATGCAATGGGATAGATGGTAGAGGGCTGCTAAAAAGATGAGGAATATGTGGTCAAATCATGAACGTTGACGTCTCCCTCACCATCAGATTATTCTCATGGAAAGAAAAAAAATGGCGTTGCATATCACTCAAATTTCTTGACATTCAGTATTGAAATGTAGCACCTTTAATCATGGACTAGACAATAAAACAACTTGTAACAACAATAATTGAGATGCAATTAATTAGAAAGGAGAAAGAGCGGGTGAAATATGCTTCATCTTGACAACGACAGAAATCTGACGGGTAAGTTGAATGATGGAACGAGGGGGTTGACACTGGAGCATTTTGTCGAACAGTTGGAGAGCATGGTCGAGATTAGTGATATGCTCAAGCATGAGGAGATTAAAAACAATGAAATTGAGATAAAGGGACATTTACAACTTGAAATCACTCCAAAACTGAAATGTACCTTCATTCGGGTTATGAGCCTGATCAATGAGGTTTCTTTCTGCACGTCAGATTTAATCTTCTGTAAAAGGGAACCAAGGCTTAAACCCTTGAATCATTGAAGAAGAAAGAAAAGTATCCTAGAACTGTTTAGGGTATAAAAAAAAGTGGCAGAAGTTTTTTGCTGTGGTATTGAAAAATGTATACAACAACAAAGAAATTCTCTGAGAATTGAAGGAATATATAGGCATTTCACCCACAAAACCGACTCCAAACACAGTGGCAGAAGTTATTTGCAGTGGTATTGAAAAATGTATACAACAACAAAGGCTTGAAAAGGTATAAGAATGGAAAACTCACAACGCCTAGGGAAACAATTTCATACCCTTTCCAAATCCTTTATCCCTTGAGCATATTCTTCCCGCTTTAATAATGCAAGCCCAAGGATATAATGAGCCTGCATTCGGCAAGTTCAACTATCTTGTCAAATGAAGAATGACTAAACACATGTGAAATTCCAAAATCAATGAGGCAATCATCAACAAGACACACATTAAGCCAAACAAAAAAATAATCCAAAATAGAATAAATAGCCTAGGAAAGATATTTAGTATTTTCTAAAATGTCCACTTTTTATTATTATTTTATTTACCCTAACCCACTTGTTATGGAAGGGGGGGGGGGGTTACATACTAACATGGAAAGAGTAGAAACTGATGTGAGAAACTCCTTAAACCCATTTCTCTTCAAACGTCCATTGAATAAATGTGAACAATATAGAGTACTTCTATTGTTCATGCAGCTTCTCATGAGCAGGAAAGGGAGAATTTTCATTTTTATCCTTTGGCACAAACATTCTAATCATGTTGAGTAGAGTAGAATCCTGTCCTTCACCCGGGAGTATATCTATAAACATGGAAAGAGTAGAGTCATTAGGTGAGAAACCAATTTCAACCAATTTCCCTAGAAGTCTCACAGCCTCATGACCTGCATTGTTCTTGAGAAGTCCTTGCAGTATAATATTGTGAGTAACATCATTTGGTATGCAACCATTCTCTTCCATTTTGATAAGAATTTCTTTTGCTTTCTCCACAAGGCCTTCTTGACATAGACCATATATGAGTGAGGTATATGTCAGAACATCGGGTAGTAAACCTTTGGAACAAAGTTCTTCAAAAAGACCACTTGCAGTACCAAACTTCCCACCCTTGCTGGTAGCATGAATGAGAATGGTATAAATAACAACATTAGAATTCGATCCACGAGTTTCCATTGAACGAAACAAAGATAATGCTTCTGCAATCCGGTTGTTTTTGCAAAGCCCATCAAGCACAATAGCATAAGTTTGAAGATTAGGAGTTACACCAACAGCTTGCATCTCAGCAAGTAAATCCCGAGCAGTTGAACATTTACCCAAGTGAAACAAGCCCTGTAACAGGGTGCTATAAGTAGCAATATTGGGCTCCAATCCTTTGTGAACAACTTTCCGAAACAAATGCATGGCCTCATCCACTTTTGCCTTCTTGCAAAAGCAATTTATTAGAGTGTTATAACTAATTATGTCAGGCACAATTCCCCTACACATCATGGAACAAAGAACTTTATTCGCCTCACTCATTTTCCCTTGCAAGCAATAACCATCCATTAGTGAGTTATAGGTAACTACATTTGGTCTCTCACCATATTGAATCATTTTAAGGATGATATCCTCGGCGTCTTTCATCTTTCCTTCCTTGCAATGTGCATTGACCAATATATTATAAGTGCGTACATCAGGATATATCTGTTTCTTGCACATTTCATCTAGCATTTGTGTAGCCTCTCTCCAACGCATCAAGTGACACAGACCCTGAATCAAAGAACTGTAAGTAAAGACATCAGGCAAAACGTTTTTATCAATCATCTCTTGTAGGAGTTTCAAAGCATCATCGATCATTTTGTCCTTGCCCAGACCATCAATAATTGTGTTATAGGATATCACGTCAGCCGTAAAACCTTCTTCTTCCATTGCTCTGAGTAAGTTAATAGCCATGGTTGTTTTCCCAGATTTACATAGGCCATTCATAATAGTCCCATATGTAACTTGATTAGGTTCACAAATTTTCTGTCTGACAAATTTCTTGAATAGTTCGGCAGCATCAACAATCCTACCTTCTAAAACAAGACCATTTATAAGAGTGGTGAAGGTAACAATGTCAGGTACATAACCAAGCTTGAAGGTGCGGCCCAACATTGCAAACCCATAACTCAACTGGTTTAAACGGCAATAGCAATTAATGGAAATGTTGATGGTATACAAATCTGAAATACCCAGCAAATGCAATTGATTCAAAAGAGAAAGGGCGGGTGAAAAATGTTTCATCTTGACAATGACTAAAATCAGATGGGTAAAGTGTTTGATTGAAGGGTGAGGCTGCGTTTGGAGCATTTCATCAAACAGTTGGAGAGCATGGTCGAGATTAGTGATATTATCAAATCTGATACGATTAGGAGGGAAAGTTAAAAGGGTAGAGGATGAGATAGAAGAAGGAGTTGAGAAATTATTGAAATTGAGAAATTTTCGCCGGCGGCAAAAGAAAAGGGAGGCGAGGCATATGCCATTTGGGATCAGTCTCAACATTCTTGGTCTGTGCGTGGGACGGAGGTCTTTGGCAAACCAATCTACAGCATGTTTCAAATATTAAATTGGGAATAATTACATGAGAGGCCCTCACCCAAAAAACCCAAAAAATGTGAATTAGATGTACGGCGATGATGGTCATACGGTAAGCCCGGCCCGGCTCGACCCGTCGTAGAAGAGTCAAACGGGTTTTATTCGGCTCGTCCGTTTCATGGATTCAAAGCCCGCCCGTATAGCCCGGATCCAAGGATCCACGGGCCAAACAGATTTTAACTTTTTTTTTAATCTAAAAATGTTTAAAAAAATTAAAAATACAAAATTCTTTAGAATTAAATAAAGAATTTTATAAAAAAAAATAACTTAGTCCCAATAATGTTAGTTATATTTTCTAAGAGATAATATTATAAACTTTTATTAACTTAAGTAAATAAAAGTTTATAATTATAAATTTTTATTTACTTAAGTAAATAAAAGTTTATAATTATGCCTATTAGAAAATATAATTAACATTATTGGGACTAAGTTGTTTTTTTAATGTACATTTTTTTAAATAAATGAAGTATACCTCTTAGAAAATAATTTAGTAAAAATAATGTACATTTATTTTTTAATAAATGAAGTATACATTTGTGAACGTTGTAAATAAATAAAGTAAAATTATGAAATAACGTAGTCAATTTACTAATAGAACACAACATATTTTTTTTGGATTTTCATTGTCTTCAAATGATGAAAATTTAAATTACATAGTCTTGAAATGTCATAGTCTTAAAATAACAAATCGTCACATTTCAAGCAACACATAGTCTTGAAATGATGAAAATTTAAATTACATATTTTTTAAATAACGAAGTCTTGAAATAACATAGTCTTAAAACATAATCTTGAAAATAATTAAAAAAGGTCTTCAAATCTTCAAATAACATAGTCTTCAAATCTTCAAATTAAACATTGTCTTCAAATCACCAAATTAAATATGATCTTCAAATTTTCAAAGTCTTCAAAAAGCTTTAAATCTTTAATATCGTTGTAGCTTCAAACTCTTTGAAATTGTTGAATTCTTCGAATCTTCTAGTATCCATCTCTCAAAAACTCTCCGTTGAGATCGTCTTCATCGGGGCTATCACATTCGCCATCTTCAAGATCTCGAAATGTGCCTTGTTTCCTCAATTCCACATCATCCCAATTCGAAAGACAAATCAACCTCTCAATTAGAGCGGGCTTGAGTTTATTCTTCTTTTTCGTCACGACTCTTCCTGCAGCATTAAAAGCAGCCTCTGATGCTACCGTGGACACCGGAGTGGTAAGTAGATCACGTGCCATCACAGAAAGAATATGATAAATATTAGCATGAGATTTCCATCATTGGAGGACATTTAAGTCCTCAAAACTTTCACCATCTAAGGGGTAGAAGGGACTATCAAGGTATTGGTGTAATTCATTTCCCCCACTTTCAATAGTAGTACTAGAAGAGGATGACCCTTTTGTTTTCTTCAAGAAACCCCAACCTTTTTTAAATAACTTAGTTTTCTCTTTTCCTAATCTTTTGAATGTAGTGTTTGGCCCTTTGAGTGTTCTACAATAGTGGTCATACAAACGAAATAGGATGGTGTGAATTTCCCTAAGTTGTTACCTAGACAAAGTGATTACACTATTAGGTTCAAGCTCAGGCATCATGTTTTCATAAAATTGATCAAACAATTCACCTAATAAGGTGAACTTAATTCTAGGATCCATTATCGCGACTAATTGGGAAGCTATGGGAAAATGTGGATAATACTTGGTGATTTTTTTTCATATCCATAACGGCACCTCCAAAGATTTCATTTGTTCTATGTTGGCTAATAACCCCACTTATGACATATAGCTCACGACATAAAATATAGGAGGTGGGATAATAGCTTCTCGAAAATATTTTGGTAGGCCTCCAAAAAGGTTTAAGTAAACCTAATAGTGCAGTGGCTATCGACTAATAATGATCACTAATTTGGTTATCCATTTGATAATTCGTAAAGTATTCCTTTATGACAACCTTATAGTCAACCGCTCTCTTCAACATGGTATAGGTTGAGTTCCATTTAATATCCTCGGCCACTTTCGGCTGCAAGTATTTCATGTTATAAGCGGCACATAAATCGGCATAAACTTTCAACCTTGGCCCGGAATTTCGAATAACATGGCAAGCCGTGTTAATGTGGACGGTGAGGTACTTTAGTGAGCATATCAAATCATGGATACATAGATTAAGAATGTGACATACACACCTAACATGAAACAAGGTGCCATCTAGAGGAGGATCAAATGCTTCGATTAACATTTTGGCAGTGAGTGTATTATAGATGGCATTATCAAAGGACATGGTGAAAATTTTGGGCATGATGACATACTCACTTAATACATCCTTAATATGGCTCGTACATTGCAAGGACGTGTGGGGATAGGGCATTGTTCTAAAGGAAATCACCCTCTTTTGCAACAACCAATCGTCATCAATCCAATGAGCAGTGATACAAGTGAAGGTTTCGGAACTAGAGCTTAGAGTGGCCTTCCAAGCATCGGTAGTTAAGCAAATACCACCCTTGTGATCTTGGAGTTGACTCACTAGTTTGAGTTTACCTGTTTGGAATAGCTTCTTTATATGCCTAGTAACGGTTTGACGACTCAATAGTTGGTACGAGGGGTTAAGGCCTTGAGAGTAGCGTGTCAATCTATCATCATCCGAAAGTGACATGGGCAATCGACAACTCACTAAGAACATGGTAACCAAATCAGCATCCACTCTTGGGTAAGTGACACATGATATATTAAGTTATGTTTGAATTGTTCCATCTCTCCCACTAGCGGCTTCAAGGTCATGGTTATCCATGTGCCTCTTTATATGAGAGGTACCTGAAGCACCCGAAGGGGATAAATATTTCTTGCATCGTTTGCATTGGGCTTTTTCTACACCATTAAGAATCACTAAATCATATAAGTGGGCATACTTAGACACTTTGGGAGCCTTACACTTATTACCCTTTCCCTTTCCTTTTCCCCTCGCACTGCTAGGTGCACTACTCGAGGCAACATCGGTAGTAGGTGTATTTGAAATTGTGCGAGTTTCGTGGGTGACTTGTACATCGTCATCCTCATCCCCCTCCCCCTCCCCACCCTCATCTATGTCTTCTATGTGATGATAGGTTCTAGATGTATAGTTTGTGTTGGGCTCATTCATCCAATCCGGGGTCGAATCCGAAGTATAGCCGCGAAATGGAGGGGTGTTGATTGGATTCGAGGATTGATTAATTAGATCAAACATAATTTGATCATTACGGTCCAAAAGAGAATTATCTATTCATCCTATATTTTGATGGGGGTACATTACAGTGCAAAAGGGAATTATCTATTGAGTGGCGGTTTGGAATAAATACATTTTGATTTTGAAGTGGTAGTGGGGGGAATATGCAAATATATCATTAACTCTATCATCCATGATAACTAGTAATTAAAGGAAAATAATTAACTAGTAATTAAAGGAAAACAATTAACTAGTAATTTAAAACTTTTTTTTGAATTTTTTTATTTTTTAAACATCTGTTTTTTTTTCAGATTATTTTTCATTGCTGTTTTTTTTTTCAGATTTTTTTAACTAATGTTTTTTTAATTAAAGGACTTTTTTTTTTCGAAATTTTGAAAGAAACAATTAAAGCCTTAAAGGAAACCAATTAACAAAAACAATTAACTAGCAATTTAAAACATTTTTTTTTGGAAATTTTTAATTTTTTAAAGCACTGTTTTTTTCAGATTTTTTTTAACTTTTCGAAATTTTTTCATATTTTTTTAACTACTTTTTTTTTAAATAAAGGACTATTTTTTTTTCGAAATTTTGAAAGAAATAATTAAAGGAAAACAATTAACATCAACTAGCAATTTAAAACATTTTTTTTGGAAGTTTTTTATTTTTTAAAGCACTGCTTTTTTTTTCAGATTTTTTTTAACTTTTCGAAAATTTTTCAGATTTTTTTAACTACTTTTTTTTTTAATTAAAGGACTGTTTTTTTTCCCGAAATATTTAAAGAAATAATTAAAGGAAAATAATTAACTACTTAACACAATATTTAACTAGTAATTAATAGCAATAAAACTAGGGAATTTGACCAGGAAGTTCCTTATGGAACAAATTACTTTCTCTCAAGTTCCTCATTAAATCGAAATGACCTGAAAGTTCTTATGCAGTAATATATAATACTGCATGCAATATTATTATATTCACTCATATGTGAATATAATACTGCATCTATAATACAACATGGAGAAGGAACTTCTTGGGCATTATGATACTTTTTTAGAACTTCCCGGTCACTCTCCCATAAAACTAGTAATTTTTTTTGGAAATTTTCGGAATTAAGTAATAAATAACAACTAACTATTAACACAATATTAAAGCATGAAATTTAAGACAATATGAAATACTTAAAACAATAAAATTACCTCCACCTTCTTTCTTTATGGGATGGGTTTGAGAAAATTTTAAGGTTGTATGAATTTTTTTGTGGGAGAAAATTAGAAGTAAGAAGAAGTGTTATTTATAGTTTTTCAGAAATTGATTTTGACCAAAACTATCCCTAAATATGGCTGTTGGGAGGGGTAATTATGTCCCAAAAAATTTATAGCTGGTAAAGAATAATTTATATACGTTTTGGATGAAAATGCCCCTCCAGCAAATTTATTAACAGATATATATGGGGACATTAAAGACATTTTACAAAAAAAAAAAAAAAGCCAAACGGATTTTGGGTCAAACGGGCTTCGAAGCCCGCGGGCTAAGCCGGGTCCGTCGACAATTTTCAACATCAGGCCTGTACCTTTTAAATCACGGGCCGGACCACGGGCTGGACTACGGGCCACGGGCAATACAGGCCACGGGCCAAAAAAATGTCCACGGACTAAAGCCCATTTTGGCCATCATCAATGTACGGTTTGATATACGTGATAATTACTATAAATGAAAAGAGAGTATCAATTTCCTAAATTAGATGCGCATTTTCGATAAAAATTACATTTTAATATAATCATCTATCAATCCGTTCAGTAAAAAAGTAACTAAATCAACTTGAATATAAACAATGAAAGTATCATTTACAATTTGCTTGATCGGCAAATTGTTTGTAGTAAAATATCCTTTATTTCTTATAAATGTTATAATAATATGATGATAATCACCTTTGAAAATTTATATAGATATATATACTCATTGTCTTCCGGAAAAAAAAACTGATTTAAATATTTCACGAAAAGTCATGCTAAAACAAAATTACATTTTTAGCTACTAGTATACAAATGTAATAATTACAAAAATAGTATAAAGATTAGAAACTTTAAATGAGATTTTTTTCTCAAATAATTCCATTTTGAAATTATAAACGTGATTATCGCACCTCTAAAAACACTATATTATCCTAAATAACTCATTATTGTTTTCATTTTACCCTCATTAAAAAATGAGGCAGTTACCAAATCATCCCTCACCCTAATAAAAACGATCACCTAAGACAAGAATTTTTGAAATTGACCACCAGGTCCTCTCATCGTAAATGGACGCGCATGCCCTTGTTAGATGTGGCAAAATTACTCGATTACCCACGCTTAAGTGACGTAGACGCATTTGGTCCATTCCCCATCCCCCTTTGCGCTTTCTTTCATTCTCCCTCTTTCTTTTTTTCCTCTCAAAACTTTAAAATGAAATATCTTAAAATCTAGAAATCAAAAAAAAAAAATAAAAATCTGAAACCACTGTTATTTTCGTATCGTCAGTACGAATCAAACTAGTATGATCAACATATAATCTGGAGCAAATTTGAGAAGTTCACAGTTGTTACAAGTTCACAGTTGTTTTAGCTAAATTCATAATTTCTGCATGAAAATAACTATTATTTACTTAATTTACAAATTTCTTAGTTAAGTTCACAGTTGTTTTAGTTAAGTTCACAGTTGTTTTTAGTCTTTTATAGCATTTATTTTTCAATTTTATGAGATTATTTGACCTATTTGTTAAGTTCAATGTTGTTTTTTGTTAAGTTCACAGTTGTTTTAGTCTTTTATGGCCTCTATTTTTGCAATTTTATGAGATTATTTGACATATTTGTTATGTTCACAGTTGTTTTTACTTAAGTTCACAGTTGTTTTTTTGTTAAGTTCACAGTTGTTTTAGTCCTTTTTATGGCCTCTATTTTTGCAATTTTATGAGATTATTTGACATATTTATTATGTTCACAGTTGTATTTACATAAGTTCACTGTTGTTTTTTATTTATTTTTGCAATTTTATGAGATTATTTGACATATTTATTATGTTCACAGTTGTATTTACTTAAGTTCACTGTTGTTTTTTATTAAGTTTACTGTTGTTTTAGTCCTTTATGATCACTATTTTTGCAATTTTATGAGATTAATTGACATATTTGTTATGATCATAGTTGTTTTTACTTAAGTTCATTGTTGTTTTTTGATAAGTTCACATTTGTTTTAGTCCTTTATTATGAGCTTTATTTTTGCAATTTTTTGAGATTGTTTGACATATTTGTTATGTTCACAGTTGTTTTTAGTATCTTATTGCCTCTATTTTTTTAATTTTATGAGATTATTTGACATATTTATTTAGTTCAGTGTTGCTTTTTGTTAAGTTCACAATTGTTTTAGTCCTTTATGACATCTATTTTTGCAATTTTATGAGATTATTTGACATATTTGTTATGTTCACTGTTGTTTTTACTAAGTTCACAGTTGTTTTTTGTTAAGTTCACAGTTGTTTTAGTCCTTTTTATGACCTCTATTTTTGCAATTTTATGAGATTATTTGACATATTTGTTATGTTCACAGTTGTTTTTACTTAAGTTCACAGTTGACAGCTCTACACTAAGCTTGTCCATGTCGCCTTTCTCTCTCCTTCCGTGGCAGCGATGATTAGATTTAGCAAAATGTGGGTCTCGCTCGACATAAAATCATCGAGTTCAAAAAGAGGGAGGGGACCATTGTGGAAGGAGGCAGGAGGAAGGAGAGGTTCCAAATCCACAAACACCCAACCAATTGTAATTGCTTCGGATACCTTCAAAGCTCAAATTATGCAACTCATCCATTAATTTCAATGGGGGAACAATATTTCATCTTCCAAAACTAAATTCATAAAAAAAAAAAAAAAATAGCAGAACAACAACAGAGATTTCTTGAAAGAAAGAAAGAAAACTTGCATGCAAAATCTACAATGCAGTCAGTTTTTATAAAACAAACTAAAATTTACAAACATAACAATACTACACGTCTACAGACCTTAGTTTTCCACTAAATTTAAGGGAGTTTTTTTTTTTTAAACGGAAATTAACCTTTCCTGTAAATGTGTGCAAAGTAAATGGCCTGATTTTTAACGAAAGTGAACTTTTTAATGAATTTTCTTTGGATTGCAACGAAATTTCAATGTGAGGAAGAGAATTGCAAAAAATTCAGTTGGTAACCACATTTCAACAGTTAAATCCCGATTAGATTCGGGCGATATCATCTTGAAAGACGGTAGACTATTCCATGACCTCACATTTTTTTTACTCATTTTAATGTACCTATGGGGAAAGACTATTCCATGACCTCACATTTTTTTTACTCATTTTCTCAAACACTTCATGTGCATCAATAAAATTCTCATAATTTATACTCTTTCCATCATACTACAAATTAAACACTTTCCTCGTATTGCGTTCCACTACAAACTAGACATTTTTTCTTGCAGGGCATTCCATTACAAACAACACACTTCGTTAAACTTAGTATAATGAAAATGTTTTATTACTTTTATATTAATGAAATTCATCGCATGTAATATTTACATTAACAATTCAATTATTATTCTCTACGTCCGTCCATGAGACCTAATAACAAATGGGTATGTGAATCTATCAGGAAATTTTGTTTTTTTTTAGCATATGATTGTACAAAAAAATTGCCAACAAATATATTTGGCTGTGGGTGTAACCTTAATCATAGCATCTGAAAAGCAAACTCTCATAGCCTGCTTTACCATTTTGGTCACATATTTCCACCATTTTTGTCACCAAGAAGCTGTTCTGTGACAACGATAAATTGACTAAATGGGCATGGATTTTTTTGAATTTTACCATCATTCCGCAATTTTGCAGCATAGATATGAACATATCTTCCAAGATTTTCACCTTACAGTATGTTGGTAGTTGCCTCCATTGGTAAATTGAGAGGTTTCTATCTTAATGAAAATCTAGTGGACTAATTTGGAGGCTTAGCAATGAGTGAGGTGCATAGATTGGCCAGTCTTTTGAGGTTATGTTCCAAAAATTTGTCACTTTATCAAGGAATGCAAGTTCATAATGCTGTTTTGAGAATGGGGTATGAGTTTGATATAATGATAAACACGAATCTTATGAATATGTATTCAAAATGTGGTAAAGTTGATAAGGAATATGAAGTGTTTGACAGAATGCCTGACAGAGATGTTGTTTCCTGGACGGCGCTAATGTGTGGGTACTAGCAACAGGCTGATGCTGAAAGCTGTTTATTATTACTGCGTAGACTGGGAAGTTCCGGTGTTAAACCCAATGAATTCACTTTCTCTACAAATTTAAAGGCTTGTGGGTTTTTGGGTGTTGTAGAGAATGGTCAGCAAATTCATGGTTGGTATTGTAAAAGTGGATTTGAATGGTTTCCTGTGGTGGGGAATTCTGCCATTGATATGTATTCTAGATGTGGGAGAATTGAACAAGCAGCTCGTGTTTAAGAAAATGCTTGATAAAAGTCTCATAAGCTGGAATGTGATGATAGCTGGCTATGCCCTTGGTAACATGGGCGACAAATCCTTACGTTTGTTCCAGGAAATGCAGATCAAGGGGGAGATGTCGGATGAGTTCACTTTTGCGAGCACATTAAAAGCTTGTGCAGGTATTGGAGCTATTGAGGCAGGGAAACAAATTCATGCTTCCCTTATTGCTAGGGGACTCTTGTTATCAACACAAACAATTATTGCAGGTGCTCTTGTAGATTTGTATGTAAAATGTGGGTATTTAACAGAAGCACATAAAGTATTTAATCAAGTCGAAAGGAAAAGTATACTATCTTGGACAGCGCTGATTGTCGGTTATGCTCAAAAGGGGAACTTGTTGTCCAAGGCTATGGATTTGTTCACGCAGCTTAGGAAAAGTGGCATTACAATAGATGAGTTTTTTTCGAGAAGGTAGGTCATTTATTTTGAGACAGAATTTTACTAAAAGTGGTCATTCATTTTGAGACGTGAATAATAATTAAAGGACACAAACATAATAATAATAATGTATGCAAAGGCTTCAAAATAATTCACCAAACCTGGGTTGTCAATCAATGGTGCATTCCACTTTTCTTCTTAGTTAGAGTTCTTGGCAATGCGCCTCAGTTGTATCAGATTCGCAAGGAACATGCCTCATTATCTCAAGGCTCGTTGACTGTTTCTACTTACTTTACTAAATTTCGAAGCCTCTGGAGTGAATTAACAAGTCTATTTGCTGGTCCTAAATGTGTTTGTGCATGTCTATGTGGTGCCAAACAACGAAGTTATGAACATGATGAGTTAACTAAGGTTTCTCAGTTTCTCATGGGCCTAAATGATGAATTTACCTCATTTAGAGGTTCTATACTTACTATGAGTCCATTACCTACTATGAGTCAGGTTCTAGGACTCATCACTCAAGATGAGAAACAAAGAGCTTGTGCTACTAGTTCCTCTGTGAATTTGTCAGACTCTGCAACTGCTCTTATGGCCAGATCTCAATCTCACTTCACTAAGTCCAATCCATCTTTCAAGAGGCCTGAAAAACCTAGCGAAGCTCATTTGTCTTGTACTCATTGTGGAGGATCTGGTCATGTGAAGGAGTCATGCTTCTTTCTTCATGGATTTCCAGAATGGCACAAACTGTTTGGAGTTAAACCAGATCCTAGCAAAATGCCAAAATACAAATCTACTCAGAACAATGGTTCTAACTCTCAGTACTCAGGTCCTTCCAAGGCTGTGATCAACAATGTGGTTGCTACTGCATCTCTTGATACTAATATTGTTGCTGATGCTAATGCACCTTACATGGATTTTCTGGACTACATGCACTCTAATGATGAGAATTTAACATCTCAATCTACAGGTCAACATAATATTTCTTGCTTTAGCTCCATTTGCTTGTCTCAGTTCACCACACACAATTCCATGGATTGGATTATTGATACAGAAGCTTCTCATCACATAACTGCTAATTTCAATCTTCTTGAACAGCCATCTCCTGTTTCTACTGTTATTCATCTACCTAATGGTGTTAAATCTCCTGTCACTCACAGTGGGACAGTCACTCTTTCTAAAGACATTGTTCTGTAGAATGTACTTTATATTCCTACCTTTCACTTCAATCTCATTTTTGGCAGTCAGTTAACTACTTAAAGTAATTACTGTCTTCAATTCTTCTCATCTCACTGTTGTTTTCAGGACTTAACTACCAAGAGCATCAAGGGGATTGGTAAACAAGAAGGAGGCCTGTATAAACTTGTACTTTCTGGTTGCAAATCTGTTTCTAGTTCCAATCTCAATATCAAATTTGCATGTACTGTTAATACTAGATGTGAGATGTGGCATAAAAGGTTAGGTCACTTTCCTTATGCTTCCTTTAAACATGTATCCAGTGATTTACCTTTACACAATGATAAATCTGTGATTTGTGATGTATGTCATTTCTGCAAGCAATCTAGAATTCCATATTCTCTGAGTATTTCTCATTGTCCTATTCCTTTTGGTCTAATACATTGTGATGTGTGGGGACCTTATGCTCATCTCACATATCAAAATCATCATTCATTCTTGACTATTGTTGATGATTTTTCCAGAACCACCTGGGTATATTTGCTTCAATCTAAATCTCAAGTCATGTCTTATCTAAAAATCTTCATTGCATTGGTTAGAACTCAGTTCAACTTCACTGTTAAACAACTTAGATCTGATAATGGTCCTGATTTTTTTAACAAATCTGTCACTGAGTTTCTTCAATCCTTGGGTATTGAACATCATAGTTCTTGTGTGGAAACACCTCAACAAAATGGGAGGGTAGAAAGAAAACATCGACACCTTCTTGATGTGGCTAGGGCTCTTAATTTCCAGTCACTTGTTCCTATTCAGTTCTGGGGAGATTGTGTTTTAACAGCTGCATATTTGATCAATAGACTTCCTACGGCTGTTCTAAATAATAAGAGTCCCTATGAAGTCTTACTTGATAAATCTCCTTCTCTATCCCATCTCAAAACTTTTGGTTGTCTTTGTTTTGCTTCTACCTTACAATCTCAAAGGGACAAATTTTCTTCTAGGTCCCTTAAATGTGTTTTCCTTGGGTATCCTTATGGTAAGAAAGCCTACAAGCTGTTTGATATTGCTTCTCAGAAAGTGTTCTACTCTAGAAATGTTCACTTTTATGAAGATCATTTTCCATTTTCACATCTGACTCATGAGAATTCTGTCAATACTCCTATGTTTCCATTTTCACATCTGACTCATGAGAATTATGCCAAAATACAAATCTACTCAGAATAATGGTTCTAACTCTCAGTACTCAGGTCCTTCCAAGGCTGTGATCAACAATGTGGTTGCTACTGTCCGGCGGAAATATCCGTCGGAAAATAAAAAATTAAAAAAATAATACTCAAAATACCGACGGACATATCCGTCAGTTTAGGGTTTATATTCCGACGGACATATCCGACGGTAAATTTTATGGTTTCCGACGGTTATAACCGTCGGTAATGGTTTTTATTTCCGACGGATATTTCCATCGGTAACCTCCGGCGACTGCTCCGGTTAACCGGCCGGCGTAACTCATTTCCGACGGATGTTTTCCGGCGGAATTTTAGATTTTCCGGCGGACAATCCGACGGAAATACCGGCGGAATTTGTCCGTCGGTATTACCAACCAATTATTTCCGACGGAACCCGACGGACGAATTCCGTCGGTAATATCCATTTACCGACGGATATGTGGATTTACCGACGGAAATTTCCGTCGGTAAAAGGCCTTTTTCTAGTAGTGACAGGTCAACATATTATTGCAGGTGCTCTTGTAGATTTGTATGTAAAATGTGGGTATTTAACAGAAGCACATAAAGTATTTAATCAAGTCGAAAGGAAAAGTATACTATCTTGGACAGCGCTGATTGTCGGTTATGCTCAAAAGGGGAACTTGTTGTCCAAGGCTATGGATTTGTTCACGAAGCTTAGGAAAAGTGGCATTACAATAGATGAGTTTGTTCTCTCGAGCTTGATAGCTGTATTTGCTGATTTTGCACTAGTTGAACAAGGCAAGCAAATGCATGCTTACTCAGTTAAATTTCCATCAGGTTTAGAAACATCAGTTGGGAATTCAATAGTAGTATTTGCAAATATATTCCTTACATTATATTTTTCGTAACCTGATTCCCATCTTCTACATTTTCTTGCAATCAAATGTAAAAACTGACGGAGTGTTAATTTGTTGACAAAACTGGATGGAAACTTAATGAGTTTCTTTAGAAATTATGATATGTACCATCCATGAAAGGGCAAATATGGAATTTTACTCAAATCAGTGCCTACCTACTTTCTAAACTATAACCTGTATGTAGCCGGATACGAAGGTGTAGCTGCTGCTGCTGCAGCGCCACCAGGTGTACCATAATCATACGCACCATAGTTACTCTGTCCACCGTAGGATGCACCGCCGCGGACCCCAGCTGCTCCACCATCCTGTGGTGGGTACCCATGTTGTTTGGGAATTCCAACAGGACTTTGAGCGTGAGCTCCACCATATGCCCCTCCGTACGAGGCTGCAGTGGAGCCCTCATACACACTTGGGCTCGGGCAGTTATAAGGTGCTGCAGCATATCGGGCAGCTGGGAGCTGATGTGTTGGGGGAGGGTTCCATTGGCGGAAAGCTGGGGAGGTATTAGAAAATCTGCCCCATTTTGGCGGTCGGAAAGAGGAGGAAGACGCACCACCTCCTCCCTTGCCACTGCCTACGTGGGACCGCTTGTTCGAAGGCTTGCTTGTGGTGGCTGCACTCTTCTTCTTATCTGATTTTGTCTTCTCCAGTAGTGTGACCCGGTTTTTAGGTTGTCTATGGTGAATTGGGATTCGAGTTTATGGTCTTCAACACATTTTATAATAGATCTGATGCCATTCAACTCCGAATTGTTGGCCTCCTCCTGAAATAAAAGAAAACAAATATAGATGGTTGATTTAAATCCTAAACAAGAAGCAGTTGGAGGCTTTGATTAGTACTCCTTTGTCTCATAATAAATGTCGCACTTTCTTCTTTTTTTTGTCTCAAAATAAAGGGTATGGTACAAGTGCTGTACAAACAAGTAGAAGAACATTCTTTATAACGTTGACAAGCAAAATGTGACATTTATCATATGAGAAATTTTAGCCAAGCACTTAATTTCCAGTATGATGGCCAAAAATATTGACCTATACGAGAAAAAGTTCAGTATCAACATACCACTGAAGAGGAACTGTGTTGACCACTCTTTGCGATAGTATTAGCAACTTTACGGCATTTAAAATGTCCCTAATTTTCCCTTTCAGTTACAACCAGCAGTGCATTTAAATTTCATTTATAAATGGTATACATGCCCCACCCCTCCCTGAATATAGAAGACATAGTTGCTCCAGAAGGGAACACTTCTGCACAAGGCATGTGATATGTTTAGCAACCTCAATTCCAAGCCTTGAGTATGGAATTGGAAGGACAAAATAAATTCTGCAGGACAATAATTACTCTTCGAATTTCAAGCCACTTGGTATTGGGTAGTCAAACATACCTTACTTGAGTTCCAAATCTGACTAAATAAATGAATTTCCTTGTGGCACTGCTGAAGAACAAATGACTCACTGAGTTGGGGTTAAACTCATACTCCATCTGCTCCATTTGAAATCACAGCAGATGGGAGGGGCACGGGGATGAAGAAAAAGTGTAATAATATTGGTAGTGGAGTAGGTGTTGTGGGTATGAAAAGTAGGGTTAGAATTGTGAGTGAGGTTTTTGTTGTGAGTACGACAAGTAGGTCCCATTGAATAAAGAAAGATTAGACTTTTAAGAAATTTCAAACCAAAAATATTACTTAAAAAGGAACCACCCATATAACAGTATTTAGCAGACATAATAACAATACTTGGAACTTAAGAACGGCAAAAAAGTGAACAATATAGAGTCCTTCTATTGTTCATGCAGCTTCTCATGAGCAGGAAAGGGAGAATTTTCATTTTTTATCCTTCGGCACAAACATTCTAATCATGTCGAGTAGAGTAGAATCCTGTCCTTCGTGGGAGTATGTCTATTAACATGGAAAGAGTAGAGTCATTAGGTGAGAAACCAATTTCAACCAATTTCCCTAGAAGTCTCACAGCCTCATGACCTGCATTGTTCTTGAGAAGTCCTTGCAGTATAATATTGTGAGTGACATCATCTGGTATGCAACCATTCTCTTCCATTTTGATAAGAATTTCTTTTGCTTTCTCCACAAGGTCTTCTTGACATAGACCATATACGAGTGAGGTATATGCCCGAACATCGGGTTGTAAACCTTTGGAACAAAGTTCTTCAAAAAGACCACTTGCGGTATCAAACATCCCACTTCTTTGGTAGCATGAATGAGAATGGTATAAAGAACAACATCGAATTCGATCCACGAGTTTCCATTGAACTAAACAAAGATAATGCTTCGCAATCGGGTTGTTTTGCAAAGCCCATCAAGCACAATAGCATAAGTTTGAAGATCGGGAGTTACACCATCGCCTTGCATCTCACAAGTAAATCCCGAGCAGTTGAACATTTACCCAATTGAAACAAGCCCCGTAACAGGGTGCTATAAGTAGCAATATTGGGCTCCAATCCTTTGCGAACAACTTCCCGAAACAAATCATGGCCTCATCCACTTTTGCCTTCTTGCAAAAGCAATTTATTAGAGTGTTATAACTAATTATGTCAGCACAATTCCCCATGCACCATGGAACAAAGAACTTTATTCGCCTCACTCATTTTCCCTTGCAAGCAATAACCATCCATTAGTGAGTTATAGGTAACTACATTTGGTCTCTCACCATATTGAATCATTTTAAGGATGATATCCTCGGCGTCTTTCATCTTTCCTTCCTTGCAATGTGCATTGACCAATATATTATAAGTGCGTACATCAGGATAGATCTGTTTCTTGCACATTTCATCTAGCATTTGTGTAGCCTCTCTCCAACGCATCAAGTGACACGAGACCACTGTATCAAAGAACTGTAAGTAAAGACATCAGGCAAAATGTTTTTATCAATCATCTCTTGTAGGAGTTTCAAAGCATCATCGATCATTTTGTCCTTGCACAGACCATCAATAATTATGCTATATGATATCATGTTAGCCGTAAAACCTTCTTCTTCCATTGCTCTGAGTAAGTTAATAGCCATGGTTGTTTTCCCAGATTTACATAGGCCATTCATAATAGTCCCATATGTAACCTCAGTAGGTTCACAAATTTTCTGTCTGACAAATGTCTTGAATAGTTCGGCAGCATCAACAATCCTACCTTCTAAAGCAAGACCATTTATAAGAGAGTTAAAGGTAACAGTGTTAGGAACATAACCAAGCTTGAAGGTACGACCCAACATTGCAAACCCATAACTCAACTGGTTTAAACGGCAATAGCAATTAATGGAAATGTTGATGGTATACAAATTTGAAATACCCAGCAAATGCAATTGATTCAAAAGAGAAAGGGCGGGTGAAAAATGCTTCATCTTGACAATGACTGAAATCAGATGGGTAAAGTGTTTGATTGAAGGGTGAGGCTGCGTTTGGAGCATTTCATCGAACAGTTGGAGAGCATGGTCGAGATTAGTGATATTATCAAATCTGACACGATTAGGAGGGAAAGTTAAAAGGGTAGAGGATGAGATAGAAGAAGGAGTTGAGAAATTATTGAAATTGAGAAATTTTCGCCGGCGGCAAAAGAAAAAGGAGGCGAGGCATATGCCATTTGGGATCAGTCTCACCATTCTTGGTCTGTGCGGAGGTCTTTGGCAAACCAATCTACAGTATGTTTCAAATACTAAATTGGGAATAATTACATAGAGGCCCTCACCCAAAAAATCCAAAAAATGTGAATTAGATGTACGGTTTGATATACGTGATAATTACTATAAATGAAAAGAGAGTATCAATTTTTAAATTAGATGTGCGTTTTCAGTAAAAATTACATTTTAATATAAACTTCTATTAATCCATTCAGTAAAAAACTAACTAAATCAACTTGAATATAAACAATGAAAGTATCATCTACAATTTGCTTGATCGGCAAATTGTTTGTAGTAAAATATCCTTTATTTCTTATAAATGTTATAATAATATGATGATAATCACCTTTGAAAATTTTTATATATATACTCCCTCCGTCCCATAGAACATTACACGTTTACTATTGAGAACGGAAAATAAGGAATAATGTTATTAAAGTAGGTGTTGTGAGTGGGAGGAGAGAGAATGAGTGGAGAGAATAGTAAATTATAATGGTGTTGTGAGTATTAAAATAATGTAGGAAAGAGAATGAGTGGAGAGAATAGTGATTTAAGGTTTCCTTTTTAGGAAAGTGGGACTTTAAAGAGGGACGCCCAAAATAGCAAAATGGGTAATGTTCTATGGGACGGAGGGAGTATATATATACTCATTGTCTTCCGGAAAAAAAAAACAACTAATTTAAATATTTCACTGAAATTTTTAGCTACTAGTATACAAATGTAATAATTACAAAAATAGTATAAAGATTAGAAACTTTAAATGAGATTTTTTAATCAAATAATTCCATTTTGAAATTATAAACGTGATTATCGCACCTCTAAAAACACTATATTATCCTAAATAACTCATTATTTTTTTCATTTTACCCTCATTAAAAAAAGGGGCAGTTACCAAATCATCCCTCACCCTAATAAAAAGATCACCTAGGACAAGGATTTTCGAAATTGACCACCAGGTCCTCTCATCGTAAATGGACGCGCATGCCCTTGTTAGATTTGACAAAATTACACAATTATCCACGCTTAAGTGACGTAGACCCACGTGGTCCATTCCCCACCACCCTTTGTGCTTTCTTTTTCCCTCTTTCTTTTTTTCCCCTCAAAACTTTAAAATGAAATATCTTAAAATCTAGAAATCAAAAAAAAAATCTGAAACCACTGTTGTTTTAGTATTGTCAGTACGAATCAAACTAGTAGGATCAACATATAATCTGGAGCAAATTTGAGAAGTTCACAGTTGTTTTAGCTAAATTCATAATTTCTGCATGAAAATGACTATTATTTACTTAATTTACATATTTTTTTAGTTAAGTTCACAGTTGTTTTAGTTAAGTTCACATTTATTTTTAGTCTTTTATAGCATTTATTTTTCAATTTTATGAGATTATTTGACCTATTTGTTAAGTTCAATGTTGTTTTTTGTTAAGTTCACAGTTGTTTTAGTTCACAGTTGTTTTAGTCTTTTATGACCTATATTTTTGCAATTTTATGAGATTATTGACATATTTGTTACGTTCACATTTGTTTTTACTTAAGTTCACTGTTGTTTTTTGTTAAGTTCACTATTGTTTTAGTCCTTTATGACCTCTATTTTTACAATTTTATGAGATTAATTGACATATTTGTTATGATCATAGTTGTTTTTACTTAAGTTCATTGTTGTTTTTTGTTAAGTTCACATTTGTTTTAGTCCTTTATATGAGCTCTATTTTTGCAATTTTTTTAGATTATTAGACATATTTGTTATGTTCACAGTTGTTTTTAGTATCTTATTGCCTCTATTTTTTTAATTTTATGAGATTATTTGACATATTTATTTAGTTCAGTGTTGCTTTTTGTTAAGTTCACAATTGTTTTAGTCCTTTATGACATCTATTTTTGCAATTTTATGAGATTATTTGACATATTTGTTATGTTCACTGTTGTTTTTACTAAGTTCACAGTTGTTTTTGTTAAGTTCACAGTTGTTTTAGTCCTTTTTATGACCTCTATTTTTGCAATTTTATGAGATTATTTGACATATTTGTTATGTTCACAGTTGTTTTACTTAAGTTCACAGTTGACAGCTCTACACTAAGCTTGTCCATGTCGCCTTTCTCTCTCCTTTCGCGGCTGCGATGATTAGATTTAGCAAAATGTGGGTCCCACTCGACATAAAATCATCGAGTTCAAAAAGAGGGAGGGGACCATTGTGGGAGGAGGCAGGAGGAAGGAGAGGTTCCAAATCCACAAACACCCAACCAATTGTAATTGCTCGGATACCAACAAAGCTCAAATTATGCAACCCATCCATTAATTTCAATGGGGGAACAATATTTCATCTTCCAAAACTAAATTCATAAAAAAATTTACAAACATAACAATACTACACTACTACAGAGATTTCTTGAAAGAAAGGAAGAAAACTTGCATGCAAAATCTACAATGCAGTCAGTTTTTATAAAACAAACTAAAATTTACAAACATAACAATGCTACACGTCTACAGACCTTAGTATTGTAAAAGTGGGGTTTTAGGTGTTGAAGAGAATGGCCAGCAAATTCATGGTTAGTATTGTAAAAGTGGATTTGAATGGTTTCCTGTGGTGGGGAATTCTGCCATTGATATGTATTCTAGATGTGGGAGAATTGAAGAAGCAGCACGTGTTTAAGAAAATGCTTGATAAAAGTCTCATGGGCGACAAATCCTTACGTTTGTTCCAGGAAATCCAGATCAAGGGGGAGATGCCGGATGGTTCACGTTTGTTCCAGGAAATGCAGATCAAGGGGGAAACAAATTCATGCTTCCCTTATTGCTAGGGGACTCTTGTTATCAACACAAACAATTATTGCAGGTGCTCTTGTAGATTTGTATGTAAAATGTGGGTATTTAACAGAAGCACATAAAGTATTTAATCAAGTCGAAAGGAAAAGTATACTATCTTGGACAGCGCTGATTGTCGGTTATGCTCAAAAGGGGAACTTGTTGTCCAAGGCTATGGATTTGTTCACGCAGATTAGGAAAAGTGGCATTACAATAGATGAGTTTGTTCTCTCGAGCTTGATGGCTGTATTTGCTGATTTTGCACTAGTTGAACAAGGCAAGCAAATGCATGCTTACTCAGTTAAATTTCCATCAGGTTTAGAAACATCAGTTGGGAATTCAATAGTAGATATGTATCTTAAATGCGGGTTAACAGAGGAAGCGAAGAGATATTTCGATGAGATGCGATGTGGTATCTTGGACGGTTATGATTACTGGGCATGGAAAACATGGTCTTGGCAAAGATGGAGTTAAGGTGTTCGAGAAAATGCTGACAGATCATATAAATCCTGATGAAGTAACATATTTAGCTGTGCTTTCTGCTTGTAGTCATTCTGGGCTCGTTGAAGAATGTCAAAAGTACTTCTCGCTTTTGTGCAACGACCATAGAAATAGACCAAAAGTGGAGCACTATGCTTGCATGGTTGATCTTCTTGGTAGAGCTGGACATTTGAAAGAAGCAAGAAATCTTATAGAAACTATGCCTCTTGATCCAAACATGGGTATCTGGCAGACTTTGCTTAGTGCTTGTAAAGTACACGGAGACTTGGAAATGGAGGGAGAAGTGGGAGAAATTCTTCTGAAAATGGACGACAAAAGTCCAGTGAATTATGTTATGATGTCGGGTATTTATGCAAGCGCTGGCCATTGGAAAGAGAGTGAGAGAATAAGAAAATCAGTGAAGAAAAAGGGTTTACAGAAAGAAGCAGGGCAAAGTTGGGTTGAAGTTGACAAAGAAGTACATTTCTTCTACAACGGAGATGACAGACATTTACTGACGGAAAAGATTCATGTAGTTCTGAAGGAGATGGAGCGGAGAATGAAGGAAGAGATTGGTTATGCTTCTGAAGTGAGGTTTGTGATGCATGATGTGGAAGAAGAGTCGAAAATGGAGAGTTTACGAGTTCATAGTGAGAAGTTGGCTATTGGGTTGGCGTTAGTTTGTGGTGGAGCGGATAAAAAGGAAAGGCCGATTTGGATTTTTTAAAATTTAAGAGTTTGTGGGGATTGTCTAAAATTCTTGAGGTGGTTTTCATTGTTAGAGATGCTAATAGGTTCCATAAGTTTGAAGGCGGTGTGTGCTCTTGTGGAGATTATTGGTAAGAAAAACATGTTTGTACCATTTCTACCCAACTAGTCGGGCAGTAGTATTTGCAAATATATTCCTTACATTATATTTTTCGTAACCTGATTCCCATCTTCTACATTTTCTTGCAATCAAATGTAAAAACTGACGGAGTGTTAATTTGTTGACAAAACTGGATGGAAACTTAATGAGTTTCTTTAGAAATTAACACTCCATCAGTTTTTACATTTGATTGCAAGAAAATGTAGAAGATGGGAATTCCAACAGGACTTTGAGTGTGAGCTCCACCATATGCCCCTCCGTACGAGGCTGCAGTGGAGCCCTCATACACACTTGGGCTCAGGCAGTTATAAGGTGCTGCAGCATATCGGGCAGCTGGAAGCTGATGTGTTGGGGGAGGGTTCCTTTGGCGGAAAGCTGGGGAGGTATTAGAAAATCTGCCCTATTTTGGCGGTCGAAAGAGGAGGAAGACGCACCTCCTCCTCCCTTGCCACTGCCTACGTGGGACCGCTTATTCGAAGGCTTGCTTGTGGAGGCTGCACTCTTCTTATCTGATTTTGTCTTCTCCAGTAGTGTGACCCGGTTTTTTAGGTTGTCTATGGTGAATTGGGACTCGAGTTTATGGTCTTCAACACATTTTATAATAGATCTGATGCCATTCAACTCCGAATTGTTGGCCTCCTCCTGAAATAAAAGAAAACAAATATAGATGGTTGATTTAAATCCTAAACAAGAAGCAGTTGGAGGCTTTGATTAATACTCCTTTGTCTCATAATAAATGTCGCACTTTCTTCTTTTTTTTTGTCTCAAAATAAAGGGTATGGTACAAGTGCTGTACAAACAAGTAGAAGAACATTCTTTATAACGTTGACAAGCAAAATGTGACATTTATCATGGGACAGAGGGAGTGTAGGCTTAAAATATGAGAAATTTTAGCCAAGCACTTAATTTCCAGTATGATGGCCAAAAATATTGACCTATAAGAGAAAAAGTTCAGTATCAACATACCACTGAAGAGGAACTGTGGTGACCACTCTTTGCGATAGCATTAGACTTTTAAACCAAAAATATTACTTAAAAAGGAACCACCCATATAACAGTATTTAGCAGACATAATAACAATACTTGGAACTTAAGAACGGCAAAAAAAGTGAACAATATAGAGTCCTTCTATTGTTCATGCAGCTTCTCATGAGCAGGAAAGGGAGAATTTTCATTTTTTATCCTTCGGCACAAACATTCTAATCATGTTGAGTAGAGTAGAATCCTGTCCTTCAGCTGGGAGTATGTCTATTAACATGGAAAGAGTAGAGTCATTAGGTGAGAAACCAATTTCAACCAATTTCCCTAGAAGTCTCACAGCCTCATGACCTGCATTGTTCTTGAGAAGTCCTTGCAGTATAATATTGTGAGTAACATCATCTGGTATGCAACCATTCTCTTCCATTTTGATAAGAATTTCTTTTGCTTTCTCCACAAGGCCTTCTTGACATAGGTATATGTCTGAACATCGGGTTGTAAACCTTTGGAACAAAGTTCTTCAAAAAGACCACTTGCAGTATCAAACATCCCACCCTTGCTGGTAGCATGAATGAGAATGGTATAAAGAACAACATCAGAATTCGATCCACGAGTTTCCATTGAATTAGATGTACGGTTTGATATACGTGATAATTACTATAAATGAAAAAAGAGTATCAATTTTTAAATTAGATGTGCGTTTTCAGTAAAAATTACATTTTAATATAATCTTCTATTAATCCATTCAGTAAAAAACTAACTAAATCAACTTGAATATAAACAATGAAAGTATCATCTACAATTTGCTTGATCGGCAAATTGTTTGTAGTAAAATATCCTTTATTTCTTATAAATGTTATAATAATATGATGATAATCACCTTTGAAAATATATATATATATATATATACTCATTGGCTTCCGGAAAAAAAAAAACTAATTTAAATATTTCACTGAAATTTTTAGCTACTAGTATACAAATGTAATAATTACAAAAATAGTATAAAGATTAGAAACTTTAAATGAGATTTTTTAATCAAATAATTCCATTTTGAAATTATAAACGTGATTATCGCACCTCTAAAAACACTATATTATCCTAAATAACTCATTATTTTTTTCATTTTACCCTCATTAAAAAAAGGGGCAGTTACCAAATCATCCCTCACCCTAATAAAAAGATCACCTAGGACAAGGATTTTCGAAATTGACCACCAGGTCCTCTCATCGTAAATGGACGCGCATGCCCTTGTTAGATTTGACAAAATTACACAATTATCCACGCTTAAGTGACGTAGACCCACGTGGTCCATTCCCCCCCCCCCCCCCCTTTGTGCTTTCTTTTTCCCTCTTTCTTTTTTTTTTTCCCTCAAAACTTTAAAATGAAATATCTTAAAATCTAGAAATCAAAAAAAAATCTGAAACCACTGTTGTTTTAGTATCGTCAGTACGAATCAAACTAGTAGAATCAACATATAATCTGGAGCAAATTTGAGAAGTTCACAGTTGTTTTAGCTAAATTCATAATTTCTGCATGAAAATGACTATTATTTACTTAATTTACAGATTTTTTTAGTTAAGTTTACAGTTGTTTTAGTTAAGTTCACATTTGTTTTTAGTCTTTTATAGCATTTATTTTTCAATTTTATGAGATTATTTGACCTATTTGTTAAGTTCAATGTTGTTTTTTGTTAAGTTCACAGTTGTTTTAGTTCACAGTTGTTTTAGTCTTTTATGACCTCTATTTTTGCAATTTTATGAGATTATTTGACATATTTGTTACGTTCACATTTGTTTTTACTTAAGTTCACTGTTGTTTTTTGTTAAGTTCACTATTGTTTTAGTCCTTTATGACCTCTATCTTTACAATTTTATGAGATTAATTGACATATTTGTTATAATCATAGTTGTTTTTACTTAAGTTCATTGTTGTTTTTTGTTAAGTTCACATTTGTTTTAGTCCTTTATATGAGCTCTATTTTTGCAATTTGTTTAGATTATTAGACATATTTGTTATGTTCACAGTTGTTTTTAGTATCTTATTGCCTCTATTTTTTTAATTTTATGAGATTATTTGACATATTTATTTAGTTCAGTGTTGCTTTTTGTTAAGTTCACAATTGTTTTAGTCCTTTATGACATCTATTTTTGCAATTTTATGAGATTATTTGACATATTTGTTATGTTCACTGTTGTTTTTTCTAAGTTCACAGTTGTTTTTTGTTAAGTTCACAGTTGTTTTAGTCCTTTTTATGACCTCTATTTTTGCAATTTTATGAGATTATTTGACATATTTGTTATGTTCACAGTTGTTTTACTTAAGTTCACAGTTGACAGCTCTACACTAAGCTTGTCCATGTCGCCTTTCTCTCTCCTTTCGCGGCGGCGATGATTAGATTTAGCAAAATGTGGGTCCCACTCGACATAAAATCATCGAGTTCAAAAAGAGGGAGGGGACCATTGTGGGAGGAGGCAGGAGGAAGGAGAGGTTCCAAATCCACAAACACCCAACCAATTGTAATTGCTCAGATACCAACAAAGCTCAAATTATGCAACTCATCCATTAATTTCAATGGGGGAACAATATTTCATCTTCCAAAACTAAATTCATAAAAAAATTTACAAACATAACAATACTACACTACTACAGAGATTTCATGAAAGAAAGGAAGAAAACTTGCATGCAAAATCTACAATGCAGTCAGTTTTTATAAAACAAACTAAAATTTACAAACATAACAATACTACACGTCTACAGACCTTAGTTTTCCACTAAATTTAAGGGAGTTTTTTTTTAAACGGAAGTTAACCTTTCCTGTAAATGTGTGCAAAGTAAATGGCCTGATTTTTAACGAAAGTGAACTTTTTAATGAACTTTTTAATGAACTTTTTAATGTAAATGTGAACTTTTTAATGAATTTTATTTAAATAAACTTACTGGGGAATTTAATTTTCAAAGGACTAAAACAGAAATGAATTAAAAGGACTAAAATACAAATAATTGTTATTTATGTATCAAAAAGCTGATTTATTGGCGAAAATAGATGAAATTTAAGGACCAAAATGCAAAATATCGACGAATAAGAGATTGACACGTGGCGAGCTGTGGAGCTTGGAATTTCTTCTGCTTTAATATTATATATGGATTATCTATTCGTCCAAAATTTTGATGGGGTACATTACCGTGCAAAAGGGAATTATCTATTGAGTGGCGATTTGAAATGGGTACATTTTAATTTTGAAGTGGTGGTGGAGGGGAATATGCAAATATATCATTAACTATATCATCCATGATAACTAGTAATTAAAGGAAAACAATTAACTAGTAATTAAAAAACAATTAACTAGCGATAACAAAAACAATTAACTAGTAATTAAAGGAAAACAATTAACAAAAACAATTAACTAGCAATTTAAAACATTTTTTAAAATTTTTTAAAGCACTTTTTTTTCAGATTTTTTTAACTTTTCGAAGTTTTTTCAGATTTTTTTAACTACTATTTTTTTAATTAAAGGACTATTTTTTTTTTCGAAATATTGAAAGAAATAAAAAAGGAAAACAATTATGTGGTCTTGTCCCCACTAAATAACCCCCTCTTCCCTGCCGGCACCCCCCCCCCCCTTCAAATTTCTCACATTTTTTTTTTCTTTTTTAGATAAACTTGTGGGGAGTTAAGTTTTTAATTTATAAAGTTACTATATTATTTTAATGTAAATATTTTATTTTCTCATCCTACAATTTTATCAAGATTTTAAATAATATATGATACAAAAATTTACGATGATCAAGTAAGACAAAAAACTCTAGCTCAAACCGTAATCAATGTTCCTTTTCATACGATATGTCAGAGATTCTAACCACAAAAAATATAATTTACAGCTATTTAACATGTCTCTTTTGTAATAGATTAAGTCATTTATTAATAAAAAAGTTCATTTAATAAAATCTCTACAATCAAATAAAATCTCTACAATCAAATAAAGTACATTTCTTAAATAATTGAAAGAAGCCCTGTAACAGGGTGCTATAAGTAGCAATATCGGGCTTCAATCCTTTCCGAACAACTTCCCGAAACAAATGCATGGCCTCGTTCACTTTTTCCTTCTTGCAAAAGCACTTTATTAGAGTGGTATAACTAAATATGTCAGGCACAATTCCCATATGCATCATGGAACAAAGAACTTTATTCGCCTCACTCATTTTCCCTTGCAAGCAATAACCATCCATTAGTGAGTTATAGGTAACTACATTTGGTCTCTCACCATATTGAATCATTTTAAGGATGATATCCTCGGCTATTGGGTTGGCGTTAGTTTGTGGTGGAGCGGATAAAAAGGAAAGGCCGATTTGGATTTTTTAAAATTTAAGAGTTTGTGGGGATTGTCATGAGTTTATTAAGGGATTGTCATGTGGGGATAGTCATGAGTTTATTAAGGGTTTTTCTACCCAACTAGTTGGGCAGTAGTATTTGCAAATATATTCCTTACATTATATTTTTCGTAACCTGATTCCCATCTTCTACATTTTCTTGCAATCAAATGTAAAAACTGACGGAGTGTTAATTTGTTGACAAAACTGGATGGAAACTTAATGAGTTTTACTCAAATCAGTGCCTACCTACTTTCTAAACTATAACTTGTATGTAGCCGGATACCAAGGTGTAGCTGCTGCTTCTGCAGCACCACCAGGTGTACCATAATCATACGCACCATAGTTGCTCTGTCCACCGTAGGATGCACCACCGCGGACCCCAGCTGCTCCACCATCCTGTGGTGGGTACCCATGTTGTTTGGGAATTCCAACAGGACTTTGAGTAGAAGAACATTCTTTATAACGTTGACAAGCAAAATGTGACATTTATCATGGGAGACAGAGGGATTGTATGCTTAAAATATGAGAAATTTTAGCCAAGCACTTAATTTCCAGTATGATGGCCAAAAATATTGACCTATAAGAGAAAAAGTTCAGTATCAACATACCACTGAAGAGGAACTGTGTTGACCACTCTTTGCGATAGTATTAGCAACTTTACGGCATTTAAAATGTCCCTAATTTTCCCTTTCAGTTACAACCAGCAGTGCATTTAAATTTCATTTATAAATGGTATACATGCCCCACCCCTCCCTGAATATAGAAGACATAGTTGCTCCAGAAGGGAACACTTCTGCACAAGGCAAGTGGTATGTTTAGCAATCTCAATTCCAAGCCTTGAGTATGGAATTGGAAGGACAAAATAAATTCTGCAGGACAATAATTACTCTTCGAATTTCAAGCCATGGCTTGGTATTAGGTAGTCAAACATACCTTACTTGAGTTCCAAATCTGACTAAATAAATGAATTTCCTTGTGGCACTGCTGTAGAACAAATGACTCAATGAGTTGGGGTTAAACTCATACTCCATCTTCTCCGTTTGAAAAGTAGGGTTAGAATTGTGAGTGAGGTTGTTGTTGTGAGTATGACAAGTAGGTCCCATTGAATAAAGAAAGATTAGACTTTTAAGAAATTTCAAACCAAAAATATTACTTAAAAAGGAACCACCCATATAACAGTATTTAGCAGACATAATAACAATACTTGGAACTTAAGAACGGCAAAAAAGTGAACAATATAGAGTCCTTCTATTGTTCATGCAGCTTCTCATGAGCAGGAAAGGGAGAATTTTCATTTTTTATCCTTCGGCACAAACATTCTAATCATGTTGAGTAGAGTAGAATCCTGTCCTTCAGCTGGGAGTATGTCTATTAACATGGAAAGAGTAGAGTCATTAGGTGAGAAACCAATTTCAACCAATTTCCCTAGAAGTCTCACAGCCTCATGACCTGCATTGTTCTTGAGAAGTCCTTGCAGTATAATATTGTGAGTAACATCATCTGGTATGCAACCATTCTCTTCCATTTTGATAAGAATTTCTTTTGCTTTCTCCACAAGGCCTTCTTGACATAGACCATATATGAGTGAGGTATATGTCTGAACATCGGGTTGTAAACCTTTGGAACAAAGTTCTTCAAAAAGACCACTTGCAGTATCAAACATCCCACCCTTGCTGGTAGCATGAATGAGAATGTTATAAAGAACAACATCAGAATTCGATCCACGAGTTTCCATTGAACTAAACAAAGATAAAGCTTCTGCAATCCGGTTGTTTTTGCAAAGCCCATCAAGCACAACGACATAAGTTTGAAGATTAGGAGTTACACCAACAGCTTGCATCTCAGCAAGTAAATCCCGAGCAGTTGAACATTTACCCAAGTGAAACAAGCCCTGTAACAGGGTGCTATAAGTAGCAATATTGGGCTCCAATCCTTTGCGAACAACTTCCCGAAACAAATGCATGGCCTCATCCACTTTTGCCTTCTTGCAAAAGCAATTTATTAGAGTGTTATAACTAATTATGTCAGGCACAATTCCCCTATGCACCATGGAACAAAGAACTTTATTCGCCTCACTCATTTTCCCTTGCAAGCAATAACCATCCATTAGTGAGTTATAGGTAACTACATTTGGTCTCTCACCATATTGAATCATTTTAAGGATGATATCCTCGGCGTCTTTCATCTTTCCTTCCTTGCAATGTGCATTGACCAATATATTATAAGTGCGTACATCAGGATAGATCTGTTTCTTGCACATTTCATCTAGCATTTGTGTAGCCTCTCTCCAACGCATCAAGTGACACAGACCCTGTATCAAAGAACTGTAAGTAAAGACATCAGGCAAAATGTTTTTATCAATCATCTCTTGTAGGAGTTTCAAAGCATCATCGATCATTTTGTCCTTGCACAGACCATCAATAATTATGCTATAGGATATCATGTTAGCCGTAAAACCTTCTTCTTCCATTGCTCTGAGTAAGTTAATAGCCATGGTTGTTTTCCCAGATTTACATAGGCCATTCATAATAGTCCCATATGTAACCTCAGTAGGTTCACAAATTTTCTGTCTGACAAATTTCTTGAATAGTTCGGCAGCATCAACAATCTTACCTTCTAAAGCAAGACCATTTAGAAGAGAGTTAAAGGTAACAGTGTTAGGAACATAACCAAGCTTGAAGGTACGACCCAACATTGCAAACCCATAACTCAACTGGTTTAAACGGCAATAGCAATTAATGGAAATGTTGATGGTATACAAATTTGAAATACCCAGCAAATGCAATTGATTCAAAAGAGAAAGGGCGGGTGAAAAATGCTTCATCTTGACAATGACTGAAATCAGATGGGTAAAGTGTTTGATTGAAGGGTGAGGCTGCGTTTGGAGCATTTCATCGAACAGTTGGAGAGCATGGTCGAGATTAGTGATATTATCAAATCTGACACGATTAGGAGGGAAAGTTAAAAGGGTAGAGGATGAGATAGAAGAAGGAGTTGAGAAATTATTGAAATTGAGAAATTTTCGCCGGCGGCAAAAGAAAAAGGAGGCGAGGCATATGCCATTTGGGATCAGTCTCACCATTCTTGGTCTGTGCGGAGGTCTTTGGCAAACCAATCTACAGTATGTTTCAAATACTAAATTGGGAATAATTACATAGAGGCCCTCACCCAAAAAACCCAAAAAATGTGAATTAGATGTACGGTTTGATATACGTGATAATTACTATAAATGAAAAGAGAGTATCAATTTTTAAATTAGATGTGCGTTTTAATCTTCTATTAATCCATTCAGTAAAAAACTAACTAAATCAACTTGAATATAAACAATGAAAGTATCATCTACAATTTGCTTGATCGGCAAATTGTTTGTAGTAAAATATCCTTTATTTCTTATAAATGTTATAATAATATGATGATAATCACCTTTGAAAATTTATATATATATATATATATATATATATAAATTTAAGGGAGTTTTTTTTTTTTTTTAACGGAAGTTAACCTTTCCTGTAAATGTGTACAAAGTACATGGCCTGATTTTTAACGAAAGCGAACTTTGTAATGAATTTTCTTTGGATTGCAACGAAATTTCAATGTGAGGAAGAGAATTGCAAAAAATTCAGTTGGTAACCACATTTCAACAGTTAAATCCCGATTAGATTCAGGCGGTATCATCTTGAAGACATTAGACTTACTAGGCATGTCAGCTCTTGCCCTTTCATCCACTCCATTTTAATGTACCTATGGGGAAAGACTATTCCATGACCTCACATTTTTTTTACTCATTTTCTCAAACACTTCATGTGCATCAATAAAACTCTCATAATTTATACTCTTTCCATCATACTACAAATTAAACACTTTCCTCGTATTGCGTTCCACTGCAAACTAGACATTTTTCTTGCAGGGCATTCCATTACAAACAACACAATTCGTTAAACTTAGTATAATGAAAATGTTTTATTACTTTTATATTAATAAATTCATCACATGTAATATTTACATTAACAATTCAATTATTATTCTCTACGTCCGTCCATGAGACCTAATAACAAATGGGTATGTGAATCTATCAGGAAATTTTGTTTTTTTTTTAGCATATGATTGTACAAATAAATTGCCAACAAATATATTTGGCTGTGGGTGTAACCTTAATCATAGCATCTGAAAAGCAAACTCTCATAGCCTGCTTTCCCATTTTGGTCACATATTTCCACCATTTTTGTCACCAAGAAGCTGTTCTGTGGCAACGATAAATTGACTAAATGGGCATGGATTTTTTTGAATTTTACCATCATTCTGCAATTTTGCAGCATAGATATGAACATATCTTCCAAGATTTTCACCTTACAGTATGTTGGTAGTTGCCTCCATTGGTAAATTGAGAGGTTTCTATCGTAATGAAAATCTAGTGGACTAATTTGGAGGCTTAGCAATGAGTGAGGTGCATAGATTGGCCAGTCTTTTGAGGTTATGTTCCAAAAATTTGTCACTTTATCAAGGAATGCAAGTTCATAATGCTGTTTTGAGAATGGGGTATGAGTTTGATATAATGATAAACACGAATCTTATGAATATGTATTCAAAATGTGGTAAAGTTGATAAGGAATATGAAGTGTTTGACAGAATGCCTGACAGAGATGTTGTTTCCTGGACGGCGCTAATGTGTGGGTACTAGCAACAGGCTGATGCTGAAAGCTGTTTATTATTACTGCGTAGACTGGGAAGTTCCGGTGTTAAACCCAATGAATTCACTTTCTCTACAAATTTAAAGGCTTGTGGGTTTTTGGGTGTTGTAGAGAATGGTCAGCAAATTCATGGTTGGTATTGTAAAAGTGGATTTGAATGGTTTCCTGTGGTGGGGAATTCTGCCATTGATATGTATTCTAGATGTGGGAGAATTGAACAAGCAGCTCGTGTTTAAGAAAATGCTTGATAAAAGTCTCATAAGCTGGAATGTGATGATAGCTGGCTATGCCCTTGGTAACATGGGCGACAAATCCTTACGTTTGTTCCAGGAAATGCAGATCAAGGGGGAGATGTCGGATGAGTTCACTTTTGCGAGCACATTAAAAGCTTGTGCAGGTATTGGAGCTATTGAGGCAGGGAAACAAATTCATGCTTCCCTTATTGCTAGGGGACTCTTGTTATCAACACAAACAATTATTGCAGGTGCTCTTGTAGATTTGTATGTAAAATGTGGGTATTTAACAGAAGCACATAAAGTATTTAATCAAGTCGAAAGGAAAAGTATACTATCTTGGACAGCGCTGATTGTCGGTTATGCTCAAAAGGGGAACTTGTTGTCCAAGGCTATGGATTTGTTCACGCAGCTTAGGAAAAGTGGCATTACAATAGATGAGTTTTTTTCGAGAAGGTAGGTCATTTATTTTGGGACAGAATTTTTCTAAAAGTGGTCATTCATTTTGGGACTTAAATAGTAATTAAAGGACAAAAACATAATAATAATAATAATAATAATAATAATAATAATAATAATGTATGCAAAGGCTTCAAAATAATTCACAAAACCTGGGGTGTCAATCAATGGTGCCTACAACTTTCTTCTTATTTAGAGTTCTTGGCAATGCGCCTCAGTTGTATCAGATTCGCAAGGAACATGCCTCATTATCTCAAGGCTCGTTGACTGTTTCTACTTACTTTACTAAATTTCGAAGCCTCTGGAGTGAATTAACAAGTCTATTTGCTGGTCCTAAATGTGTTTGTGCATGTCTATGTGGTGCCAAACAACGAAGTTATGAACATGATGAGTTAACTAAGGTTTCTCAGTTTCTCATGGGCCTAAATGATGAATTTACCTCATTTAGAGGTTCTATACTTACTATGAGTCCATTACCTACTATGAGTCAGGTTCTAGGACTCATCACTCAAGATGAGAAACAAAGAGCTTGTGCTACTAGTTCCTCTGTGAATTTGTCAGACTCTGCAACTGCTCTTATGGCCAGATCTCAATCTCACTTCACTAAGTCCAATCCATCTTTCAAGAGGCCTGAAAAACCTAGCGAAGCTCATTTGTCTTGTACTCATTGTGGAGGATCTGGTCATGTGAAGGAGTCATGCTTCTTTCTTCATGGATTTCCAGAATGGCACAAACTGTTTGGAGTTAAACCAGATCCTAGCAAAATGCCAAAATACAAATCTACTCAGAACAATGGTTCTAACTCTCAGTACTCAGGTCCTTCCAAGGCTGTGATCAACAATGTGGTTGCTACTGCATCTCTTGATACTAATATTGTTGCTGATGCTAATGCACCTTACATGGATTTTCTGGACTACATGCACTCTAATGATGAGAATTTAACATCTCAATCTACAAGTCAGCATAATATTTCTTGCTTTAGCTCCATTTGCTTGTCTCAGTTCACCACACACAATTCCATGGATTGGATTATTGATACAGAAGCTTCTCATCACATAACTGCTAATTTCAATCTTCTTGAACAGCCATCTCCTGTTTCTACTGTTATTCATCTACCTAATGGTGTTAAATCTCATGTCACTCACAGTGGGACAGTCACTCTTTCTAAAGACATTATTCTGTAGAATGTGCTTTATATTCCTACCTTTCACTTCAATCTCATTTTTGGCAGTCACTTAACTACTTAAAGTAATTACTGTCTTCAATTCTTCTTATCTCACTGTTATTTCCAGGACTTAACTACCAAGAGCATCAAGAGGATTGGTAAACAAGAAGGAGGCCTGTAAAAACTTGTACTTTCTGGTTGCAATTCTGTTTCTAGTTCCAATCTCAATATCAAATTTGCATGTACTGTTAATACTAGATATGAGATGTGGCATAAAAGGTTAGGTCACTTTCCTTATGCTTCCTTTAAACATGTATCCAGTGATTTACCTTTACACAATGATAAATCTGTGATTTGTGATGTATGTCATTTCTGCAAGCAATCTAGAATTCCATATTCTCTGAGTATTTCTCATTGTCCTATTCCTTTTGGTCTAATACATTGTGATGTGTGGGGACCTTATGCTTATCTCACATATCAAAATCATCATTCATTCTTGACTATTGTTGATGATTTTTCCAGAACCACCTGGGTATATTTGCTTCAATCTAAATCTCAAGTCATGTCTTATCTAAAAATCTTCATTGCAATGGTTAGAACTCGCCCAACTTCACCGTTAAACAACTTAGATCTCGATAATGGTCCCGATTTTTTTAACAAATGCACATCGAGTTTCTTCAATCCTTGGGTATTGAACATCATAGTTCTTGTGTGGAAACACCTCAACAAAATGGGAGGGTAGAAAGAAAACATCGACACCTTCTTGATGTGGCTAGGGTTCTTAATTTCCAGTCACTTGTTCCTATTCAGTTCTGGGGAGATTGTGTTTTAACAGCTGCATATTTGATCAATAGACTTCCTACGGCTGTTCTAAATAATAAGAGTCCCTATGAAGTCTTACTTGATAAATCTCCTTCTCTATCCCATCTCAAAACTTTTGGTTGTCTTTGTTTTGCTTCTACCTTACAATCTCAAAGGGACAAATTTTCTTCTAGGTCCCTTAAATGTGTTTTCCTTGGGTATCCTTATGGTAAGAAAGCCTACAAGCTGTTTGATATTGCTTCTCAGAAAGTGTTCTACTCTAGAAATGTTCACTTTTATGAAGATCATTTTCCATTTTCACATCTGACTCATGAGAATTCTGTCAATACTCCTATGTTTCCATTTTCACATCTGACTCATGAGAATTATGCCAAAATACAAATCTACTCAGAACAATGGTTCTAACTCTCAGTACTCAGGTCCTTCCAAGGCTGTGATCAACAATGTGGTTGCTACTGTCCGGCGGAAATATCCGTCGGAAAATAAAAAATTAAAAAAATAATACTCAAAATACCGACGGACATATCCGTCAGTTTAGGGTTTATATTCCGACGGACATATCCGACGGTAAATTTTATGGTTTCCGACGGTTATAACCGTCGGTAATGGTTTTTATTTCCGACGGATATTTCCATTGGTAACCTCCCAAGCGATCGCTCCTTAACCGGCCGGCGTAACTCATTTCCGACGGACGTTTTCCGGCGGAATTTTTAGATTTTCCGGCGGACAATCCGCCGGAAATACCGGCGGAATTTGTCCGTCGGTATTACCAACCAATTATTTCCGACGGAACCCGACGGACGAATTCCGTCGGTAATATCCATTTACCGACGGATATGTGGATTTACCGACGGAAATTTCCGTCGGTAAAAGGCCTTTTTCTAGTAGTGACAGGTCAACATATTATTGCAGGTGCTCTTGTAGATTTGTATGTAAAATGTGGGTATTTAACAGAAGCACATAAAGTATTTAATCAAGTCGAAAGGAAAAGTATACTATCTTGGACAGCGCTGATTGTCGGTTATGCTCAAAAGGGGAACTTGTTGTCCAAGTCTATGGATTTGTTCACGCAGCTTAGGAAAAGTGGCATTACAATAGATGAGTTTGTTCTCTCGAGCTTGATAGCTGTATTTGCTGATTTTGCACTAGTTGAACAAGGCAAGCAAATGCATGCTTACTCAGTTAAATTTCCATCAGGTTTAGAAACATCAGTTGGGAATTCAATAGTAGTATTTGCAAATATATTCCTTACATTATATTTTTCGTAACCTGATTCCCATCTTCTACATTTTCTTGCAATCAAATGTAAAAACTGACGGAGTGTTAATTTGTTGACAAAACTGGATGGAAACTTAATGAGTTTCTTTAGAAATTATGATATGTACCATCCATGAAAGGGCAAATATGGAATTTTACTCAAATCAGTGCCTACCTACTTTCTAAACTATAACCTGTATGTAGCCGGATACGAAGGTGTAGCTGCTGCTGCTGCAGCGCCACCAGGTGTACCATAATCATACGCACCATAGTTACTCTGTCCACCGTAGGATGCACCGCCGCGGACCCCAGCTGCTCCACCATCCTGTGGTGGGTACCCATGTTGTTTGGGAATTCCAACAGGACTTTGAGCGTGAGCTCCACCATATGCCCCTCCGTACGAGGCTGCAGTGGAGCCCTCATACACACTTGGGCTCGGGCAGTTATAAGGTGCTGCAGCATATCGGGCAGCTGGGAGCTGATGTGTTGGGGGAGGGTTCCATTGGCGGAAAGCTGGGGAGGTATTAGAAAATCTGCCCCATTTTGGCGGTCGGAAAGAGGAGGAAGACGCACCACCTCCTCCCTTGCCACTGCCTACGTGGGACCGCTTGTTCGAAGGCTTGCTTGTGGTGGCTGCACTCTTCTTCTTATCTGATTTTGTCTTCTCCAGTAGTGTGACCCGGTTTTTTAGGTTGTCTATGGTGAATTGGGATTCGAGTTTATGGTCTTCAACACATTTTATAATAGATCTGATGCCATTCAACTCCGAATTGTTGGCCTCCTCCTGAAATAAAAGAAAACAAATATAGATGGTTGATTTAAATCCTAAACAAGAAGCAGTTGGAGGCTTTGATTAGTACTCCTTTGTCTCATAATAAATGTCGCACTTTCTTCTTTTTTTTGTCTCAAAATAAAGGGTATGGTACAAGTGCTGTACAAACAAGTAGAAGAACATTCTTTATAACGTTGACAAGCAAAATGTGACATTTATCATATGAGAAATTTTAGCCAAGCACTTAATTTCCAGTATGATGGCCAAAAATATTGACCTATACGAGAAAAAGTTCAGTATCAACATACCACTGAAGAGGAACTGTGTTGACCACTCTTTGCGATAGTATTAGCAACTTTACGGCATTTAAAATGTCCCTAATTTTCCCTTTCAGTTACAACCAGCAGTGCATTTAAATTTCATTTATAAATGGTATACATGCCCCACCCCTCCCTGAATATAGAAGACATAGTTGCTCCAGAAGGGAACACTTCTGCACAAGGCAAGTGGTATGTTTAGCAATCTCAATTCCAAGCCTTGAGTATGGAATTGGAAGGACAAAATAAATTCTGCAGGACAATAATTACTCTTCGAATTTCAAGCCACTTGGTATTGGGTAGTCAAACATACCTTACTTGAGTTCCAAATCTGACTAAATAAATGAATTTCCTTGTGGCACTGCTGAAGAACAAATGACTCACTGAGTTGGGGTTAAACTCATACTCCATCTGCTCCATTTGAAATCACAGCAGATGGGAGGGGCACGGGGATGAAGAAAAAGTGTAATAATATTGGTAGTGGAGTAGGTGTTGTGGGTATGAAAAGTAGGGTTAGAATTGTGAGCGAGGTTTTTGTTGTGAGTACGACAAGTAGGTCCCATTGAATAAAGAAAGATTAGACTTTTAAGAAATTTCAAACCAAAAATATTACTTAAAAAGGAACCACCCATATAACAGTATTTAGCAGACATAATAACAATACTTGGAACTTAAGAACGGCAAAAAAGTGAACAATATAGAGTCCTATTGTTCATGCAGCTTCTCATGAGCAGGAAAGGGAGAATTTTCATTTTTTATCCTTCGGCACAAACATTCTAATCATGTCGAGTAGAGTAGAATCCTGTCCTTCAGCTGGGAGTATGTCTATTAACATGGAAAGAGTAGAGTCATTAGGTGAGAAACCAATTTCAACCAATTTCCCTAGAAGTCTCACAGCCTCATGACCTGCATTGTTCTTGAGAAGTCCTTGCAGTATAATATTGTGAGTGACATCATCTGGTATGCAACCATTCTCTTCCATTTTGATAAGAATTTCTTTTGCTTTCTCCACAAGGTCTTCTTGACATAGACCATATATGAGTGAGGTATATGTCTGAACATCGGGTTGTAAACCTTTGGAACAAAGTTCTTCAAAAAGACCACTTGCAGTATCAAACATCCCACCCTTGCTGGTAGCATGAATGAGAATGGTATAAAGAACAACATCAGAATTCGATCCACGAGTTTCCATTGAACTAAACAAAGATAATGCTTCTGCAATCAGGTTGTTTTTGCAAAGCCCATCAAGCACAATAGCATAAGTTTGAAGATCAGGAGTTACACCATCAGCTTGCATCTCAACAAGTAAATCCCGAGCAGTTGAACATTTACCCAATTGAAACAAGCCCTGTAACAGGGTGCTATAAGTAGCAATATTGGGCTCCAATCCTTTGCGAACAACTTCCCGAAACAAATGCATGGCCTCATCCACTTTTGCCTTCTTGCAAAAGCAATTTATTAGAGTGTTATAACTAATTATGTCAGGCACAATTCCCCTATGCACCATGGAACAAAGAACTTTATTCGCCTCACTCATTTTCCCTTGCAAGCAATAACCATCCATTAGTGAGTTATAGGTAACTACATTTGGTCTCTCACCATATTGAATCATTTTAAGGATGATATCCTCGGCGTCTTTCATCTTTCCTTCCTTGCAATGTGCATTGACCAATATATTATAAGTGCGTACATCAGGATAGATCTGTTTCTTGCACATTTCATCTAGCATTTGTGTAGCCTCTCTCCAACGCATCAAGTGACACAGACCCTGTATCAAAGAACTGTAAGTAAAGACATCAGGCAAAATGTTTTTATCAATCATCTCTTGTAGGAGTTTCAAAGCATCATCGATCATTTTGTCCTTGCACAGACCATCAATAATTATGCTATAGGATATCATGTTAGCCGTAAAACCTTCTTCTTCCATTGCTCTGAGTAAGTTAATAGCCATGGTTGTTTTCCCAGATTTACATAGGCCATTCATAATAGTCCCATATGTAACCTCGCAGGTTCACAAATTTTCTCGTCCGACAAATTTCTTGAATAGTTCGGGCGGCATCAACAATCCTTCCTTCTAAGCAAGACCATTTAGAAGAGAGTTAAAGGTAACAGTGTTAGGAACATAACCAAGCTTGAAGGTACGACCCAACATTGCAAACCCATAACTCAACTGGTTTAAACGGCAATAGCAATTAATGGAAATGTTGATGGTATACAAATTTGAAATACCCAGCAAATGCAATTGATTCAAAAGAGAAAGGGCGGGTGAAAAATGCTTCATCTTGACAATGGCTGAAATCAGATGGGTAAAATGTTTGATTGAAGGGCGAGGCTGCGTTTGGAGCATTTCATCGAACAGTTGGAGAGCATGGTCGAGATTAGTGATATTATCAAATCTGACACGATTAGGAGGGAAAGTTAAAAGGGTAGAGGATGAGATAGAAGAAGGAGTTGAGAAATTATTGAAATTGAGAAATTTTCGCCGGCGGCAAAAGAAAAGGGAGGCGAGGCATATGCCAATTTCAAACTCTTTGAAATTGTTGAATTCTTCGAATCTTCTAGTATCCATCTCTCAAAAACTCTCCGTTGAGGTCGTCTTCATCGGGGCTATCACATTCGTCATCTTCAAGATCTCGAAATGTGCCTTGTTTCCTCAATTCCACATCATCCCAATTCAAAAGACAAATCAACCTCTCAATTAGAGCGGGCTTGAGTTTATTCTTCTTTTTTGTCACGACTCTTCCTGCAGCATTAAAAGCAGCCTCCGATGCTACCGTGGACACCAGAGTGGTAAGTAGATCACGTGCCATCACAGAAAGAATAGGATAAATATTAGCATGAGATTTCCACCATTGGAGGACATTTAAGTCCTCAAAACTTTCACCATCTAAGGGGTAGAAGGGACTATCAAGGTATTGGTGTAAATCATTTCCCCCACTTTCAATAGTAGTACTAGAAGAGGATGACCCTTTTGTTTTCTTCAAGAAACCCCAACCTTTTTTAAACAACTTATTTTTCTCTTTTCCTAATCTTTTGAATGTTATGTTTGGCCCTTTGAGTGTTCTACAATAGTGGTCATACAAACGAAATAGGATGGTGTGAATTTCCCTAAGTTGTTACCTAGACAAAGTGATTACACTATTAGGTTCAAGCTCAGGCATCATGTTTTCATAAAATTGATCAAACAATTCACCTAATAAGGTGAACTTAATTCTAGGATCCATTATCGCGGCTAATTGGGAAGCTATGGGAAAATGTGGATAATACTTGGTGATTTTTTTTTTCATATCCATAACGGCACCTCCAAAGATTTCATTTGTTCTATGTTGGCTAATAACCCCACTTATGACATATAACTCACGACATAAAATATGGGAGGTGGGATAATAGCTTCTCGAAAATATTTTGGTAGCCCTCCAAAAAGGTTTAAGTAAACCTAATAGTGCAGTGGCTATCGACTAATAATGATCACTAATTTGGTTGTCCATTTGATAATTCGTAAAGTATTCCTTTATGACCACCTTATAGTCAACCGCTCTCTTCAACATGGTATAGGTTGAGTTCCATTTAATATCCTTGGCCACTTTCGGCTTCAAGTATTTCATGTTATAAGCGGCACATAAATCGGCATAAACTTTCAACCTTGGCCCGGAATTTCGAATAACATGGCAAGCCGTGTTAATGTGGACGGTGAGGTACTTTAGTGAGCATATCAAATCATGGATACATAGATTAAGAATGTGACATACACACCTAACATGAAACAAGGTGCCATCTAGAGGAGGATCAAATGCTTCGATCAACATTTTGGCAGTGAGTGTATTATAGATGGCATTATCAAAGGACATGGTGAAAATTTTGGGCATGATGACATACTCACTTAATACATCCTTAATATGGCTCGTACATTGCAAGGACGTGTGGGGATAGGACATTGTTCTAAAGGAAATCACCCTCTTTTGCAACAACCAATCGTCATCAATCCAACGAGCAGTGATACAAGTGAAGGTTTCGGAACTAGAACTTAGAGTGGCCTTCCAAGCATCGGTAGTTAAGCAAATACCACCCTTGTGATCTTGGAGTTGACTCACTAGTTTGAGTTTACCTGTTTGGAATAGCTTCTTTATATGCCTAGTAACGGTTTGACGACTCAATAGTTGGTACGATGGGTTAAGGCCTTGAGAGTAGCGTGTCAATCTATCATCATTTTAAAGTGACATGGGCAATCGACAACTCACTAAGAACATGGTAACCAAATCAGCATCCACTCTTGGGTAAGTGACACATGGTATATTGAGTTATGTTTGAATTGTTCCATCTCTCCCACTAGCGGCTTCAAGGTCATGGTTATCCATGTGCCTCTTTATATGAGAGGTACCTGAAGCACCCGAAGGGGATAAATATTTCTTGCATCGTTTGCATTGGGCTTTTTCTACACCATTAAGAATCACTAAATCATATAAGTGGGCATACTTAGACACTTTGGGAGCCTTACACTTATTACCCTTTCCCTTTCCTTTTTCCCTCGCACTGCTAGGTGCACTACTCGAGGCAACATCGGTAGTAGGTGTATTTGAAATTGTGGGAGTTTCGTGGGTGACTTGTACATCGTCATCCTCATCCCCCTCCCCCTCCCCCTCCCCACCCTCATCTATGTCTTCTATGTGATGATAGGTTCTAGATGTATAGTTTGGGTTGGGCTCATTCATCCAATCCGGGGTCGAATTTGAAGTATAGCCGCGAAATGGAGAGGTGTTGATTGAATTCGAGGATTGATTAATTAGATCAAACATAATTTGATCATTACGGTCCAAAAGAGAATTATCTATTCGTCCTATATTTTGATGGGGTACATTACAGTGCAAAAGGGAATTATCTATTGAGTGACGGTTTGGAATGAATACATTTTGATTTTGAAGTGGTAGTGGGGGGAATATGCAAATATATCATTAACTCTATCATCCATGATAACTAGTAATTAAAGGAAAACAATTAACTAGTAATTAAAGGAAAACAATTAACTAGTAATTTAAAACTTTTTTTTTGAATTTTTTATTTTTTAAACATCTGTTTTTTTTCAGATTATTTTTCATTGCTGTTTTTTTTTCAGATTTTTTTAACTACTGTTTTTTTAATTAAAGGACTTTTTTTTTCAAAATTTTGAAAGAAACAATTAAAGCCTTAAAGGAAACCAATTAACAAAAACAATTAACTAGCAATTTAAAACATTTTTTTTGGAAATTTTTAATTTTTTAAAGCACTGCTTTTTTTTCAGATTTTTTTTAACTTTTCGAAATTTTTTCAGATTTTTTAACTACTTTTTTTTAATTAAAGGACTATTTTTTTTTCGAAATTTTGAAAGAAATAATTAAAGGAAAACAATTAACAAAAACAATGAATTAACTAGCAATTTAAAACATTTTTTTTGGAAGTTTTTTATTTTTTAAAGCACTGCTTTTTTTTTTCAAATTTTTTTTTAACTTTTCGAAAATTTTTCAGATTTTTTAACTACTTTTTTTTTTTTAATTAAAGGACTGTTTTTTTCCCCGAAATATTTAAAGAAATAATTAAAGGAAAATAATTAACTACTTAACACAATATTTAACTAGTAATTAATAGCAATAAAACTAGGGAATTTGACCAGGAAGTTCCTTATGGAACAAATTACTTTCCCTCAAGTTCCTCATTAAATCGAAATGACCTGGAAGTTCTTATGCAGTAATATATAATACTGCATGCAATATTATTATATTCACTCATATGCGAATATAATAATGCATCTATAATACAACATGGAGAAGGAACTTCACGGGCATTATGATACTTTTTTAGAACTTCCCGGTCACTCTCCCATAAAACTAGTAATTTTTTTTGGAAATTTTCGGAATTAAGTAATAAATAACAACTAACTATTAACACAATATTAAAGCATGAAATTTAAGACAAATGAAATACTTAAAACAATAAAATTACCTCCACCTTCTTTCTTTATGGGATGGGTTTGAGAAAATTTTAAGGTTGTATGAATTTTTTTGTGGGAGAAAATTAGAAGTAAGAAGAAGTGTTATTTATAGTTTTTCAGAAATTGATTTTGACCAAAAATATCCCTAAATATGTTTGTTGGGAGGGGGTAATTATGTCCCAAAAAATTTATATACGGTAAAGAATAATTTATATATGTTTTGGACGAAAATGCCCCTCCAACAAATTTATTAACAGATATATATATGGGGACATTAAAGACATTTTACAAAAAAAAAAAAAAAGCCAAACGGATTTTGGGTCAAACGGGCTTCGAAGCCCGCGGGCTAAGCCCGGTCTGTCGACAATTTTCAACATCAGGCCGGTACCGTTTAAATCACGGGCCGGACCACGGGCTGGACTACGGGCCACGGGCAATACAGGCCACGGGCCAAAAAAATGTCCACGGGCTAAAGCCCATTTTGGCCATCATCAATGTACGGTTTGATATACGTGATAATTACTATAAATGAAAAGATAGTATCAATTTCCTAAATTAGATGCGCATTTTCGATAAAAATTACATTTTAATATAATCTTCTATCAATCCGTTCAGTAAAAAACTAACTAAATCAACTTGAATATAAACAATGAAAGTATCATTTACAATTTGCTTGATCAGCAAATTGTTTGTAGTAAAATATCCTTTATTTCTTATAAATGTTATAATAATATGATGATAATCACCTTTGAAAATTTATATAGATATATATACTCATTGTCTTCCGAAAAAAAAAACTGATTTAAATCTTTCACGAAAAGTCATGGTAAAACAAAATTACATTTTTAGCTACTAGTATACAAATGTAATAATTACAAAAATAGTATAAAGATTAGAAACTTTAAATGATATTTTTTCTCAAATAATTCCACTTTGAAATTATAAACATGATTATCGCACCTCTAAAAACACTATATTATACTAAATAACTCATTATTGTTTTCATTTTACCCTCATTAAAAAATGAGGCAGTTACCAAATCATCCCTCACCCTAATAAAAACAATCACCTAAGACAAGAATTTTCGAAATTGACCACCAGGTCCTCTCATCGTAAATGGACGCGCATGCACTTGTTAGATTTGGCAAAATTACACAATTACCCACGCTTAAGTGACGTAGACGCATGTGGTCCATTCCCCATCCCCTTTGTGCTTTCTTTCTTTCTCCCTCTTTCTTTATTTCCCCTCAAAACTTTAAAATGAAATATCTTAAAATTTAGAAATCAAAAAAAAAAAAAAATCTGAAACCACTGTTATTTTCGTATCGTCAGTACGAATCAAACTAGTATGATCAACATATGTCTGGAGCAAATTTGAGAAGTTCATGGTTGTTATGTAACGACCCTAATCCTAAGCACTAGTTTTAGTATAATATTATATGCTTTTAATATTATTGTTAATATTATGTGTTCATTCTATATTCTTGATTTCTTATATTAGGATGAGATAATTGGGAAATTAAATAAAGCATCTTGGGTTAAGTATAATAATAGAAATGGATAAAATAAATAAAATGTGGGTAGTTAGGCTTTTGTGTGAAAATTGTTGAAAGCCTTAGTTATTTGGGGATGGGGGGCCATGCCCTCCCCTTGAATTCCTCATCTTTTTTCCTTTTTGTCAACTCCTCCCCATACTTCCTCTATCCTTTCCCATACTCCTCCCATACTCCATCCTCCTCATTCTTTCTCCTTCATTTTCTTCTTCTTCCTTCTCTAAAAATCCATGGAAGCTTTACTTTGAAAGCCTTGCTTTCCAAATTCCTACTAAGTGCAATTCTTCTCCAATTGGCAATCCGGGTGTACTTTTAAGTTTGGGACAACTAGGGGAATTTATCAAGCTAAGAAGATCATCATTTCATCCTAAAATTCTAAGGTAAGTTATTATGACTTCCTTCTAAATATTGCTCACTTTATGTGTTAATGAATATTTTGTGAAAAGAAAATGATTGTGATATTTTTGAATAAGGTTATTTGAGTAAAATGGGTTAATTAAAGATGAATTGATTTTTAGTATGAAATGGGGATTTAAGTTGGAAGAATGAGGGTATAAGGAATGTAAAAGGCTAATGACTTTAATGGAGTTCTTGTATGTAGTTATGTTTATCTTACTTTGATTTGGGAGATGTAAGGAGTATATCTCATTTGGGTAGAAAGAAGTAGAAAAAGGACTTGTTATACTTTTAATGTTGTGAGTTATTAATATCTTTCCTCCTATTTAATGTTCATGAACTATTGGGTGTTGTTATTTTATTATAATGGTTAATTGATGCTTAGGAAACCTTCTTGGAGTTGATAAATGGGGTAATGATAAAGAATGATGTGGTTTAAGGAAGTTATCAAGAGTGTAAGAAATGGGTGGAGTTAGTTTTAGAAGATTGAACTTGAAATGTGTTAGTGAAATGGGTTGAAAATCTTGTGGTAAATAATTTATGCTTATAGTATTTTGGGGTTTAAATGACTTAGAATGAGGTTTGTAAGTTAGAAGATCCTTTTGGTGTTATAAAAATAAGAAAGATTTAAAAAGGGAAAAGGAATATATTTGAAAGGGGTTAGTGAGCTGAGAAAGGGCCAGGAATTCATCTTGGGCGGTCGCCCATGGGGCTTGTGCGGCCGCCCATCTTATCAGCCTTTGGGACTTCAACATTTTTCATCTTGGGCGGTCGCCCATGATGCCTTGGGCGGTCGCCCATGTTGGCAGAAGTTTATTCAGTTTCCTTTCTTGCTGATTTTCACCAATAACCTCGTGGCATGACTCCCAACCATTATAAATTAGTAGTAACCTAATCTACCTAAGATATGAATTAATTTCCTTTAACTTGGGTTAAAGTAGAATACCTTGGCTAGGCCATGGTGTCTTATTGGTCAAAATGGAATATTGGGAATAGTTAAATATTAATTAGAAAATGGTGGATTATCTGGCATGGTGATTATATTGTATCAAGTTGTGGATTATACGGCATGTTGATTATATTGTATCGATTGTGGATTATCGGCATGTTGATTATATTGTATCCCAGTTGTGGATTATCGGCATGGTGATTATATTGTATCGATTGTGAATTATCGGCATGGTGATTATATTGTAGCAGGTGTGGATTATGTGGTTATATGGATACCTTACTTGAATTTATATTCGTTAATGATATTATGTATAGTGTATGGATGTTTGCACTATAGTATTGATTTAACATGAGTATATTTTACCATGTTGTTATATTATTATCCCTTTTGTGGATTATTTCAAGTATCTATTATGTGCTTGAACGTATATATGTGATTCGGGGTATAATGGAATTCAATCAATTATTGATTTGTTCTATAAGTGATTGAAGGTTCATTATACCTGTGACAGACCGCCCCTGCGTGGCCACAGAGTGGGATGTGCTGCGGCTGTATTGAGCCGAGAAGCCTTTACAGACCGCTGCGATTTGGTGATTAGGTGGAATGCTTCCGTATTAAGCCAAAAGCTTTACTAGTTAGCGACGATATTATATGATACTCGAATAATGGTCATATAAGTATCCTATTTTCTTATATGGATCTCACGGAGTATGATTTCTATAAGCGGTGAAGGTGCATGGGGGCAATTCACCAAAGAGAGGAGTTTTACTCCCACGTTGTACGACTTATTGTTCGAGACGGGAAAGGTAAAATGAGGTAACGTAAGGTGTTTACCGCTTTCATAATGTGTTATGTGTAACCATGCTATGTGTTGCATATTGTTTGGCATCTTCTTTGCATTCATAATAGCTTATTGAGATTTATTCTCACCCCTTTCCCTTTTCTTTGTTTTAGATTGTCTTTGAGACGAGGTGACTGAACCGGTGAGGTCGGGGAAAGAGTTTGGACTCTTGCTTTTGGGACTTGTCGGGATAGGTATATGAGTGGGTTGTCGGGAGTCCTATTTACGTATTACTCTTTTATAAGTTGTATGGAAAACTCTTTTTGTTAAACAATGTTAATCAGGGTTTTCAATGTAATTAATCGGGGTTATGGTTTATTGAATTATTTGTTGAAATTCCTCAGTGGAGATATTATCGGTTGACTTTATTTTGAAAGTTTGAGAATTGGTTTTCCTTTAAAGTGAAATAAAAGTTTTAAAAAATTTAAGATGGGTTTTCCTAGTTTGAGTTCCTCAAGCTCGGGATACGCGTTAGGTCCGGGTTGGGGTGCTCACGGTTGGTATCGAGCTTAGTTTAGAGGTCGAGGGTAGATGTCTAAACTAAGGGGAGTGTGTGTGGTGACGGAGTATTTAGTGCGGGGAGTTTGTTCTAATTTTGGCCGGAAACAATGATGACCAGCGAAAGGTTCTAGAAAATGAAGGATGTTTAAATTGTAGCCTCATGAGTCATGGTATTTTAGTAATGAATTAAAATGGTATTGGGTTGAATATGGGAAATGTTGCAGGTTGGTTGGTACATTTTACTTGGGTTGAAATTTGTTAAATTAGTTGAGATATGGTATAGTGAAGTTTTGGTATAGTATCGATGTTAAAAAAAATGATTTAAGTATGTGGTATTGTTAAGGTTCCTTTTAATGAAGTTGGCTAAGTTGTAAAGTGTTGTTATATATGTTATATGATGCTATTATTACCGTATAAATGATTATTGATAAGTTTGACAATTTACTTGGCTTTTGAAAAAGGGGTTTAGAAATGAGTAGAGTGATGGTTTGATGAAATATGGGTTAGTAATTGAAAAGGGTATTATAAAGGTTGATATATGGTGGAGAGAGTATTGTTGTGTGGCTTGTGATGTGTAAAAATAATGAAAATAACTTAGGTAGTGGGTGAATGAATATGGCGAATAGTGATAATAAGATATGGGTTAATGTGGAAAGATAGAGTAATAGGGTTATATGGCTTGGAGAAGGTATGTGGTATCATTTGAGAACCTTATAATTAAAGTTGACTCAATGGTATAGTTGTTGTTGAATTATGGTCATATATGGTATATGATGTATTAGGTGATATATATAGTGGTTGTAATGGTTAGCCAATTAATAGGGCTTTGGAAATAAGCAGGAAATGGTGGTTTTGGAATGAATGTGGTAAGGTTGATATTCAAAGTGATTGGAAATTCTGTATCCATTTTAGTTAAGTTAGAATGATCATGAAAGGATGTGAAGAAAGATTTAGTAATAGCACTATTGACTAGGGTAAAATGGATTTGTAAGTGAAGTTCTAAAGGTCGAGTATGTGTTTCGGATATAGGAGAGATGGCTCCCTCAAGGTCACTAGAGGTATATTACTGTCTCAAAAGTTAGGGGTCATATTTTATAGATCCTATTTCATATCATTTATGTTTGGCATCACATTTTGCTTCTATGTGGCATACATTGCTTGAAGATTTGTTTTATTGTTAGAGGATTCTGCTCTTATGAGAGAATACCTCGAATCTCCTTTGGTTTACCACGGTGGTGATGTGGTTATAGCTGGGCATGTATTGCCAGTTGATTTGGTATGATTACCGATTTGCAATTATGAGATATACTTGACTGGAGGGTTAAGTAGTTGTTGTGCGTTGGTAGACTATCATAAAAAGTGAGCCTCCTTTTCTATACCTAAATTGGATTATATTGGTATTTGCTATAGATAAACCTTTACATGGTATTCTTGTTATATAAACATTAAAGGCAGAAAGTTTTGGTTAAAAGTGTGAAGGGTAATTGGTATGTGTTAGACTTGCATAAGAAGTCTTTTGAAATTTTACGTGCTAGTTGTGAGTAGATAGTAATTGTGTTTCCATCAAAGTATTTCATGTGTTGATTCTAAGTATGATAATCAGAATTTTAATCCTTATTTTGTTGGCTTTATGGTACAATTATGATTGATGACCTCTTGGTTTTATTTAAAGTTACGAGAGGATCGTAGGGAGATAATTTGTAGGAGTTGTGTTATTTACCTTTAGTGGGAATTCATCGTTCGAGAAGTTAGCAAATGTGAGTTGGCTCGCGAAGGATTTTATATTTTAGGTTATATAGTCTTAAGCTTGAAGGTTATCATGGATCTTACGAAGGATTTGAAGTTCGTGATCTTTGGGTTGGCAAGGTACTATCGAAGGAATTTCTAAGGAGTTCTTGAGGAATTGAACATGATCGTTGCTTTAGTTAACTCTAATGGATGTATAAATGGCAAGGTAGAAATGTAATAAAGATAATTCATATTGATAGGGATGGAGAATAGATTGTCTATAGATCTTGATCCTCACACCACAATTACGATGGATGCGAGGACTTTGTAGAACTTTTAAGTGCGTATTAAGGGAGATTAGGTTGTGATATTATGAGAATTGGGAAAGTGATAGCGTATGTTTTGCGAGGAAGTTAACTTAGATAAAGCGGAATTTAGCCTCTTATCCTCTACTCAAGAGTGGCCGCAGCATTGTGTTATGCGTTATTTAAGTAGAGAACCTTATCTTTTTGAGACTCCCTTTGAGAGTTGTTACCGATCCTAAAAAAGTTTGAAGTTGATTTAGTTACTTGAAAGGAAAGTAGATGAGAAAGACTATCTAGATTCTTGAAAAGAATAGGTTGTGTGTTTGTGTGATGGACTTCCTTTCAAGTTGAGAGGTTAATTTAACCTTAGCGAGTTTATGTATAATAGTAGTTTTTAGGTTGCATGACCCATCGTTTGTATGCCACGAGTTATTTCCTTAATTGTGATTAGACTGAGTTGGACCCATGCGGGAGTGCGGTTGAGAGTTATTAGAATAACAAAGTTCCAGGAATTGAAATCCTAGAGTATTCGGGTTGTGAAAATGTATAGAAGAAAGCATGTCATTGAGGAAACTATTTGAAAATTTTAATTTGAAATGCGTAAGAGGTACACTTTTGCTAATTAATCCTTAAGGTAAGTCTTTTTAAAATTCGGGATCGAATTTTCTTTAAGGGGAGTGAGTGCTAACGACCCTAACCCCAGGCACCTTAGTTTTCTTTAGTGCATAATAATATATGCTTTTAATATTATTGTTAATATTGATGTGTTCATTCTATATCCTTAATTTCTTATATTAGGATAGAGATAATTGGGAAATTAAATAAAGCATCTTCGGGAGAAGTATGATAATAGAAATGGATAAAATAAATAAAATGTGGGTAGTTAGGCTTTTTGTGTGGAAATTATTGA